>OX371260.1:58754085-59128085 GCA_947311025.1 Lypha dubia | reverse complement strand
AATTTCAAAAAAGTTGGAGGAATGGACTTTTTATTGCGATATGTTATATTAAACTCTTATTTCGCTGTGATACTTGTATTGTAACAGAGCTAAAAGAAAGTTTATAACGAATATGCGATAAGTTTCATTTTGGATACCATTGATCTTTTTTGCATAAATATTTCCCTTTAAATTAATTGAAATATTATACATATGTATGCATATGTAAAATGACATTTTAATATAGTTTAATAACGCAGTGCCTTAATACAAGTAGTAAATTGTTTTTGGGGCTATTCATATATGTACCAATACCTATTAATTTAAAAACATACGAGTATACGAGTACATATTCTTTTTTAGTTGGGGTGGTGGTTATTTGTGTTACTTTTATATTTTATTGAAGCCACAATATCAAGGAAAATTTCTGAACGACACTGAAAATTATTTATCATACCAGATAACAGAAATATTTATGTACAATATATAATTAAGGCACGAACATTAACATTTGTGATTTTTAATCAGACAGATACGCACGTTAAATATATTGCAGCTTGTGAATATAAATCAATAATACATTTTTGTTTTGATAAACATATGTGCCCGGTGTTTTAGAATTGTAGCTTCTAAGCAGATTTAGGTTTTCTATTTGAAAGCTGACCTAATTAAGATCAATCCTAATTATGATAAAAAAATAGTTTGTAATGTCCTTTGAATATTTAAAAAGTTTTCTAATATACATACATATGTTATGAATTTTTAGCCAAACTGAATAATGTTTAATCGAATAAATTTTTTAATATGTAATAATAATTTCATTCATCAAAAAAAGGACTTTAGACTGACTAATTAAAAGTTTTCTAATATATTTAATGCTCGAAAATATGGCACCCCTTATTGGTAAACGCCTTCTTCTCCTTTATAATTTTTGGAATATGTGGTCTGTACAGTGTATGAAAATATAATCAATGATTAGGTTTTATAATTTCTATATCCTTCAAGGATTTTCAGGACACGCACAATTGATGCATCTGGGTCGATTTTCATTATAAAATAAGCAAAACTCATATGAAATATTTTTTAAACTTTTTTATTTGTTCGTATGATACAACTTAAAACAATATTTTTTTTTGCTGAAACATAAAAATACATCACACTTGGTGCATCCAGTGCGTGTGCGCGACTTACAGTCTTTGCGACGTAACATACGGGCTGATTTCACGTCCAGTTCTTCTGGCTAGTGATTGAAGCCATCCAGCCGTTTTTCGGGACATGGCTGGTCCGCTGGACGATACCTTTTTGGTTATTGAGTAGTTTCAACCTCGTTATTTTCAGATTCAGAGCTCCACTCCATGTTGTTGGTTTATTGAGTGGCCACCAACGCTTCAGCTAATACAAGTCGAAAACCTAGTAAATCCCGAATGTCTTTTGGTGGTTTTCTGATTTCCCGACAAGCTTTCTGGTACACCATCCAAGCATTGCCAACATTCCAAATCTATAAAATGAATGATGACATTTAATGGCCATTTTCGGGTTTTGAAAAACGTTCGATATGCTTCCATTAGTTGGTCGCAAATGTCCACACCACCCATTGACTCATTGTACTGCTGGACTATATTTGGACATGTGACGTTGATAAATTTTTTTCTTTTTTGCACCAACAATGAACATCATTAACAGGACTGCATCCAAATGCAGATGACGCCAATAAAACTGACTTTGAATAATTCCACTGCACAATTACAACTGTATCCTCTGGGGAACAGAATTCCTCCATATCTCCCCTTTTCGTCCTTTTATCCTCAGTCAAGTTAACTCCTTTTAATTGATTTTTCGTTACCGTTCCCGTCCAACAAGTCCAATGTTTTCTTCTGGAAGAGGCGTGGTCTTGCCCTGATAAATTTCGAAATCGAGAACAAGTCTTTCTGATGTGGTCAGTACCTCGTTTTTCAAACCAACAGCTCTTGGGTTGTTCGGCAAACTTTGACGTACTGGACAGCGGCCAGTAAACGGTATCATTTGCTCGTCCATGCTCTTGTGTCGAAATTTTCAAGCACCCTTTTCTAACCGAATCAATAAATGGTTGCACTTTCTAGAAAACGTTCGCTTTTTTTCCGCTTTAGTAACGTAATTTTGAACAACAATATGAAAAGCTTCTCGTATTTTGAAGAACCAGTCGTGGCCCATTGTATCCGCTATTATTGGACTTTTTAACTTCTTCTGCCAGTACATACGAAATCTTAAAAAGCGGATGCAACCCATAGCAATGTGCATTCCAAAAAAAAATGTTTAATTTTGCCAGACGATGTTTTTAAATTTTCACTTTTCTGCAAAAAAATTAATCCGATTTGTGCATTCGCCTGCAAAAAAAGCTTCATTAAAATATGTTTTGAAGTATTCCAAAGGCGTGGCTAAGTCTACCGCATTGTTCTGTACAATACATTGTCCATTAAACGTCATTCAAAATATGTATCTGTAAAATTATAACATACAATTTCCTCTGTAACAGGTACTTCTAAATCTGGTTGGCAAAACGGTTTCCTTTTCCAAATTTTTCGGCGATCCGAGTTCTATAACAATAAATTATTTCTATTTTATATATTCCACTTGTGCAACGATAGTAAGAATCATACCTCAGTACGCAACAACTCTAAATTTTCATTGTTTTCTAGCTCAGTAAGAACTGTACCTACATATATTTTGAGCAACATATTCTTCCTCGCCTTCACTGTCAGTGCTTTCCCCCGGGACATAATTTTTGTCCACTTCTTCATCATCACTCGTAAAATCGGAAACATCCGAATCTTCGAGCGCTGCCAAAATGGCATCACTTTTAAGCACTTCTAAAAAAAATTAAAAAAAACATACATACACTAAGAGAAAAATTACGATCTAAATTTAAGAACAAAATTCTTGAATGTAGATTGCACATATCTTCAGATTTCGATCTTGAAATTTGGTCAGTAAGATTTGACATACTCAAATTTAAGCATAAATTCTTAATTTTAAGATTGTATTCTTCAATTTTAGAGCTTGGTCTTAAATTTTAAGAACGCATTCTTAAAAACAAGAACGCATTCTTAAAATCAAGAAAGTAATCTTAATTTTAATATCGTATTCTTAAATTTAAGAATATATTCTTAAAGTTAAGATTTAATTCTTGATTTTTTCGAAATTTAACATCAATGAAAGCATATGGTGTAATAAATTGTAAGACGCTGAACGAAGACAACGTATTTAAAAAAAGTGAAAAAGAAATATTAAATTATTGTAAAAGGCAATTAAAAATGAAAAATCAGAACACCATCTGTGGTGTTTATAACCATACAAGTGAGTGACGATTTATTACCGCTGGCAAATGGACAATATGATGTGATCAGCACGCCGTAGGAAATTGCATCGGAGTTGTCAGACGACGCATTGTTAAAAAGCCTTCTACAAGAGTTTCAAATGGAATTTGTTTTCAAGTATCTCAAGGGTAAGTACTCCTTCTTATTTATATGTATATAAATAGGTAAGAAAACGTGAATATTAAAAGAAATAGTTGCAAATAAAAAATTGTTCACATTTATAAATTTATTTAACCAGTTTTATTGGACAGTAAATTCATTTGTTGCAGACTCAAAAGTGACTTTTAAAAGTTTGCAGCACATGAAGAAAGAAGACATAAAAGAAGCAATTCCTCCTCTGGGACTTAGAATGGAGTTTCGCGAAAAGTTGTTTGCGTGAAAAAGAAGGAGGTACGAGTAATAACAAAAGAAGAAAAAAAAAACAATAAGTGACACCACTAATAAGTTTGCTTTTAGTTTGGAATAGACGAAGATACGCTTTCAATGCCATCAAAGGAAGGAGAATGGCTGAAAAATTGTAAGGATACATTTTCCACACCAACTTCTTCAGTAAACTCGGCAGTCAATAAAAAAATGTTTGATTGATGTCTTAGCTTCCACTTTTAAGCAGATATTATATATATTAAATTATAATATATTATATACATATATTAAAAAAAAATTAAATTATCTGCCTGTTCGCCGATATCGAAGAAGTTCTTTCTTTCGCGCAATTACATTTGAAACAAAAACAAATTCAAAAATTTTGTTTTTGTTTCAAATGTAATTGCTCGAAAGAAAGAACTTCTTCGATATCGGCGAACAGGCACTATATGTATATTAAATGTATTATACACATACATATGTAAACATTTCAATAAATAAAAGTTTTAAAAAATAAAAACATGTGTTTGATTTCGAATTCACATTAAAACCGATCTTAAAAGAAGAATTTCATTAAGATTACATTCTTAAAATTTAAGAATTTATTCTTGATTTAAGATTTCTAATAAGAACACAATCTTAAAATCGAACTTAAAATAAGAATTTTTTCAAGATTATATTCTTAAATTTTTAAGAATGTTATTTTTTATTTTATTTTTATTTTTTTTTGCATAATACATACATATGTATGTACATATGTATATAGTAACGAAAGTTCTTGATACGATGAATCGTTATGATTAATGTACATATAATAAAGAAACGTCTTCAAATTATAGATTACGGGCATAAAATATCTAGATAGCAAATTTATCGAAAAAGCAAAAAGTACAATCTTTTACTCATTTTATCACACAAAATGTACACTGCATGTTAATGGAAAAAATTAAGATTAAAATAATAAGTATCAATTCGTCCCGTTTTTACCCCTTACAAAGTACCACATACATATTTTCGAGTTACAGTGTAACAAACATTCATATATACAAACTTTCACATTTATAATATTAGTAGGGTCGAGAACCGTAGGCGCTATTAATCAATAAATTTAAATTATTTTTTATAATGTGTATACTATACTGTAGCATATAATTATGTACTTATGAACTTATGTACTTACATATTTAGTATATTCAATTATCATTGACTTATAAAAAAATTACTTATGTTCAATATTTATTTTTGTCTTGTTTTCTTTGCAGATATTCTTATTTGATGTTGATTGTGAAGCAGCTAAATCTACGATAATAGACTTGTAATAAAAATCGAATTGGAGGAGAAATTTTTACGTAGTTTAAAGAAATGTCAACAATACAAATGAATAGAAATTACTTATTACTAAATTTAACCACAAAGTATTAAAAGGAAAAGCAAAATACATACATACAACTAACAACAACATATCTGTGTATCAGATAACAAAAAGTTTCAACTAAAAACCTACTACATTTTGTAAGAAATAAAAATTAAAAAAAAAAAAAAACGTATAAAGAATAAACTTAAATTAATTATTTACCGAACTAAAGAAAAGAAAGCAAAAGTTATACAGACATACATACAGATGTATGTATATTAGAGCGGGTCAATTTGTATGGGAGGGAAAAAATGAAAAAATCGCATATGCGGGAAGTAATCTACGAACAATTCTAAGAAAATTTGCCTAAGAAACTATCTGTGTAAAATCGATTCGGATGCCGCGATTTTTAAAGGGAAGTTTCATATTCAGGTTATAGAAAATTTTGTTAGAAAAACTTAAACAGATAGCTTATTTATGAGTGTGAGGGTAAAAAAACGCTAAGTTTTCTTCTAAACCCTTTGTTTTTACTTCTTATTTTTAAAGTACACTTATCCCTCGATTTACACAATACTTTTTTTAAGGTGTTAATCGAGGGAAAGGTATACTTTTGTTTGTTGACCATATATTGAAATAAAACTAAAATTATCCTTTAAGTTTTCTACGATTTATTGTTTTATTTGCAGTTATTAATTTAGCAATAAAATCAGAAAGAATAAAATAAATTTTAAGTGTATTGTTATTAATACAAAGTTAGTTTCTAGATTTGAAAAAAGAACTAAATAACTAAGTTTTTAAGTCCTGCCTGCTTTCCAAGCGTGGATTTTTTTTTCGACTAACATCAGTCACAGCCATAATACTTTCACGATTTTTTTCCGTTACGCGCCGAGAAACACTGGTTAAAAGTTTAACGCATCGTTCAGTTCCTTGAATGTGGCATGGAACTTGTGGGTCAGGAAGTGGTGGATCTTGAAATTCTAAATATTCCTTCAAATGGTCATACGGAATATCTCTTGTAATTGGTGGTTCTGATAAAATACTGTCATCATCTAAATCTATCATATTGAAATAATTGCAGCAGTCAAAATTAATGTTACATTTTTTGTACTCTCTAAGCTTTTCTGCATCGCAAAGTTTGTTACGGTAGTACAAAATTTTTTGTATTGCCTGGTCGCGTATTGATTTACGATCATCGTAAAGCATTGAAAGCATAACATTTTCTGGATGAGCAAAGTATGAGTTATTTTGAACTACAGAGTAAACAATTTGCCGCACATTCAAGGGAAGAAACTGTGTGAGGCGAATAAACTTAAATAAAAGCGTACTGCCGTAAATAACAGAATTGTAGTATTTGATGTTAAAGTACATGGGAACATAAACTCTTATTACGTACTCTGCTAGAGTTTTTAAGTAACTAGTGGGTGAACTTGTTGCGACGTACAATCGTAAAATTCTGCTGGCCTTGGTTAACCAACGGGAGTGCGCTACAGGTCCAGGCTTTATGTTAGCTAAGTCAACAGAAATAAAACCATTCGATATTGCTGAAGCCATTTGAAGCAAATACTTTACGTCATTAGATAAATCAAGCTTCCATTCGTCTGATGAAGAAGGTGGCATGTTCTCTAGCGGAATGGCTGTAAATTCAACAACCCTCTGAAAAAATTTTAAACTTTTTTTAATAAATGTTAAAAAAAATATTCTGGAAAAATTATTTTCCCACCATTTTCTCACAGCACGTAATTTGTTTACTAATTAAGCCGCTGGCAGTTCTTGGTCCGCTCGTTTTCGAATTATCCAGAAATTCGAATAGGTGACGAAAAGGCAATTCATTAAAATGTAGGAGACATATAAACCAATGCAATGGTCTTCCCAATGCGATCTCGAAACGCCGTATTATGCCATTTGAAACGCCTGTGTTAGTGTTTTCTCCATCACTACAAATACCAATTAAATTATTTAAACTGAAACCTTTTTTGCTGAAAAACTCGCTAAGCTGCCTTTGCTTTGTTAAAGCATCTTCAGCTTGAACTGTAACATATCCTAATAGTTTCGAGTTCGGCTCTTTAAGGACGACTAAATGTGCTTCTTTAACCATGCTTTGGTGGTATTTGCCGTCAATTTTTTCCATTGTTAATGCGTCATCTTTTCTGCCATCAAATGAAAAGTAGCATAGGTTGGTGTCTCCTGCTTGACTCTTGCGTACTGCTTCCCGTCCCTTCATCTTTTCTCTGGCGACTTTATTTTTATCCATAATTATTAGGTCTCCAGTTTCATCTCTATAGTCAATATCCTTAAATAGAGCTGTCGCTAAACCTGAAGCTACTCTGTCAGATATGCCGAATCTGTCGCACATCATCGCGAAATTTAAAGCCGAGTACCTTTTGGTATAAGCTCGTGGTTTCGGTGAAATTAATACATCCTCAGATGGTGCACTTAGCTCTATAAGCTCCTCCACCTCCATGTTTAACTGGCTTGGTTGATATGTCGAATCATGACTCACTGGTAGGAAGGTTGTTATTGTTATTGTTGATACTTGGTCAGAATGATTCTCTGGAATAGTCAGTTTTCTATCATTGTGTTGATCTAGCATAAAAAATGTCAACCTTTTTGGAATTTCTCCACATTTGCATTCATGTACTTTTAAATTACATTTGCATTTTCCAATGAAAAACAAATCATCAATCGATTCCACAAAACGATTTAATTTACTTTTAGTTTTTATTTCTCTTTGGTACTTTTCAATAAACTGGTTTAGTTTTAGTAAAATGCTTTTTTCATTCATAAGATTAATAAAAAGTCGATTCCATATTTCAGTTAATTTATTTAACACGTCATCAGTGAAGTTCTTGTAAGCACACTTTTTTCCTTCTTTTTTTGCCTGGTAACCCAAGAAGAAATAATACTTTAATACATCACGCTTGCTTGGTAAGTTAAGGCCACTAAAATCCTCTGGTGGTCCAAAAATGGAAATATCTGGGGAAGCCATATGAGATATGGTAGATTCAGATGAAGAAGATGGAAAATTATTTTCCATTTTACTAGATTATAAATTTAAAATGCAAAATCGAATAGCCAATAAAAAAGCCGAACGTTTTATTTTTTCACTCGCGTAGTTGAACTTAAATCACACAAATCTTAGTACTTATCACAATGTTTTGTTTTCCTTTTATTGAATATAAATTTAAAGATTCAAACGTTTATTGATTATAAAAACTTATTTATGAATTTAAAAATTTACTGAATAAAAATTAAAAAATTTTATCAACGAAAACTAGACTGTTAGAAAAAAATTGCAACTGCACTGTTTTTAATAAAAATAAAAACGTTAAAAAGGCACCACTTGTTCAAGCGATTTTTTAATTTAACGAACGAGCCTATCTTTTAACACTTTTTTCTTAAATTTTTTTCTACTCTGGTCTTACTTTTCGTTAACGCTGGAAGCGATTTTTTTTTAAAACTTCAGAATAGTTTTCAAAAAAGTTTTTCAATTCCTTTAAAGAAAAAACATGTGTAAAATTTTATTTCAAAATAAAAGTACTCTTAAAGTTTGCGAATTGATAAATATTACATTTTTGCGTTTTCAAATGCGAAAATTTCATTAATTTAATATACAGAGGAAATTTTTTTTTTTGCACTCTTCAAGGTTTTTACTCGCTGATTGCACGGATGTTACGATCGTAAAAATCGAATGTGTTATATCGTTCGTAATACCGGGAAACCACTGTACCACTTTTCAAAAAATTAAACCTTCCAATTATTGTCAAAAAGCTAAAAATATAAGTTTTGTACATGTAATTTACTTCTATGTAAACATATTTGATACAATTTTTTATACTACCTAAAACTAAATTTCCCCTTAAAAATCGCGGCATCCAAATCGGTTTTAGACCCATACTTTCTTAAGCAAAGTTTCTCAAAATGATCCGTAGAACATTTTCCGCATATGCGATTTTTCGAAAAAAAAATCGACCCGCTCTAATGTATATGTATACAACTAATGGAAAATTAGACTAGAGAAAGAAAACAAAAAATTATACATACATACTCGTATGTATGTACTCGGATACATATCAAGTACAATATCAGCATTATAAATTGCACATGTAAAAAAATAGCGCAACAAACAAAAAAATTTTACATAGAAGGTTAAAATAAAATACAATACAAAGTTAGCTTACAAATCATACGTGAATAGCTACGACAAACCCCCACACATATACAGGCACAATCAAAGTGAAGTCTTCAAGGTTTAAGAAAGAAAAACATACGTATACCTACATATTTAAAATTTTGATTGTGTGGGTGTCAAATTTTATGAGTGTTTGTGTGTGTTTTATCTTAGTCGCTTAGAAAACAACAAAATGATTAATATTGCGGGTGTTGTGAGCATTGTGCTCTTCTATTTGCTCATCTTATTTGTGGGTATTTGGGCTGGTCGTAAAAAGGAATCCGGCAATGATTCCGAGGAGGAGGTTATGCTGGCTGGTCGATCAATTGGTCTTTTTGTGGGAATATTTACAATGACCGGTAAGTATATGAATACGTCATATGATAATTATGATAGTTTTTGCTGTATAAAGATATTGAAAATTAAAGGATTTTGCGATCATTAGATTTTATTAATACAGTTTGTTTTGTAAGTCTTTGCATTAAAAAATTTTCCAATAAACCAAAACTTGAAACTAGTAATTAGTTAATTATTATGCAAAACATATTTTATATTATTACGAATAAACGTAATTGTACATATGAAAAGTAATATTGTCAGGCTCAAGTTCAGTTTTATTGAATTCAATTAAATAGTTGATATTCTTCTTAATTAGTATCCACTTTACGAAAATTGTAAAGATGGACAATTGAGCGCTGATGAGAGGTGTAGCGGCCTTGAAATGAAATAAAAATGAACTTGAGCCTGACAATATTACTTTTCATATGTACATCAATATAAGTTCGAATAATAATTACGTTTATTCGTAATAATAATAAGGGGCTGTGCACATATTACGTAACGCTCTAGGGGGGAGGGGGGGGGGTTAAAGATTTGTTACGGATTAGAAATTTTGCACCGACAAATTATTAAGAAGCGTTACGAAGGGGGGGGGGGGGGTATAAAATCTCTGAAAACAGCGTTACGTAATATGTGCACAGTCCCTTAATATAAAAATTTTAATAAACGTAATTATTATTTGAACTGTAATAATGTATAAATGAGAAATTATTATTATTAGGCTTAAGTTCAGTTTTATTGAATTAATGAAAATTCAAAAGTGAATACTAATTGGGAACAATGTCATCTATTTAAGAAAGTTTTCAACAGAAATAGAATGCACCCAAGCAAAAAGCAAATTGATTCTGTTATATTTTGTTATATATATACAGGCTAAAGTTCGTAAATGTTTATAATCAGAGAAATATTAGGTAGACATTGTTAACATATTTCGAGCAACAAAGGAAAAATTTTAATATTTATACATGGCTTTTGTAGATTTTTCAACAGCATCGGCTGAATAGAACAAACGTTGTTTTCGGTAAAAGCCACTAAACCTCGTCAGTATTCATGTGCAAATGCTGTTAGGTAGCTCCGTTTACCGTCATTACATACTTTATTTATACACAATTACAAGTACAAATAGAATACGCGACTTATTTCTACTGGATGTTAGCTTATTGCTTATTTTTCACCTAAGAAACAGGTTCTTTGAATTCAACCAGTTCGATGAAGTTAAGAAACCATACGTTGAAACCGTACGTTGATTTTTAAGAATTTATTCCTTGATCCAACGTGTTCATACAACAAAATCAACGTATGTTACTTAAAATCAAGAAACGGGTTCTTTGAATCAAAGTATTTGTTCATTGTGTTTAAATAAATGAACGAGTTTCTTAAATTCAAAGTATTATACGTTAAACCAAAAAACTAGTTAATTGTTTAATTCAACGAATAAAATAAAATCATGGTTTCAACGTTGAGTTCATAAATAAATAAAATTTTACTTTTAATTTCAAGGAATATTTTACTGAAACAACGTATAATACGTTGAATTTCAAAGAATTTAATTCATGGAACGGGAGTTCGTTGAATTTATGTAAAACTGTTTTTTCAGTGTACGATAATTGGTTTATTTCGTTTTTATTCAATTTTTACATATTGAAACAATTTTTGGTTTTATTGAATGTTGCGTAGTTTTGCACATTAGAAACAAAAAAAAAAAAAAAAACAGACTATAGATTATTTTGAATTTGTGATATACTCGTATCTTGTGAGCTGTAGTAGTTAGACACTTTAAATTCTTACAGGATGCGCATTGTTATGGCTGCTTTAAGAAAATAAAATAAAGTCATGTATGGGCAAAAAATTTTACTGCTTAGGACTACTTTACTTTTGATATATTATTAATAAAGCCGAAAAATATAATATTTATGAAATTTTTATATATCCTACAAAAAATGTAACTACGAAGTTTTTTTTTTGTCATGTGTTTTATGATTTTTTTCAGTGGAGATACATTATTTATTACTTTTATACTGATCGATATATCATTGTAAAACTTTATTAGTATAATGACGAAACCATAGAAATGATTACGTATATAATAAAAATTGGATAGCAATTAGAAAAATTTAAAATTGAAATTACCTTTTTTGGTGCTTAGGTATTTGATTCATGCAAATCGGTTTGCTTTATAATTTGGTACCAAAAATTAAAAAAAACCTATTTTCCGTTAATTAATGATTTGAACAAATTTAGGATGAAGGTGTTTTAACTATATAGGGTGTATGTATACAATTTTTTCAAAGAAAAATTAATGATTGAATTTTGTTAAGATCTAATTAATGTAGAATGTCAAATATCTGCAATAATTTTGTACTTTTCCAAATTTTCATTAATTCATGTGAATGCCTCTTATGTAAGGTATAATAAATGAAGAGATCTCAATATAAATAATCTCAATATAATAAACCCCTGATTGAATTTTTTTTTAGCCACCTGGGTAGGAGGCGGTTATATTAATGGCACAGCTGAAGCTATTTACACTTCCGGTTTGGTTTGGTGTCAGGCTCCCTTTGGCTATGCCATGAGTTTAATATTTGGTAAGTTTAAAATAATAAAATAGTAAATATTTCTTTATTTCTTTTAATTTTTTAATTTTACTAGGCGGCATATTCTTCGCCAATCCGATGCGTAAACAAGGTTATATAACCATGTTAGATCCTTTGCAAGACTCGTTTGGCGAACGTATGGGTGGTCTTTTGTTTTTGCCCGCTCTTTGTGGTGAAGTATTTTGGGCCGCTGGTATATTGGCTGCTTTGGGTGCAACACTGTCCGTAATTATTGATATGGATCATCGCACATCAGTAATTTTGTCATCTTGCATTGCCATCTTTTACACACTATTTGGCGGTCTTTATTCGGTGGCCTATACGGATGTCATACAATTGTTTTGTATTTTTATTGGATTATGGATGTGTATACCGTTTGCTTGGGCCAATGAGCATGTAAAAAGCTTGTCATCGATGGAAGTAGATTGGATTGGACATATAGATCCAGATCAGAGATGGTTTTATATAGACTATGGACTGCTGTTAATATTTGGCGGTATACCTTGGCAGGTAAGTTTTTAAAAGGAGTGGAGGGAATTCTATACTTCTACCCTTGTTTTTATTGTCGTTACATCCAATTCCTTTTACACCATCTTCTTTTACACCATTTTGAACAGGTAGTTGAAAACATCCAAAAATGGAGCAACTATATTTTTTCTTTCTTATGCAAATGAATTGTTTTCGTTTTTCAATGCGCATTTAAAAAAACTATTTTTTTGCTCGTTTTATTAATATTTTCCAACATGCACGATTTTTTAAAATTAAGAAATATTTCCTTAAATTTATCATATTTCGCATGTATGTCTTAAGTGTTTAATTTTTAGCTCCGAATCGACCGTGTAAAAATAATAGTTGGGTGCATATTAGTTCTACTTGTTGTGATATTTCAGTTTTATTTAGTTTCCAAACATACAAAATGTTTTTTTCCCCACAAATATCACAGATCCATAAAGATTTATATGAAAAAGTGGTCTGGAACTGGTATAAACACACTAATTTTATATTTGCGCATATTGTATCTATATTTATTTCTATTTCACATTGACAACATGAAATGGAAAAAGAATCGATAACTATTTCGCTTAAAATCGTTCAAATCCGCTTTCATTTATATAAAAAAAAAACGAAATTGCTCAGCAATATCATCTAATTAATTTTCAGGATTTTATTTGTTGCTTATTAATGTGAAAATTTTCAAAAATCTGTTACGTGCTATCAACGTATTAAATTCAATTAAATTTAAATTATTTATTTCTTGTACTATTTTCTACGAAAGTCTATTGAAAATTACCCTTAATACTTTTATTGTTTTCAGGTATATTTCCAACGCGTTTTATCCAGTAAGACTGCAAGTCGTGCACAAATTTTATCTTATGTAGCTGCAGCAGGTTGTATTTTAATGGCTATCCCACCAGTAATAATTGGCGCTATTGCCAAAGCCACACGTAAGTTTTAACACAAGTTAAGGTACGGTCACATCTGGAAAACATTTGCCCAAAAAAGCGTAAGCACTAAATAGCAATGAAAAACATTTTTATTTATGCATTTATTTATTAAGTTAATAAGATAAGATTCTATTACATTTTCTATCAATTATGTAGGAAACTGTTTAACGTAATAAGCAGATATCTAAATAAAAAGTGTTTTCATTAGTATTTAGTGGTTACGCTTTTTTGGGCAAATGTTTGCCAGATGTGACCGTACCTTTACATTCTTTTTTATTAAAAATCAAACACTTTTTTTCAACAATTTTATTATTTATTTTTTTTGCATATCCAGCTTGGAATGAAACCGATTACAGTGGACCGTATCCTTTAACTGTACAGGAAACTAGTATGATTTTGCCCATGGTGTTGCAGTATTTAACACCAGATTTTGTATCGTTTTTTGGTTTGGGTGCTGTATCGGCAGCGGTTATGTCCTCTGCTGATTCATCAGTACTGTCAGCTGCTTCAATGTTTGCACGAAATGTTTACAAGTTGATATTTCGACAAAAGGCTTCCGAAATGGAAATTATATGGGTGATGAGAGGCGGCATTGTAGTTGTGGGTATATTATCAACCGTTATGGCCTTGACTATACCCTCGATTTATGGTTTGTGGTAAGTGCGTATAGAGTTTATTAAGGTACGGTCAGTATAACACAATACAAAGATACACACACATACTTTGTTTTATTTTAATTATTTTTCCATTTATTAAACCATCAATTATCTGACCGCATCTTTATTTGTGATTTTTTTTCTATTTCTCGTTGCATTACTCGAATTATCATTTCAGGTCCATGTGCTCAGATTTAGTGTATGTCATCCTGTTTCCTCAACTCTTGATGGTGGTACACTTTAAGAAACATTGCAACACTTATGGCAGCTTAGCTGCTTATATTGTAGCCTTTTTCATACGTCTCTCTGGTGGGGAGGCTTTACTTGGCTTACCCGCTTTAATACATTTCCCTGGCTATGATGAAGAAAATCAAACGCAACTATTTCCCTTCCGTACAATGGCCATGCTTTTGAGTTTGATAACATTAATTTTGGTTTCGTGGTGGACTAAGTACTTATTTTGCTATATGAAAAAAACTCAAGAATTTTTAACCATGATTGCTTTTCAGAATGATGTTTGAATCTGGTAAACTACCACCAAGCTATGATGTTTTCCGCTGTGTAGTCAATATACCAGAAGATGTTGTTCGAGTTGGGGAACCAGCAGAGTCCGGAGAGCAGGTAAGCGTATGATTATTTATTTATTAATTTCTACTCTAGTATGAGTTCAGAATACAGCCAATTAGACCCTGAATTTCGAATGTGGGAGTGGTGCAAAACCTGACCATTTTTAATCGATTTTACATGGGCATGTCATTGCAATGATATCTTATTCATTAATGTTCCCAATGCTAAGAAACTTCTTACTTACCAAAAGGGGATTTAGCTTGAATGAGTAAATTAGGTTACAATAATTTTTCCAATTCTATTTTTTACCACTAGTATCTACAGGTCTACCTAAAAGGTAGTGCATGATAAGCATGACACACATGAACAGTAACAATATGTTGTGTGGCAATTTCCGAAAATAACGTTGTTCTGTTCTGCTGTTTATGTTTAAATCTAAATTTATTTTTATGTTTTCCCTGTTCCTTGAAATTAAATGCGATATTAGTGGAAGCAAGTACTTTCCACATTGACTTGTAAAAAGTAACTCAAAACTTCAATATTTAGAAGTTATTAGATATTGAAAACCTACTTAAGGATTAAGATTTGAACACGTGCCAAGTGTTTCACTCACTGATCAACTATACAACTATTTAAAACTTGTTTTTACAAACTCAAAAACAAATAAAAAATGCAAATTGCTTCGCCAGGATTTGAACTTCTATCCTTCTGCATGATAACACAGACACCACTATTGTGCTAATAATAGAAATAAAATTTTGTTCGTTTGTTCCTTTATAGTAACTACGACTATTTGTTGTACGAGTAACTATTGTAAAGCAATGCGAACGGTAGAAAGTTTATGGTTGAAAAGTATGTTGTTGGGTAACTGCTACACATTACCAAGTTTTCTTTTTGCATATAATAATTCTACGCCTTGATACCTATAGGATCAATATTCACACGAAAATTTATACTTGAATATAATTATCAAAATTTTAATAACAACACAAATCTTGTTGAAGTGCTGAATAAAACAGATAAAATGAATGTGGCGATTAGACCTAAAGTTCAGAGATATAATGTTTGCAATTGTTTTGTCTTATTAGCATGAAAAGTTTTTATATAAATTTTCGATTTCAGCTTTCCGTTATGGCCGGACCCTTGGGCCGATCATATGGTGCTGCTACAATGGCAGGTAAAGATGAGCGTAACGGTCGCATAAATCCAGCATTAGAAACAGACGACGATGATCTTCCTATAAACGAAGCAAAACGACTAAATCAACAAACGGCACAAGAACAAGTACAAAGAATGTTGAATAGCGCTACTGGTGAAAACACTAGTAGAGATAATGACATGGGTCGTGGTGGAGGCGGTAGTAATGTTAGTGGTTATCAGGGTGGAGGAGGAGGTATCGTTGTGCCAACTGCTGACCAAGACAATACTGCCTTTTAAATCAAATAAATAACTAAGAACTACAACAACAAGAATCTAAATAATAATAATTCTAAATGTATCTTTTCATACAGACGAAATTCAATAGAAAATGATGATGTAATGAAACAAATTGAACGATTATAAAGAAATTAAAAAAAAATGTATAATTAAACTAAGCAATGTTGTAGATCCTACACTAAGAGAAACAACCGAATTACTATTCTCTATCAAAACTAAATGCAAAAAATTGTGTATTTAAAATCTGTATATACAAAAAAAAAAAAAAAAAAATACATATTAAAAAAATTAGTAAACAAAAAGGCAGTATAATAACTGATCTATTAGAATATTAAACAAAAAAGTTGTACAATACCCAAAACTAAAAAGCTTCTTCACTTAAATTCCATTTATATTTAATTGATTTGAAACCACTGACTACAAAAGTTTATGAGTTAAAAAGGCTTTAAAAAATGTTAATTGTTACATATATATGCTCAGGTATTGTTATCATAATGTTTGGTTAAAAAACTATATATATTATTTTATGATTTTATTTATAATTCTTACAATTAAGTTGCTAAAAAATTATTTTATTTAATTTTACTATAATTGATTGAAATTTGTTAAATTTACACTTAGATAAATTAAATTCAAAGAGTATTAAATGTTTTAGCGTTGACAACTTTTACAAAAGTATGTTAAAAAAATAATAATAAGTAAAAACCAAAAACCAAAAACCAAAAACCACACAAACAAAAAACAAAACAAAAACCAAATTAATATCTTAAAATATATAAGATACAACAACATGTACCCTATACATATCAAATAATGCATTTGTGTATTCACAAGTAAAAAAAATAATAATAAGAAATTAAGATAAATAAATATATAAAACTCACTTAAAAAGTAAAAAAACAAAAACCACAACCTAAAGATAATTGTTAATTTCAACGATAAACTATTTTTGAAAATTGTTATTCCATTTTATTAAACTTTGTTTTGTATTGATTTCAATATTGTAATATTGAAATATTTTTTTAAATATGTATATTATATAATTATTCAAGCACAAGGCCATTTGTAAATATAACAAAAACACAACTTTATTATATTCAATACTTAGTTATCTCGACGGATAGTTTCTTCAGGAATTCTTTTTATTACACATGATAACAATATACTGCTGTCTAAATGCATATGCTATACAGAATTTGAGTGTGTAATTACATTTTTTTTATCAAAATGAAGTCACTTGCTGCGTATATATTAGCAATGACTTGAAAAAGTCGTGCTATATTAAGAATTACAAAATTCGACAACAAAATTATCTTTAAGCCGTGCAAACATTATTTCTAAATCTGCACAGTAGCATTAGTGATATCGTAAAAGTTTGAGCAACAACAAAAAAAATAATTTTTTATAAAATATTTTAAAATATTGATTTTTAAGGTTTCTTAAAAAAATAAAGTAGTTAAAAATATTCCAAACGAACTGAGATTTTTTTCTTTGGATTTGTTGCACAAAGATTGATTTTATTCATATTTAGTGACAGAAAATTAAACTAACAGAAATTAAAATTTCCGTACAACACTACAACAGACAAACAAAAATTCCAAAGTTTTTTTTTGTATATTTTTTGTGTTAAACTTTTATGATATCTCGGAAACTACTAACACTAACAATCGCCTGCATATTGTCAGATCTTGTAATATTGTAAGTATTGGCAATGTTCTGGCAACGTACTGACAATCAAAAATTGTTAGCAAAAGGTAAATTGTAATTTTAGACAATTGTAAGAAAACCGTACTATACGTCCACACGTTAAAACTTACTTTTTAAATACCTACTTGTTAATGGTGGGGTAAAGAAAGTTATAAATTTTCATTATTTTCCGTTTGTTGCCGTGACAAGTAATTACAATAAGAGTTTTTATAGCTTATTTTAATTTTTATATTAATTTTTTCTTGTTTTATATATGTATTTTGGCTTCACTTTTTTCACTTTTCACTTTCTTCTGCAGTATAATTTTTCCAAATTATTTAAAAATTAGCGTAAAGCAACAACAAAAAAGACGTCTGTTAAGCTAAAACGTCAAATTATGTTAAAAAATCTCTTTCCCCACAAAAGTTATAACGGCTAAGTTATAACTTTAACACGAGCAGTCTACACCTAACATTAACTTGAAGTTAATGTTAAAGTCAGTCATTTTAAGTTAGGTGTCAGACAATTGTCAAATAATGTCAGATTGTTGTTGTTGTCAGATTGTTGTATAGTATAGTTGTTTGTTTATTTACTGACACTGATAATTGTCAATTACACTGTGGAACAAATTCAGGTTAGCAAAAGTTAGGTTGATTCTGAGAGTGAGGGGTGAAAATAGAGGTTAAATTAGAAGACCCGTATCGCGGCATTTGTTTACGTTAGTTAGAATTTTTTTTTAATCGACCTAGACAATGTTTGTGGTGCTTATGAAGCAAAATGTTGGAAAAATTATTTATTAAATGCTTATAAATGCACCATAGCGTATACTTACTATGCTCGTACATTAAATACTTCAATATTAATCATACGACTCCATGTATAGAGTCTTTTTTTTTATAGAGTGTCATAACTTTGAGTTAGCATCAGTGCTTTATTTGAGCACCCATTTCTAAATCAATTTTTTAAAAAATTTTAATTGTTGCACAGGACTCTAGCAATAATTTGGCATTTACAGATTTAAAAAATATCAATTAGCCGACGAGTTATAGCCAAAACACCATATAAACAATATGCTGAAAATCGGCATTTGACTGCAAAGTTCGAAGGTCGATTAAAAAAAAATTCGAAATAACATAAAAAAACGCCGCGATACGGGTCTTCTAATTTAGCCTCTATTTTCACCCCTCATTTTCAGAATCGACCTAACTTTTGCTAACCTGAATTTGTTCCACAGTGTTATCTGACAAACGACAACGAATTGTGTTTACACGATTGTCTGATGTCTGACAATATTATTGCCTTACAATGTACTGACAATGCTTTTTCTGACAACGTTGCAAGACAAAAATTGTAAGAGCAGACGCTTGTTAGATTTTTTCTGAACATTTTGCTAATAATATTGTAAGATCTTCCAATCGTCTTTAAATAGCTTGGACAAATTTAGAAATAATGTTGGCACAACCTAAAGATTATTTTGTTGTCAAATTTCGGATTTTGTCACTGAATAGGGAAAACCATTCGCACGTTATGCTACATACGTTTGTGTGTATGTATGTACTTATGTGTTGTGAAAGTGCCTATATTTTTAACGCAACGCTATATCGCGAAAACTAAAGCTGATGGAAAAAAAAGGAGTACAGATTCGCGTTCAGTGTTCCATATAAGTATAGAAACAACTTTCATTTCTAACGAACGAAAAATGTTATCGAAATGTTTAAAAATGTGTTATTTTGACAAACAAAAATATATGTACATACATACATATATAAAAAATAAAAACTTATTCCATAACAAATTTTCAACATGAAATAAATGAATACACGAAAAAAATTAAATTCTTTAAAAATCTGTTACAAAAATACAACGAAATACTTATAAAAAATTATAAAGTTATGCTTTTGTTATTTTTATAAAAGACATTATGCTTATATAATTATATAATAAAAATAAAAAGGTCGAAATAATTAGGGAGAAAAAAATATGTTTAAATATATTTCAAAAATAATTTAATATACATCTCTTGTTAAACAAAACTTAAATAGTGCTTACATGACAAAGTTTTCCAGTTTTAAATTGTTTCGTTTTGTAAAATCGACAAAAAAGTCTGTGAGTCATTATTTAATTTTTAAGTCGGTTTGTTTTAAAAATAACTTTATATTACAAGACTAATATTAACTATTTTCTTACTATGGTCGAAAAATAAGTAATTTTTCACTTTAACTAGCTTTAAATAGATAACACATACAACTCCATTTAAAATATTCTAAAATCATAGAAAAATGCTTTTAAAATATACTGGCTCATTGCGTTGTCTACCAAAAAAGGTAAATACATATATATGTATGCATATCACGTAAATATGGAAATAAATTAAAAGAATTTTTCATTGAAGTGAACGAAATAATGTGGGTTCTGTATTTTGGAAGCTATAGGGGGAAGTGCACATATTATGTAACGCTCGAGGAGGGGGGCTTGTTACGGATTGGAAATTTTGCACTGGGGGGGGCGGGTATAAAATATCTGAAAACAGCGTTACGTAATATGTGCACAGCCCCTAAGCATTTGTAATTGCTACTAATACATTCACATGTAGTACTCATATATGTAAGTTAAAAACAAAAAAAAAAAAAAAAACAAGCAATCCATGAATGTATTTTCCTTCAACGGTATTCATAACCCAGCGGTGAAGTTTGCATACCACATCACATCACTTTAATGAAGTTTGTCACACTTTCAATTCAATGAGTTCTAGCTTACAATCAGCCCCATTACGAATAATAATTCCGGGGGAATTTTTTCCTAGGGAATATTCGTAATTGGGCTGAATACGAGTATGTGTGAAGTAGTGGGCAATGCGCTTTCTACTTTCCCACTAAGTAAGCGAGATTGTGTATAGACTGCCTACTGTCTATTTACAAAGTATATGAAACAGTAATGAGTTTTTATATTTATTGAATGAAAACTGCGCTATCCTGCTAACCTTGTGTTCAAGTAGTAGGCGTTCATTCCTGGAATGCGGTAATGCATTCGGAAAAGTATAATAGGTTGTAATTGAGATGGTGTGCGTTACTGTCTTACACGTATGCATCACATAATCGAAAATTTCACTCCTTGGTATATTTAGCTCATTAGAAGGGATTTTGTTGTTGCATTTAAATGTTCTTTTGTTTTAATGTGTGGGAATTCATGGAAATGTACCATTTTATACATAATTGTAGTTGTGGTGTTGTTTGAATGTTTTTAAAAAGATTTTTTTATATAAATTTTTCTATGAACAATATATAAAATTATTTTCATCTAGAATACGGTCGATTGTGTCCGCCGTTGGTTGTACTGGTAAAAATAATTATATAAGTGTATAAAAATGTGCAAATGAGGGAAATACTTTTTTTTCCTGTATTTGGACGTAGAATAATATTGTTCCATAAAAATTAATTAATTAATAATTTATTTTCATTTGAATTGAAAGTATATTTACCAAACCATATTTTATATCATATTTTATATATCGGAACAATTTTTACAACAATTACACCTTGCTTGTGTAAATTTTTTTGAATATACAATTTAATTAAAGTAAAAAAAATATATATGTACGTAGCGATCACCGGCTTTAAAAAACGAAATAATTTAAAACCGAAAACATATTTTTTCATTATTTTCATTTTGTGTCTATTTTAATTTCAACCACACTGATTATTATTGAATTCAAAACATGTTGTAGATGTGGTATAAATGTTGTTGGTAATTTTCATATAAACATATGTTTTTAAGCAAGTGCCTAAGTGAAAATTTCCTCAATATAAGTAACATGTACATTATACAGCAACTTTTAAATTGGCCACATATCGAGTCGAAAATTCGATTGACACAATTCGAGTATTATTTTCCTGTGTGAACTTTAAAAAGCAATAATTAAAGATGTATTTTAAAAATATTTTATAAATATTTTTTTTTAATACTAAAAAAATATGACAACAAACGAAAAATTTTAAAAGTATCCAACACTAAAAACTAATACATATCATTATTATGAATTTAATTGGTTTTATATAAAAATCAATCAAAATTAAAATTAATTAAACATGTAATTTTAAAATAAAATAAACGAAATGTGTATTAGAAATTTAAGAAACAACATTATAGTAAATAATTGAGTTATTCAATTGAGTGGTATTTAGTAAATTAAATTATTTCAAAATGGTGTATAAATACCATTTATGTATAGCTAATAATATGACGAATTTGAAACAAAAAACAAATTATATAAAAACATGACTAAAGATTTTATTACCTAAGGAGTAGCAATCTATCCAATTATGGAAAAATATGTTGACTAACTTTGATTTCTTCATTCGAAAAATATAATATCTTCGATGTAAAAGTTTTTACGAAGTGCAAATAAAAAAATTCTTACTATTTATTTCGCTTGGAATTCTTTAGATCAGCTGACTAGCAAACACATTATGCTCTTAACCAAAAAAAAATCTTTTACATAATTTCGCGGTATAGTCACCATTAGGTTTTTGTTTGTAATACAGCCAATAAATACAGCAGCTGAGTTCAGTATTGACGGAAATAGTGTTGCGAAAGTCCAAATGCAAAATATCGTAGGTCTTTCATAATAAGAATTTATTTTATTTGAACTTCGTAAAAACTTTTACATCGAAGATTACCACATTTCGGCGTTCGCTTCACGTTCTTCTGATAATGGAAAATGGGGTCAATTGATTTACTGCAAGTACACGGTGACAGGTCCTAGAATCTTGATTCAAACTAAAGCACCTTTGCAGAGTTTTCCTTAATACTAATCAAATTTGCTTATTTAAAAAAATATTTTTGATTTGAAAAGAATCTGTTTATACACTGAGGGTACTTTATTAGAATTGTTTTTCTAGATATAAGGTCTCTTTTCACTAGTCATAATGCGTCAACATAAATTACCATTCCCATATTCACGACACATTGAAGAATTACGTTGAAGACAATTTTCGAAATAGCTTCTTAAATTATGAATTTTAATTATTTTGCAATAAGAATGGAAAGATTGAGCTACATATATTTTGTCATAAGAGTTAGACGATATCATTTATGTATGTTCTGACATATTTTTTTCGACAAAAAGTGACTGGTTATTTGTTCTTTTTAAATATACATAAATTTTAAAATTACAAATATTTAATACGATAGGAATTTAGCCCAAAATGGGTGAAATATATAATAATAAAATCAAATAAAAGCTCTTAATAAATAAAATAATCTAAATAAACCAAATAATGGTCAACAAGAAACAAATTCCTAATAGAGCTAGCTGCCTCAAGAAAACCTAAAACTAATAGTACTACAATAAAAAAGAGGTAGAACTATATACTTATCATAACTACATATCAACTGATATCTTAAAGATATAAAATTTTTAATTAAAAACTTCTAAAACTCCGTTCCAAAGTAGTAATTTTTATGAAGTTTATAATTTTATTTTTTAATAAATAAATAAGTGTGAGTTTGCTAAATTTATAAATTGTTGTTGTTAAAATTTATCTACATAAATTTGGGCGAGTTGGCAATGATTTAAAAAAAAAATATTTTAGTATATATTAAATAATACATATAATAAATGTATGTGAAAAGTTTGACCGTCATATGTACAAAAAGTTTTTGGAGTATTTAAATGTTTTTTCTTTTAAATTATTTAATTAAAGTTAAATCGTGATGTCTTTTATTTATTTCAAACTTAAAAGAATTTTCATTAATTGTTCAGAACCTGTTATATGAAGAAAAATATATAAAACATTTGTCAAAGCTATTATATAATTCACAAGCTATTGTAAGAGTTGTATGTTGTAGTAAATTTCTATTGACATTTACTTAGAAACATGTTTATGTAGAAATTACCAACCATATTTATACAATGTGAATTGAACATAAAATTCTTTTAACAAAATGTTTTCAACACAATAATTATTAAAATGTAAGACAAGGTTTCTTTGCGAATGCCCGGCCTTACACCATTCGAGACTCAAATTTCTAGGCAACAGCATAATAGACGATCTCTCGGAGGTATCAGGGATAGGTCTAGGTGACCTCATTAGATACCTTAATTCGACGGGATGGATCTAGAATCTTACTCCGAATCTGAGGCCTGGATTCGGACCTAAATCAGGTTGACACTGACGAGTGGAGTGGTCTGTCAAAACGGAATCTCATTGATTCTACTTGATTGCTTGCGCGTAGCAGGCAGCCACGTAAACCAACCAACCAACCAAGACAAGGTTTTTTTTAATAAATTTTTAGCATTCAACTTTATTATTTGATATGGACGATTTATAGAAAACTTAACAAAAAAAGGAAAATTTAATAATTTAACCTGCAAATAAGTAAATTTGTTCATATTGCTGGAAATAAACTATCTTTCGAAAGGAAAAATATTATTTAGTGGATTTTTTCAACTTCTCAAAAACTCAAAGAAAATGTTTTATACAGTAAAACATTTGTCATACAAAAATATTTTTGAATGAAGCAATTTTAAAAGCCACGAGTGTATATTGTTTTGAAAGTGTTTTTGTCTGACTTACTTGCAGCATCAATATCACAAATATACGTTAATAAAGATATGTATACATAACACTGTACCTACCTGCCCTTGAGCAGCACTGAAAAAATTATTTCTCATAGTCTCAATAGGAATATCATTCATTGTCATGGATTCATTATTTTAATGCAAAAATACGTTTATTTAATGAAAATATTCACTGAAGTTCAATATAAAACGGTTAAACTGTTGTTTTAATTCCAAAAAAATTTTTGAACGATTTCATTGATTTAACGCACTTCGTTGAAACAATGTATTTATTGTATTTCTAATTCATATATGGTTCATTGCATATTTGTATTTGAACGATTTTCGTAGTATAATGACTAGTAAAATGAGGTTGCACGGAAAAAATTAAAGTTCCTTATGACTATCTCGAATCAATGAAATTATGTGAAAGTTTAGACAAAACATTTTATTAAATTTACAAAGCATTTCACTTGAAAGCGGCTGCAAATATATTGTAATAACAATATAAGAAACCTTACTGAATTAGTCTTTTTTAAATTGTTAAAAAAATTTAATAATTCAGATAATTTTTCTTATTGAAATCGTACCATTAAAAAGCTTTTGTGAAATCTAACAATATATCTATTGCAAATAAAACAGTGTTTATATTTTGTGATAATTTTATTAAAGACAAGAGCTCAATATGAAACAATAATTGCAACGTATGAACTACAGTACAACCTCCCTAATCTGAACACAAACTATCCAGTAATCCGGACATTTAAATTTTTCGCACAGTTTATGGATTCTATAAAATTGTCTAAAATTATATTTTGAAAGTATTTTAAAAACGTAGAAATGATATTTATCAATTAATCAAAACATTAATTGAGTAATTTTGAAATTCACAGACAAATTTTAGGAAACGTATAAATTCTTATTTTTCAAAATAAATATTTTTGGTCACTTTTAGTATTTTTCTTTAAATGAATTAAATACATGTTATTGTTATGTGTACTTATATTTCTGTTTGGTAATAAAAACAAATTATATATGTCGTCGTGCAACTCCGGCACATCTTCACGTACCACCAAAATTTTTGTTTGGGAAATTGAGTCTTTTTAAAGTTTCAACATTATATACAAATAGTGGTAATACAATAAAACGCTTCTATAACATCTCAAAAGGCATAAGAAGTAGAGACATGTGGATTGCACAGATCGACAGATCTATAAAATTTACTACACAGAGCGGTTCTATTTAATTTTGTTTGATTTTGTGCTATACGCGATATGAGTTGCGTTTAAAAATTTATTTTAACTGTAGTCCGGACGATTCACTAATCCGAACAATAGCTGAAACTATATCTGTCCGGATTAGAGAGGTTGCACTGTATGTATTTATTAAATTTTAAAGTTATTTTCAAAAAAATTCTTTTCTGTTTAAAATATTTTTTATGACTTTATTCCATATATAAAGTATAAAGTATTATGAACTTATTTAATTTTCAAAATTAAATTGCTTAACAGAATCGATGAATTACTTTTATTAAAGTTCAGGGCCCAAATTACGGCACTCGATATCGATCGAAATTTACATTTAAATTGTATTGAAATTTCGATCGATATCGAATTTACATTTAAATTGTATTGAAATTTCGATCGATATCGAATGCCGTAATTTGCCCCCAGGATCGATTTCATAATAAAACATAAAAATGTTTCAGCAATAGTGCAACTGCATCTTTATGAAATATTCCTCATTAATGATATAATTTATTGATACAATGATCAAATTCATAGCCTAGTCATATGTCAAGGGAAACGAAATCAGAATTTTGTGAACATCTCTCTAACTTAAAAATTATGGATTTATAAATGCCTTTTCTGTGGTCTATCAAGTGCAATTGTTTTTGTTGTTATTACGCTTTTATAAAATTTATGTTCCTTAATGGTTGAACTATAATAGACTTAAACAAATACTGGTAAACTTTAAAATATGATTTAAAATATTAACAAATTTAAGACACACAGTTTCTGAATATACTTATGTATGGCCTTATTTTATACCTACACTTTTTCGCCTTAAGCCTTTTTTTTGCCAAAATGCGACATATATATTTATATTTATGTATTTAAGTGATTTAAGAGTAATTATGTGTATATAATTTAAAGTCAAGCGAAATTCAAAAATTTGTCGAGATAAAAAAAGTCCATCAAACCATTAGTTAAACACACATAATATAAAAAATATCTCTGTTGTGTCCCTAAAAATGTTGTACATTAAATTAGATTAAACACACACTATATGCTCCCACTTAAGTCAATTATAGTTTTGCCCTTTAAAATTAAAATTAAGTTGATATTGATTTGTAATTGTTGTTAAATATTTATTTAGCTTCATAGTCCTCCCTTTCCCTCAAACCAAAAAAAAAAAAAAATATTAAACATATATATTAATCAATTAAATAATATTAACCACCTATACCTATTGTTAAATTTTAAATAGTTATAAATGTTCAAATAATTTTAGTCTTATATATAATTTATTGTAAAAGTTTTGCTTTTTTAAAACTGTTCTGAATTTTGTTGCAACATAATGATGTTTTAAAATTTATGAAATTATCAATTATGTAACTAATACATATCAATGTTTTAAACAATAGTCATGATAGAAAAGATATAAATATTATAAATTAAATTATAAAAAAACAAGTATTTAATAAAAAAATATATATATTATACATTAATATGGTTTCTTTGTTGATGAAATCAAAATTGAACTTAAATTCGTTTTACTTAATCTAAATTATTTTAGGTTTTAAAAAAAAATTCTAAAAGAAGAAATGCCTCAAAGATATATGAACAAACAGACTTCTAGTTGCTGCAGAGTGTGATAAGATTAGGCGAATTAATTTTCTTTTATTCAATTTTAATTCTTAATAAAATTGGTAAACAGCACTTTTAAAATATCTAGTCCTGAAAAATCTGACAAAGCTTGGCTAGGATTTCCATCTCTGGAATGAAATATTTAAATTATATGATTCAAGGTCTTTTTGTTGGACAATTTTTTAATTTATTTACATATTTTTTAACTGTAGGTAAGTAGATTAATAACTATTTATTTGAGGTGTAAATAAATTTTTATAAATTAGGGGCTGTGCACATATTACGTAACGCTGTTTTCAGAGATTTTATACTTATGTCATACAACGTACTTCCATTATTTTATGTATGTAGGTACATATGCATATACATATATCTGTGTAGTTTAATATTACACAATTCGGTTTTGTGATATTTGATTATTTAATGTACAAAAATGAGAAGGAAATGCTTTAGTTTATGTCACAAGCAAATGAATGTATGTATGTATGTGAGTGACATGACTGTTATTGTTCGTCATAATTTGAGTTACAATTAGGGATTCCCAACGTTACTAAAGTTTTGTGAACTCAGAACACTAAATTTGCAACTACTAACTCATAATTCTAAATTGCTTATTTGATTCTAATCTAAGCAAAAGAAGTCCTTTTAGTAAAAAACAAGGATATGAATATGGTGACAATATAACAGTGCACGCTGTTTTCAGAGATTTTATACCCCCCCCCCCCCCCCCCCCCCCAACCTAACGCTTTTTACAAAATTTTCAGTACAAAATTTTCAATCCGTAACAAGTCTTTAACCCCCCCTGGAGCGTTACATAATATGTGCACAGCCCCTTACTTCGTATTATTTCAACCTTCAAGCAAAAATATAAGCAGATTAAACACTGGACAGATTTTTTGCATACTATGAGCAGCCAAAACTTTAATAAAATTGGTGATTTTGAAAGAGCCATCTAAAAAAATTTTTTGAGCAAATAATTCTGGCAAAAAAATTTAAATCAAAATAAAAAGACAATCGAACAGATTATGAAATCGAAGATTGTTTGGAAAATTTGAAAACCCGATATAATTAATTTCAAGTGAAGTATAGCTGTACTTTAAGTATAGCAATTTTTTTTCAGTCCATAAATAATAGAATTTTGGGATGGGAAAATTGGGCACCGATATGGTCAACGATTTAATAGGAGCAAACTGCAAGCCCTCCATCAATTTAGGAGTCATGAGAGTTATCAATATGTCGTAAGTACATCGTGGCACTACTCACTTTTCCAAACTGAAAGACAAATATATTATTGGACCAAACATCAAGCAAAACCTCTAAAATAAAATACGAATTCGGGCGATAAATTATAGAGTTATTCGTGTTCAAACGTAAATAAAAATACACAGGAATTTATAATTTGCTCCTTTTTATACCCTTCACCAAAAATGGTAAGGGTATTTATAGGTTTGTCACTTCGTGTGTAATTTCCACAATATTTATATGAGAGCCATATAGTATATACATATATTCTGAATCCTTATAGATAGGGAAGTTGAATGACAAATGTCCGTCTATCCGTTTGTCCATCTATCCGTCTGTCTATACGTGAAAACGATTTTGCGAAGACACTAGAAGAGCTAAATACTTGGGTTTTGGACTAAAATGTAAACTTTTTTCTTAAGATGCTTTGCATTGAAAAACAGCAAAAATAAAATATCGGTTTTGATATTGAGTTATATATGAAAATAAATGAAGATATATATATATATATATATTGATATGTACCCTTGTAGATACCGGGAAGCTTCTACATGATTTTCATGAACGCTTAGAAAAGCCGTATCATCAGCAAATGTTGACGTGTGAATAATACTGCTTAACGGTAAGTCAGAGGCATATATTAAATAAAGTAAAGGACCGAAGATACTGCCTTGAGGGACTCCGGCTTCAATTGACTGCGGGGGCTTGAAAAATTGCCTTCCTTAACTACAAATTTTCGTTCCTCTAGATAGCTTTTTAAGAGCCTGATGATGTTTGCGGGTAGATTTTGTGTTAATTTGTGGACAAGACCTTCGTGCCATACTTTATCAAAGGCCTGTGTGACATCAATAAAAAGCGCTGAACAATATTTCTTTTTTTCAAAAGTTTCTCTAATAACATTCACAAGTCTGTGAGTTTGTTAAATAGTGCTATGTTGACTGCGAAAACCGAATTGATGATCTGGAATGCATCCACTTCTAGTCACTATAGGCATCAGCTTGCTCATATACAGCTTTTCAAATAGTTTTGAAATGTTGGGCAATAAACTAATAGGCCGATAGGATTCAACCTTCGTATGATCCTTGCCGGGCTTTGGTATCATAATAATCATCGAAACCTTCCATTCTGCAGGATAGTATTGCAGCCGTAGAATACTATTAAAAATTAATAGTATAATTCTTTTTGCAATATAAGGCAGTTGTTGAAGCATTTTGTTGCTTATTTTGTCGACACCTGGGGCTTTTTTTGTGTTAAGACTAGTGATGGCCTTTTCAATCCCCACAATGTTAAATCTTAACGGTATTTCTGGTAAAGAGATGACTGGTGGCAGTTCAACAATATCAGTAGAAATATTCGGTGTAAATACTTTTTCTAAGTGCTTAACAAAAAGAGACCTTTTTCAGCATCAGTTCTTGCCCAGTCACCATTCGAAGCTCGTAGTGGAGGTTTGCATATGACTGCCCTTTTAAGTCCTCTGGCTGCACGCCATAGCGAATAATCTGTTGATGGTGTTGCATCGAGTTCTTGCAGAAATTTTTGCAGCGAAGCTGTTTTTTGTGTTTGCAAAACTTTTCTAAGCTGCTTGGTACACTCCTTAAGCCTTAATTTTAGCTGAGGCGATCTGTATCGTTGCCATTCTCGTCGAGCTCTCCGTTTTTCAGTCAATAGCCTTTCTATATCCACACAAAAAATATTGTTTAATCTCACTTGTTGATTTGGTTGATTGGAAGAAGCACTAAGAGCAGCTTGTTTAACATGTGCTTCAAGCAACCTAATAGAATTTTCTATGTCAGAAGGTGTTGTCAACGGCATATTTTCCGAGCAATGGGCGCTCAAATATTTTTTGTATTGCAACCAGTTAATACGTGCAGATGTCAGCGATAAATCACATGTTGGTCTTGCGGTTGTGTGTGAGTAAATAGTGATAATAGTAGGCGGGTGATCTGAAGACAAATCCAAAGATGCTTCTACTTCCATCATCACCTTTCGAGATTCCAAAGTCGATAACATCAGGAATTTTTTGTCGATCCGTTGGCCAATATGTTGGCTGACCACTTGAAACTACATTCAAACCCATTTTTGAAATTGTGTCAAACAAAACACGACCCTTAGGACTGGTTAAACGTGAACCCCAAAAAGTGTGTTCAGCATTGCAGTCGCCAGCTGCTAGAAATCGGGACCCCAGTGTTGTATAAAATGCGGTATATTGACTCTCTGAAATTGAAAACCTGGGAGGAGAATAAACAGATGATATCACAAGCTTTTGATAAAAATTTTCAATACAGATATTTCGTGCTTGAAGATAGTCTTCACAAAGGTCATTTAGCAGGTAGTGTTTTATTCGAGTTTTTATTAGGATTCCAGAGCCACCACCTCGAGGATCCTTAGTATCGTAGAAATTATATACACTAATTTTAAAATGTAATTTACATATTTATTTATCGAAAAGTGTGTATGTAATTCATTCTAATTATATGTAAGTCTGAGGGTGGTGTTGGCTGAAGTGGTTAGCGCGTTGACTACTAAGCAAACAATGCCGTGGGGCCTGGGTTCAAACCCTGGCCAGAGCAAGTCAATCAACATCATTAATTTCTGTAATGGCAATTAGTGAGACATTGTATTAATTGTTGTCGGACTATTTAAGTGATGAAGGCATAGCACTGGTCACTAAAAAAACTGTTCCGACAGCGATTGATGATGTTCTAAGCTAATGTACACAACATTGACCTCCTTCGTCGGTTAGCAGAAACATCGGCGAAGTAAAACAATTAATAAAATGCCTGCCAATACAGCTTAACAAAGTTAATGCGTCTACCTAACACCGGAGACGCCACAACACTGCTATAAAAATTAACATAACGCGCAAAGCAGAGTTGTAAAAGAGTTAAGCCTTCTACATTTTCAACATCTATCTTCTCTACTCTATCCCTCTCTCTGAGTTCCGGCACAATGCACTGCATACGTAGGTGTCATCCCCTGAGTGCTGGTCCTAATTAAAAAAAAAAAAAAAAAGTATGTATGTATATAGATGTACTCGTATTTGCATACTTATATAAGAAGGGATATCATGTATCATATTCAATGAATTATACATTTACGGCTTGGTGAAGGGTATATAAGATCCGGCACAGCCGAATATAGCACTCTTACTTGTTTAAAATATATTAAAACTTCAGAGCAATGCTATATATAAAATCGATATAAAAAAATAAGTAAAACAAGGTTCAATTAACTAAATCTTAAGATCTTATATTAATTAAAAATTTAATTAAAATATTTACAATTATTAGGTAGTTTTCTTTAATCAATATCGCATACTGAAAAGAACTATTCAATCTGTATAAAAGCAAACAGTTGGCATACCGAAATTCTCAAAAACTTTATGGTATGTATATAAAAATTTAAAACTATTTTTATTCCTTAGTACCTTAAAATATCATATTTATGTAGTATTTAGATGTTATCAAATATCATGTACATTCATATATACAGGGAAACTTCGATATAATGAACTTCGATATAACGGAAACCTCTATATAACGAATTTTCTCCAAGTCCTTGAAAAAACGTCGTTAATGTAAAGTTTTTCGTAAAAAAATACACTTTAGCTGTAACGAAGAAACTCTGAGCTATAAAACCTGTACGCAACGAACTAGCCATTCATAAGCCTCTACACAACGAAATCAGAATAAAGCTAATTAAATTTTAAATAAAGTGAATTGTGAATGTTATTTCATAGTTTATTCCATTAATATAGGATTTGGATAAAAAAACTTTTGTTATAACGAATTTTTTTTTCGTTTATATCCATTATTCGTTATAGCAAGGTTTTACTGTTACATATGCACAACGAAAAATAGCTTTAACGAAACATTTGGCGATCCCCTTCAACTTCGTTATACCAAAGTTTCACTTTAATATGAAAATGGAGCTTAAACGTATGTTTTTGTGTATGTACATATATATGTATGTACATATATAACAATATGCGTTGTCTCTCCGAATTATAGAAAAATATCATGATATGATGAAATCTCATAAAGTTAATTTAATTAACTTAATTATTTTTTTTCGCAAGTGCTTTAACTTGCCTTTGGATTGCAATTAAAATGAAGAAATTTAGCCCACTAACTTAGAAACATTAAAATAAATAACATTTTAAATAGAAGAAACAAATTAAAGTCAAATATATGTAGTCAGTCATATGTGAAAATATTTCGTGTTCGTATTTTGCTTTATTTAATTCATTTGTTTTTTATTTGGAAAAGTCAATCCAAGTAAGATAAAATTGTTGTTTCTATGTACGACACAAAAAAAATTATCTGAATCAGTTTCAAATTGTTGTCACACCATCGTGTGTCTGCTCAACTGTCTGACTAATTGTTTTTGTGTACATACATATGAGTGTGTGTGTTTCAAATATCTAATATCTATTGTTTAATTTTCTTAATATAACACAGTTGACGCATTAATATATAATTGTATCTAGCAATTTCTTATTGGTCCAACTTTGATGATGAAAAAAATCTAATAAAATGAATGCGAATAGTAATACAAGCCAATACAAGATGATCTCCTTCTTGTTTGTTTTCTGCCATTTTACCTGCGTGATTGTCTCATGATATGTGTTTTCAAATATCTAGATATTTTTTTGTCTTATGTCATACAACGTACTTCCATTATTTTATGTATGTAGGTACATATGCATATACATACATATATCTGTGTAGTTTAATATTACACAATTCGGTTTTGTGATATTTGATTATTTAATGTACAAAAATGAGAAGGAAATGCTTTAGTTTATGTCACAAGCAAATGAATGTATGTATGTATGTGAGTGACATGACTGTTATTGTTCGTCATAATTTGAGTTACAATTAGGGATTCCCAACGTTACTAAAGTTTTGTGAACTCAGAACACTAAATTTGCAACTACTAACTCATAATTCTAAATTGCTTACTTGGTTCTAATCTAAGCAAAAGAAGTCCTTTTAGTAAAAAACAAGGATATGAATATGGTGACAATATAACAGTGCACAATAAAAAAAATATGTCATGGTTCTAAAGATATATAAAATAAATAGACATTTTTTAAACTTCGAAAGTGGCATTCATCATTTTATTCATAAACACACAGAAAAAAAAAACACCAATGTAAATTTAACATGAAAAAATTCAACTTTGTTTCATTTTGAATCAATATCTTAAATGGTTAATATTACTTTAAGGATAGTTGATTGAACATTTTTCATGTTGAAATAACATGGTACAAAGTTAAATCAACCTTTCATAGAGTTAAAACAACATTTTGTTACATTGATTTTAAAAAATTACTTTTTCCACATAAAATTAACATTGCATCTAATAAAAACAACATTGAGCATTGTTAAATCAACATTATATTTCTAATAAAATTAACATTACAGCATGTTGAAACAAAATTTGTAATCTTTTAATTTGTAAACATGTTAAATAAACATTAAAAAAATATGAAAATAAAATTGTTTACTATTAAAACAAATTTAAATCAGGTTGAAAGAACTTTATGGACTTTTGAAATAACATGAAAACATGTTGAAATAAAATTGTACCATGTTGAATTTAAAAAAAAAAGTCGAGGTTTTCTAGTAAGTGAAATTAATTTGTTAAAATAAAAATATAGTTATGTCTGCGGAGTATAAACAATTTAAATGTTGAGCACGAAGTACTGAAGAAAATGTTAATTTCGTAACTGACGTAACGTATATTCAGCATTCCAGTTGTTCAATATAATAGCGAAAACTCCCAGTTGGACGAGCTGTTGAAAACTTTTAACTTAATTGAAGTAAAGCCTTATTTGACAAGTAAGTATTATTATCAAAAATTTTTTCTATGTAAATAAATTAATAAGAATTAATGAAATGTATGCATTTAGAAGCCGAAATTATATTTGAAAGTTTAAAATATCTATCAAAGGAAGACATAAAGGAAGCTATACCACCTATTGGACTTCGTGCTTGTTTTCGGGAAAAATTGATTAGTTGGAGAAAAACTGAGGTATTAACAAAAAGTTTAGTTTTAGTTGATTACAATTATTTAATATTATTATTGTAATAGTTCGGAATAGATGACGCAACTTTGTCTGAAACAATTGCCAACAAAGTTGTTTCTTGGGCACAAAATCAATCAAATATTAGCTCAAAATCAACACCTACATCATCTATTTCTACATCAGTCGGAAGTTCTAAACAATCTAAGGTATAGTACAAAATAATGCTATTATTCCAATAGCCTAGACCCGTCAGACCTTGTCATTTTTTATTTTTATATGATGTAAATATGATTGAACCTATTCATACCTTTAAACATTTGTTTGTACACTTAAAAATCAATTTTGATAATGTTGTATTTTTTGATAAAGTAATCTTTACGGGAAGAGTTTACAAAAAACATAGTTATGTAACAATCGAAAAAGAATTTTTAAAATTATTTAAAATTTCATGTCTTGTAAAAGCGTTTGCTAAAGTCTATGTTCTATGTTACAAAGTTGAAATTCTTAATTTTGATAATCATTACCAATCATATGAATTTGGTAAATTAAAAAATTAAATAATTTTAAAAGATTTTCCCAATTAATAACGGAAAAATATATTTAAGAAATAAATGTTTATAATCAAAAAGATATATACTGAATTAAATGTGTTTATAAATAAATAAATAAAAAAATACAAAAATAAATTTTGCTTTTTATTTAAATTAACAGAAGAGTAGTAGAGAAATCATATTAAATTAACAAGAATTTTCATGTTATTTCAACATGAATTTTCATGTTATTTTAACATGAAAATCTATCTAATTCAATAGGAATTACAATGTTAATTCAATATTAAAATCATGTCAATTCAACATAAAATGCATATTGTTTTTACGTAAAATAATTTGGATTCAACACGAATCGTAGTTTATTTCAACATGATAATCATTTTGATTCAACACTCATCGCAATGTTAATTCAACATGATTTCCAGTTATTTTTAAGTGATACAAAGTTGGAATCGTGTTATTAAAAAACCATGTTGAAATAACATGAAACAACAATGGTGCAAAATCATAGCTGAAAAATGTTGAATCAAACTTGTTTTAATTGATTTTAGAATGAAATTTTTCTGTGTGAATGTGTTGTATGCAACTATTGTCTTTTGAGTTGAAGTGAAATTTCAGATAAGTCAGAATTTTAATAACTTATTTACTACGAATTATAAGCATATTTTATTCTTACAAGCTATTTAATATTTTCCGTATTTTCTTTACTATATTCCAATATGAAAGAAGAACTACCATATTTGAGAAAAATATAGACACGCAAGAAAGATTAGCATTTGAGAAATATTTTAGACAAATATATGTATGTTCATATAGATCGTTAGGAGAAGCAAAAAACTTTGTAAAATGAAAACTATAAACATATAAATGTCCCTTTGTTTTTTGTTATAATTTTTGCTCGCAGAAGTGTAAAATTTTGACAAGATATGTAGTTTAATGGCATTTTACTTCTTTTTGATTTTAGCTAACGATATGTACATATGTACATGGCAAAAAAAATTTGAAAAGAGATTAAGATTACATATGATTTCATGAATTTCAGACTTCTTGGAAACACGGTTATGCCACTTGGTGGCTAATCTGGTAGAAGGTGAAAGGGTTCTCTTACGAGGCTCGTCCAGAAATAGTACGATGATACATTAGTAGTCGGTAACCTCCTCAGATGAATGCCTAGTGTAGAATTAGAGAAGTGTTGTTGGTAGATTCGATTAGCCTTACGATATGATACCGGGAGATGGATATGTTGGTGGTAATCGTGCTACCCTAAATTGTGACTTGATTCCATGACCGGTTGTTGGTGAGGTGTCCATCAGGATTACACATTGTGGCTGTAGGAGCTACCACAATCACTGCTTCGATTTTTGACTTTTAAAAAAATGGATCAAAGAATATGTATTCAATTTTGCGTTGAAAATGGAATAAAGTGCTCCAAGGTACTTGAAACTACATTTAAGCTCTATCCTAAAAATTCGCTCTTAGAAGGACGAGTTGCAAATTTGATACAGAGTTGAGGTTTTAATTAGAAAACGTTTGCACGTTCCTCCTTTGCAGGCTTTTGTAATTTGGTTTGGTTATTAATTTTTGCTGTGTAACTTCTTTTTATAATGTTACAATGAGATGATGGATTAAAACAAAAAAAAAATATATAATCTATGTTTGTCAGACCCATTTAAGAATATGGATTAATCATATTGGATCCTTATTTCACCATTAATTTGTTAAATATTTTATGATGAATCTTATAAAAGCTAATATTTGCTGCTAATTGCTTTTAAGTTTAAAAGGAATATTAAAGTACTTTTGCCTTATTATTCCCTTATTACAATTTTTTTTTATTTATGTATGACATTACCACCAATTTCATAATTTGTATCTGGTTAATTATCTATTACCTATTTTCTTAGTTTATGAGCAGGGAAACAGCAAATATACATGTTATGATTTATTTCCTGTTTTAAAACTTTTCCTGATTTTTGGCATCGATGTGTTCGTGCATATTTTTTCTATTTATAGCATAATTTTACATATTTTCGACTACTCACCATATTTACGGTATTCATTGTTCGCAGCTTCAACAGTTTTAAATTCATTATACTATTATGGAAAATTCTAGAAGAGAATAATCGAGTTTTGCGATTATTTTAAGTAGTTAAAAGATTTTAGCCATTTATTGGGAAAAATATGAAAATATATGCGATTTACTAATAAAAATGTTAAAAACTTATTTTGGGATGTTGTATTCAATATGTTATATTCGGATATATTAAAGAACAAGGAGATGAGTGGGCATATTTTCGGTTTACCTGATCATATCATTTTTAAATTTTGCACAAATTTAATTCTTCTTATACTGAGTCGTCAAGACTTAGTCTGTAAAAACTATACTCGTATTCAGTCACTAAATTTCAATAAAGAATAATTGAATAATATAAAAATTGGTTTTTATTTTTAACTTTAAAAGTATCTACATATCATTCCTAATATTATTTAACGCTTAATAGCACGAAGCTAATCAAAACTAAAGAGAAATTATATTTAAAGTTCAATTTATAGTAGAATTAAGAATAAATATTTATAAGAGATTATTTCAAATGTAGCAATTTGGAAAAAACAAAACAATTCCTTGTGGTTTACTTTTTTTAATACAAGTTTGTGAACATGAAATTAAGGCACGTTTTTATATGAAGTATTAAAATTATTTACATATACATATCTAATAACTGTAGCCACCATCAGAAGAATATCCTTGCTGTATAGTGTCCGGTACTTTATTGGGTGCTGGGTATGAATAGCCTTCACTGCCACCATTACCGTTGCCATTACCATTGCCGTTACCGTTACCGTTACCGTTACCATTACCATTACCGTAACCATCACCATTGCTGTAACCATTACCGTTTCTATTATCGTTGCCATTACTGTAACCATTACCATTGCCATTACCGTTTCCGTTACCATTTCCATTGCTGTAACCATTACTAATGCCATTACCATTGCTGTACCCATTACCATTACCGTTTCCGTTACCATTTCCATTACTGTAACCATTACCGTTTCCATTATCGTTGCCATTACTGTAACCATTACCGTTTCCGTTACCATTTCCATTACTGTAACTATTACCGTTTCCATTACCGTTGCTGTGCCCATTACCGTTACCATTACCATTGCTGTACCCATTACCGTTACCGTTTCCATTACTGTAACCATTACCGTTGCCATTACCAGTTACAGGAGCACCGTAAGACGATGAGGGATCTGAGGGAGCATTGTACGATGATGATGGACCAGTAGGAGCACCATAGCTGGTGGCTGGTTCACCTAAATCGAGTGCTGAAGGTGCTCCGTATGATGAGCTGGGCGCTGGACCGGTGGGTGCACCATAACTGGATGAGGGCTGCTGTGCTGAACTATCATAGCTGGACGAGGGACCTGATGGGTAACCCGAGGCTGATCCAGATTCTTGGGAGGGCGCTCCATAGCTTGATGATGGCCCAGTTGGTGCCCCGTAACTAGATGAAGGCTCCTGAGCAGATGGTGCGCCATAACTAGATGATGGTGCTTGTGCAGATGACGCATCGTAACTGGATGATGGCGCTTGAACAGCAGGTGCACCATAATTTGTTGAAGGAGCTTGAGCAGAAGGAGCACTAATGCTAGTTGATGGGATTTGAGCTGCAGGGGCATCGTAGCTGGATGAGGGTCCTTGAGCTGCAGGAGCACTGTAACCGTTTGAAGGAATAGGTGATGATGGAGCTCCATAGCTAGATGAAGGAGCTTGGGCTACAGGAGCCCCATAACTAGAAGACGGAGGTTGGTTGCCATTAGCACTATAACCATTTGATGAACCCTGAGCAGAAGGAGCACCGTAACTGGATGAAGGAGCTTGTGCAGAAGGAGCACCATAACTAGACGAAGGTGCTTGAGCTGCAGGGGTGCCGTAGCTGGATGATGGGGCTTGGGCAGATGGTGCACTGTAACCATTTGATGCTGCCTGAACGGAGGGAGCGCCATAGCTGGACGAAGGTAATGATGCTGATGGCGCTCCATAGGTTGATGGGGGCGCTTTGGCTGGAGTTCCATAGCTAGTAGATGGTGGTTGCATTGGTTGGAAACCATTAGAAGAAGGTGATTGAACTGGGATGCTATAGCTAGAAATAAGAGTTTTACTGGGAGCTCCATAGTTGGATGAAGGTTTCTGTGCAGCAGGAGCACCATAACTGCTGGATGGAGTTTTTGCAGAAGCTCCATTACTAGAAGGGAGTTTTGCAGGTGCACCGTAGCTACTGGAAGGCTCAGAAGGAGCACCATAACTTGAAGAGGGAGATTTAGCAGGGGCTCCAAAACCGTTGGATGGTGCGCCGTAACTTGAAGAAGGTTTAGAAGGAGCACCATAGCTAGAAGAGGGTGGTTTTGAAGGAGGTCCGTAGGAAGCAGATGGCGGTGACGTTTTCGGAGGACCATAATTTGAAGATGGGCGAGAAGATTTTTTTGGCGGACGACCACCGTTGGAAGGCCGACGTGAACCATTCTTTTTGGGTGGACCGTGACTTGAGCTGGGTCGACCAGGAGCACCATAGCCAGCAGCAGGGCCAGATGGCGGTGGTGGAGGACCATAACTAGAAGAAGGACTTCTGGGTGGAGGTCCATAAGATTTAGGAGGTGGAGCTGGTGCACTTGCATAAGGGCCTCCTGCTGGAGCACTTGGAGCATAGCTGTTGGACGCAGGGCCTGATGCGGGAGGCAAGTAAGAGTTTGAGGGGGAGCTGTATGGACCACCGTTTCCATTCCCATTTCCATTTACTTTACCGTTTCCATTTCCCTTTTTACTTGAAGGAGGCAAATAGCTGTTGCTTATAGGTGCCTCACGTTTTAAGGCCTCAATGGTTAATGTAAACAAAGCAACGCATAGGAGCTGCATTAGAGACAAAAAAACACAAATAAACAGTAGTTAAGAAACCGTAATTCGTAATACTTACCGTAGATGTGGTGGTGAAAAATTTCATAATGTCGTCAATTAGTTAAAACTACCGCCAAAAAAAGAGTATATACTTCAATTTCTTCTTCTTCTTTTCTGAACTAAAATTAGATAAGAAATGGAAAATATGAAAAAAGTTGTTACTGAATTACCAATAAAGTGTTGCAATGCATTATGTTTTGCTCAATAATCTTTGTATATGTGTATGCAAGTGCATTTGAATATAATAAAAAGATTAATAATAAATTTAAATGAAGCATAAAAACATCTTAGCAAAGAGATTAGAAATAAAATAAAAAACAAAGCTAAACGGGAACGCTTATAAGGTATGTAGATAATATTACAAGAGAAAAAGTAAGTGGAAAAGAAAAACCCAGTACACTATGAGTTATTTTGGAGTGAAATAGGAAAACTTATTTGACGATTAATTTTATTTAGTGTGAGAGTATGAAAGTAATACTATTAAAATATGTATATTGCAAAAGGAACAACTAAATTTATACAAATTACCTATATATTAAGAAACTGGTTTTTCTTCCAGTGTATTTGGTTGTATTTCAGTATATAAGTGTGTGTGTGAAACCAAAACTCAAAATCTTACTATGTATATATATTTTTATGCTCCGTTTAATATCCAATCTTACCAAATCATCAATTTAAATGTGTTAAAGTCCAAAAAAGATTTACCATCATTACTCGTAATACGTATGCGAAAGAATCAAAAACAAAAAAAAATGAAAGAAATCAAAAACGATGGAGTAGAAAAAAAAAACATTACAAGATTACAGTTAAGCATTAAGCGCTGCAAAGACTTGCAGTGAATGCACACTACGTTTTGCAAATGACATATTGCGTCTCGTGGAAACACAATGCAAATTAGTTCGAAAGCAAAAGCAACAAAATCGTTTGTAAATAATATGATATGGATTTTTAATTGACGTTTAAATGATTTAAAACTTTTTCCTTGCGAGAACTCAAGTGTAATAATATGTTTCCACAATAGGTTTATATTTTCATTATAAAAGTTAATTACCAACAAGTTGTAACATACATTTATGCAGTTTTGAAAGTTGCGAACTATTTTTAATGGTGAGTAATATCGCGTTTAGGTGAATACTAACACGATGCTATCGTTTGCATCAATGAGATAGATATTTAAATCAAGACAAAAAGTTAAATAATAATCAAAATTTTACCTATTTTTTTTTAATAAATGTATGTATGTATGTGTATGCTTTAAGAAAAACAAGCCATATTTTATTAAAGTTGATCTAAAACTTTTCATTTAATTTACAATTAAGTGGTGCAACTCAATTGACAAAAAGTTTAATATGAATACATTCACGTACGCACTCGCTTAAAATTGCTGTTGTATGACAATCATGAGTTTTTTATCCATTGACTTCTCCTTCATCCGTTGACTTCTTCTTCAACAGATTGCAAAATCGACGCATGTATGCAAAAGCTTAAAACCCGATATAATACATTTCTTTTTTAGATAATTCATTCTAACAAATTGCAGAAACCCCGACCAAACAAAAAATTTATTTTTAAATCGGACAATAAATTGATACGATTAACAAAAAGTCTACGGTTTTACAGAAAACATAACAAAATCTGTGGAAAATCGGTGGATAATGCTTTTTAAAAACTATAGTTTAAGGGAACAAATTTTCCCCCGAATTTTATGGGACCACACTGCATGCATGAATTTTAAAAATCGATTACTAAAAAGCGGTGTTATGCTATAAACAATATTTTGGCTTGCGGGGTATAACTTGCCCCGGTTTTAAAAATCGGTTGATAAATAGAGAAGTTATTCGATAATCCATATTTCAGGGGTACGAATTTCCATCAATTTTCCAAAAAATTTCCGGAAAATAATTGTATGGAACCCAACTGCCAACGAAAACTTTCAAACAATAAAAGGATTTTGCAAATCGGTTCATAAACGATACAGTTATGGAGATTCAAACATTAAAAAAAATTCAATCAAATTGAGAACATCCTTGTTCTTTAGAAGTCGGTTAACAAATAACAATATTTTTTTATTTTTATAAATGTTTTACATCCAAAAATTTTTACCAAAACAAATAGTTTTAGGCACAAGTTGCACGATATAAGTATGTATCTGCAACTACTGATAAAAACAATTCATTACTTTGAAGTGGTTACAGCAACTAATTACTAGTAAATAAATAAGCAATTTGTTATCTTATTTGCACAGTAGTAGTGACTGTACTAATCATGCAAATGATCAGGAGTGCAAGCCTTGCCGGAGGAATGATCATTTATTTCTACCCTTCAATAAAAGTGGTAGGGGTATTTATACACGCAAAGAAAAGTCATGATTGCAAAATGTTCATGTCAACTAATTATATCTAGAACAACCAAATAATGATTCGTTGAAGCAAATATAGTTGCATTAAATATTATTCAATTATTAAAATATTTGATGCGAAAATAAAATAAGCATTCTGCGTTTTCGTCTCATAAATTCAGATTTTATTTTAATTTGTGTATTAGGTTAGGTTAGGTTGGCAGGTTGCTGGAAATTAGAAATTAGATTCCAGCCCACTTGGGTAATAGTGTGGTCCCGTTGTGTTACCTGTAAGAAGGCTTATCTTTTCTACAACTCTGCTGTTCGCGTTATGCTAATTTTGTTATAGCAGTGTTGAGGCGCCTCTAGCGTTAAGTAGACTCATTAACTTTGTTAAGCTGTATTAGAAGCCATTTTATTAATTATTTTACTTCGCCGATGTTTCTGCTAACCGGCGAAGGAGGGCGATGTTGTGTACATTAGCTTGGAATAGCATCAATCGCTGTCGGAACAGTTTTTTTTAGTGAACAGTGATATTCCATCATCACTTAAATTGTCCGACAACAATTAATTAATGATGTTGATTGACTTGCTCTGGCCAGGGTTTGAAAGCAGGCCCCACCCAAGTCAATGTTTGCTTAGTAGTCAACGCTCTAACTACTTCAGCCAACACCACACTAAATTTGAATGTATAAAAAAAGTATTTTCGCTGCTACAAGAGTAGTCTTTTGCAAATGAGAATAATAAAAGATTATTTAAAATTTAAAGTTTATTGTGACCATATATCGTTTGTGTTCTGAAAACTTGACTAATCATACAGCTGCTAGTCGTATCCCAGCAAAAACTACTGCTTCGGTCGAAGCAGGTTTGTAAGGGAGAGATGCTTGTTGTTGTTGTGCTTACTGCTCCCAAAAGCGCTTCGAACATGCATGATTCTTGTTCGCGATGTCCCACTTTGGAGTAGAGCTGCAAAACTATCGATAGTCGCCGCCATCGATAGTTTAAGAAAAGCTATCGATACTATCGATACTATCGGTTTTTTATGTGCTACTTCTGGCAATAATACAACAATTCAAGTGAAAGGGACACGGTAGTAAACATACGCAGATACATATGTACATTAGGGGTATAACCAATATTTTGGCATAGTACCATGAGGTCAACCAAGTCCTAGTAACCACGAAAATCATAATCTTTTGTAATTTTTCTCAAAAAATTTCACGCACCAATTGGTTTTTCTAAACAGTTACGAGTATTATATTGAATATTCATAATTTCATACGGTGTTTTTTATTCATTTTTTATTTTTTTCGTTAAAAAAGGTTAAAGATACGTTTTGGTTTGCGGAAAAACCTCTTACCATCTCTAAGTATTAATGAAATTTCATACTTGAGCTATTTTTTGTTTTAAATATTTTTTCTTAACCAAAAAGAAAATTAAAAATTTTCAAAACTTCATCGCGGTTGGTGTGTGAACTTTTTTGACCTTAGCGAAGAAATAAATATACCTACGTTCCCTTATAGTTTTTTTATGCTCTATCGGACTGTGCTATGCCAATTTTGATATTTTAAAAAATTGTTAAAAATTTTGGGATGTAATGTACATAATTATGTATGTATGTATGTAGGTGTTAGCTAAAGTTTTTCATCTTTGTCAGTTATTTTCGCAACATTTAATGATTAAAAAAATTATTTTATTTAAATAAAAGAAAGTTACTGATTGTTAAAACATAAATTTTATTTTGCCCATGAATAATATAAACAATTAAAAACTAAACACACTAAACGTATCGCACTTGATCAAAATTGTAAAATTTACAGTAGAGGCAAAAAACTTTATTTTTCAATACTACTCTTCTATCACAAAGAGAGATACCACTGTATTTTTTTGTAAATATAACCACTGTACTTTAAATTCTTAAAAAATGAAATTTTAAAAATTTTGAGTTAATACCCTCTTGTTTATCAAGTGCTTCATATGTATGTATGTATGTATGTATGTATAATTGTATAAAAAATAAGAAATCATAAAAAGCAAGTAGAACATATATTTAGTTCAACACATTTCTTGGGCTTAAATAAATTTTTATAATTAAAATCAAATAACAATTCAGGTAGATTTAGGTACCTAAACGCGCTGATTTAGGTAGCGCAGTATAACTTGTTTGTTTGTTTGTTATTTTTATTTGTAAAAGTATATAAATTTAAAGGAGGCTACGAACCTGTGTAGAATAAGTTGTTACAAATGTTATACTGGCTACATATAATCGGCTTCATATATTTAAAAAATATACTTTAAAAAATTTTCGATAGTATCACTATCGAAAAAAAACTATCGATAGTCAGTAAAAAAAAACTATCGATACTATCGATAGTACTATCGATTGCTTTGCAGCTCTACTTTGGAGCTCTTGTTTTTTACATAAAAGAGCGCTTTTTTCTAAACATCCGCAATGCGCTAAAATCATGTTTAAATTTTCTGAATTATGCCTTCGTTTTACTGCGTCATCTACTAACATACATAATTCATCTGTTGGCAAATACACAATTTTAAATAAATAAATAAGAGTGAGAGAGAGAGAGAGAGGCGGAGAGCATCTAAATGAAATGTTTTCTACCACTCGGTGTTTACTTTATTATTCGGGTCAACTAAATGTAAACAGCCGACCAACTTCAACGTGCTTAAAAATAAGTTGAGCGATCTCTCTGCCTTCTTTTTGTGCAGCCTCGGAAGCGCTTCAGAACTGCCCATCTCGAAAGCATGAAATTTTGTTACTGCTTCCAGACACATAATAATTTTTTGCTGGGATGTTACTTCAGTCGTTCATAGTTTTTTATAGGAAGAAAAGATAAGAAGAAAAAGTTAATATAAAAACTAATATCTGTGGCAAAAAGGAAAAAGTGCTTAAGTCGAGATAAGTTAATTTTCAGTTATTATCACCATCATATTCATAAGTTTCTCTGGGCAAATTTTGTATTTATATATAACGAATTTTACGAAGTTCTCCGACAATTAATTGGTGCTCTTCTTTTTCTAACTAATGATCTAATATGGAATAACGTCTAAATTAGCCTTTTAACATATTAAATGTCATATTGAATACGTTTCTTATGATGGGCAGAACTATGTGTTAGTAAATCACTAGCATCGAAAAACTACTTATCAACTTAAAGTTCAAAAAGAAAAATATTATGAAAACCCACGCAAACCATTAAACTGCTTTTCTACAAAACTATAAAATACGACTTAAGCACTTTTTCCTTATGGCCACAGATATAAAGAAAGTTATTTAATTTTACAACATGACAAAACTATGTATTGGAACAGCAAAAGACTGCAATTGGTCTTTATATATAATATTCCGACATAAATAAGTTTGAATTGTTAAATTTAATGTGTCCAGAAAATTCTTCAACTTAAAATTTGGAATTTGAAATAGTTATGTTTGTCCATCTGTCTGTCTGTACGTGAGTTCGGGTTTCCGAAGCCAACAGAAGAGTTCGAGACTTGAGCTGAATGTTAATATTTGTCTTCAGAGGATTCTCATTAAAAAATGGCAAATGTATGACTTAAGGCCATGTCAGATAAAACTTTTGCTTCGCGTTGCGTTGTGAATTCGCTTTGACATCTAAGATAAAGTGTAGGTACTTATATGAAACATGTCACATAAAGCACTTTTAACGCAACGCGAAGCCAAAAGTTAGGCAACTCTCAACTTTTTGTGCGCTTTGACAATTATATGTAAAAACTACCAACACTTTTTACAGGTAAAGTGAGTGTTGTCAAAGTTTTTATTGTGTCATACAGCTTTTGCTTTACGCTTTTTCATTAAAGTTAGAAACGTCACGCAAAGCGACGAAGTTGTAGCTGACACGGCCTTTAGTGAAATACCACTCTTACTAGGTTAATTCTTGTGCGAGTTTTTAAAAACAAATTATAAGCCTGTAAAAATAATAAAAAAGTGTGTAAAACACTTGGCATAAAACTGACCAATAATTTAAAATGGCACGTGTTCAATGCTCAGTAGGGACTTATAACTTTGATTTTTGCATTCGATGACTTCTAAACATTGAATTTTTAATTACGAACTTGGTTTTTATAATGGTGCAAGTATGAAGTAGTATCAGTGATGCTAAATTTTGATACTGTACCGAATTCATAACAAAAAAGTAGTTTTTTTTTTTAACGAAATGGTACTTTTTATTTATATTTAGTGCCGTTTCTGTTAACACCGACATCAATTTAAGCCATAAAATCATGAATTATAAAGTCTGCTATCGAAGTACACACATCTATTGTCGCCAGGTAAATATTGACTCATGTCCATAAGTTTGAAGAGTGGTGTCACCAAAAATCCTCATTAAAATACTAAAAGTCCTTAATTTCGAAAAAAAAGTTGTTAAATATATGTTTTATTTAATGTCGGCAATTGTGTATGGAATACAATATCAGATAAATGTTAGCCTCACAAATACGAGCCTTTTTGAGCGGATTTTTCATTACATTCTCACACATTTCACGCGGTATTTCATTTATTTCATCGCGAATGTTTTGTTTGAGTTGCTCAAGCGTTTCTGGTTTGTTTGCATTAACCTTGCTTTTCAGATATCCCCACAAAAAGAAGTCCGGAGCAGTCAAATCCGGCGACCGTGGAGGCCAATCAACATCACCATTGCTTGAAATAACTTGTTGTGGAAAGAGGTCTCCCAGTAATTCCATTGTAATCCTGGCTGTATGCGATGTGGCACCGTCTTGTTGATACCACATTTTAATCAAGTCCAAATCGAACAGTTGTGGCGTTAAAAGTTTCAACCATATCACGATATCGCTCCTCATTCACAGTTACCGTTACGGCGTTTTCATTTTCAAAGAAGTAAGGTCCAATGATTCCTTCTGACCAAATCGCACACCAGACTGATGAATAATTTTACGGTTTTCCATTGCTCAGAACCGACTATTCTGTTTATTGACATATCCATTCAAATGAAAATGTGCCTCCCGAATATTTCACGTAACTTTCTCATCGTCACAGTAATCGATGATATTGATTTTGATAAAATCTTTTAACGATTAAAACACGTTGGTTTATAGAATATTTTTCCATAATAAATTTGCCACGTGTCTACTTCACGACTGCCAAATATGAACTGTCAAGACTAATTCCAAAATGGCGGCAAAACAAAGTAGTATACCTTCCCGGCGGACACCCTATACTTATGTATGTACATAGACGCATGAAGACTATATTTTAATAATCGAATATTTATTCCAAGTTAAAGTATCAACCTAACCTAACCCCACAAAAATCTGTTCCCAAGCAGTAGCTTAAATCCCCGATTTGAGGACAAATCCTCACGCCTGGCTACACTGGTCATATCACAAGTTTTTGATTGATTGAAATGTCAATGAAGCAAACATATAAAAGTTGAAAAATGCTAACAATAAAATAACTTGCAAGAAAAAAGTATTCAAACTGACATGAGGGTATTGAGGTATTTTCAAGATGAAACGAACTAAAGTTCTGAATTTTTCAACACTAATCTTATGTTTATAAACTCTTACCTCTTTTAGTTTAATATCAGCAAGTTTTGCTGAGATATGAATATAGTTTATTAATATCATTAGCATCGTCTAGATTTTTTGTTGTAGTACCATCTCGCAGGGGATGAACCCTACTTATGTAGTGCATTGTGCCAGAAATAGGTAAGCAAGAATGTAGTATGTACTAGTGATGTTACGAATATCAATTTTTAGTATTCGCCGAATACGAATACGAATATTTCTTTTGAGGTTTATATTTTAAATTTTATTGGAAAAAATCCCTGCCTTTGCGTTAGTAACTATAAATGAAAAAAAAAATTTAGTGATTTAACATTATTATTGCATTAAGATGCCGAATTTGAAAACCTCTACAGAACATTTTTTAATTATTTTACTTACATACTTTCAGATTTCGTTTTTCTTACTCTGTTTGGGTTTTTAATTAATAATTCAGTGCTGTTTAGCGAACACCACTGATATGGTGGAAAGTAAATAAGGAAAAATACGAGCTTCTTTTACCTATAGTCAGGCATTATTTAGTGACACCACCAACGAGTGTTCCAAGCGAGCGAATGTTTAGTGGTGCGGGGCTTATTTATACACCGCATCGTAATAGGCTTGATGGAGAAAAGGCTTCAAAACTTCTATTTTTGAAATTCAACATTCCTCTACTGAGGTTTGATTACTAATTTAACATGATATAAAACTTTAATTTTTGAATACTAGTTGCAAAATACATATATATTTTTGTTTGTTTTTTAAGAAGAAGGTTTTTGCGTGAAATACAATGGGTTTTTTTAATAAAAATTAATATATTTTTTTTTTCCTTTTTTCTACTTTTTTTAAACTTTTGTATGATTTTTTTTTGGAAAATGTATGGGAAAATTATTCGAAAAATATTCGCTTGAATTTGGCGAATACGAATACGAATACGAATATCTTAAAACAGGCGAATAGTCGAATAGTCGAATACGAATACGAGTATTCGTAACATCACTAGTATGTACATTTTTTTTATTTGAATATAATTGTTGGCAACAATTAAAGCTGGCAAAGTATTGAGTAGAGTGTACCGAGTTTTGAGTATTTGCTATAATTTTAGGGTACTCAGTTTTCAAAATTAATCACTCGATACTTTTAGGATAGTTATTTTTTTCGTCCTCTAACCCAAATTAAAAGTGGAACAGAATATCACGTTGCTTAATATTATGAATATTTTCAGCCACTAAATGTATCGTATTGATTACCCAAACGAAAAGTATTGAGTACTTAAAAGAAGTAGAAATTGCCAGCACTAATAACAAGTTTCCTTATGTTAAATTGATTTTAATAGTAAGTTATATTAAATTTTGTACGTTTTATTTTATCTCAATTCTATTTTGTTTTCCATTACATACTCGTATTTAAATGCGTAAAAATGTATGTACGCGTATGAACATTTATTTTTGCGGAATTTAATTACATTTTTTGCTTTAGATGTTTGTATTATTTGTTTTAATCTTCATCTGTATACTCGTATTTCAGCGTTTGTAATATTTTTCAATGTTATTTCGAACATGGACCATAACCTGTGGATGCTACATATCATACAAAATGATATCACATGATTTAATATAATTTCTACATACATACATACATACAGACAAACACGCTAAAGCACATAAATTTGAGTGAGTATGTATGTATGTACTATATACGATGTTACATTGATAGAAAGATACACTTGTTATGAATTTGAATAAAACCAATACGGTTTGCTTGGAAAATTTATTTTAAAATTTGTTTTCTTTTAAGTTTTGTTTCAATTCAGGTAACATGCATGAGTTAATCAGATTGACTGGGATGACGCTGATTGAGTATTGTGTGCATCATCATCATCACCAACAACAGCCTACCCAGTTTTACCTTTTTTTAAAGAAACATTATTTTTGCAGCATTTTATTGTTTGATGTAGATGTGATGTAAGTTTTTGTTTTATATATTTTTATTGTTGTCTTACACACACATTTACATAAATACAAATTTGTGTGGTAAATTTGTAATCTTTCTTGAGTAACTGCTAACTAGTATTAGAATTCAAATTGAAAAACAGAAATTTTAAGGCGACTAACTACAGTGTACATCAAAGACAAAAATATCACGGTTCTAATTAATAATCCAGCCAGAGGCAAGCAAAAATTAAATTATATAGAGAAGAGGTACACAAAATCTATTGTAATGCGAAAATTTTAGGCTCTGCTGGCACTTTTAGGAAATATATAAATAAGATTTTACCAGAAAAATGATTACATATCGAGCCATTGCTGCAATAGTGCCATAACTAAAAAAATTTAACTTGCACCAAAGGCCCGATGTTAACGTTCGTTGTGGAACCCAAATGGTAAGTAAGATCGTTTTGAAAATTTTTAGTTGTTTTACGGAGGCTTATTAACTTATTTATTTTAGACAAGGCGGATAAAGAAATTTATAATTTTCCCATATTTGCAACACTTTAATGGTGGTGCTCGGAAAATTTGTTTATATAACAATATTAATTAACTTTCCTAAATATCCACATAGGCAATATTAAAAATCTCTAATCTTCATGAAGGTTACTCGGAAAACTAAGCTCTCTTTTAAACAAAAGCATGTAGATATACCAGGGGACACAGCTACCTAGCTCGCATAAAAAGCACTTGACTTTTTTTAGGATCAAGTCCATTCCAAGTAAAAGCCTTCAGTCAAAGTAGAACGAAGCCATTACTTCATACAGAGTAATTTGGAATTATGTAAAACATATCTTCATAATCACTCTCTAAATTAACGATACACTGAGAATAAATTGCACTTTTAAAAGTCGGGAGACGGCAGTCCTCATACTAAATAATATTTATTTTTGGCAAAATTTTTGCACCGGTTGGGAGTAGGGAATAATAATCGTGAAGAAAAACTTGTTTGAATTTACAACATTCAGTCTCTAAAAAAAAAAAAAAAAATATTTATAGCTTTATTGAAATTCTTTGCAGAAAATCTAGTTTATTATTTTCTGAATGGCACTACGAAATGGACTGGGTTAGCATTGGCAAACCTATTTTTTTCTTTGTAATCATTAAATTAATAAGTTTTATACATTTTAAGTTTATTTAAACTGGCATTTTCTGCATTCCATTCATAATGAAAATATTTGTTATTATTGTTATAAAACATTGTTGTCACAAATAAATGCAAATCTGTGTTAACTTCAAAATTTTTCATTACGGACAGGCCTAAAACTATTCTCTAAATATTCAGTTTACAAGATAAATTAAATATATAACAAATTATTTCTCGATGTACTTTTTAAAAAAAACTATGCTAAATCTTTGCTTTTAGGAAATAATCAGTGCACTGAAATTAATTTTCAATATTTATTTCTAATCTTATTTGGCTTTGTGTTTGCTTTTCTTATTAAAAACAAGTCAGTATGTATTTTTTTTTGTTGCACTAGGATAATTGTAGCTTAAGCTCAGCTTAGGATTTGTACGCTTTTAATAATTCAATAATCAATTGTTAAATTTACTTTTTTTTATCATTTAAGATATTTTTTATTTCTAAAAAGTTTCTCTCTTTTTTAGTTTTTTTTTTGCTTTTTATTGTCACTTAAAGAGTTCTCAACACTAACCCAATTTTCAATTTGATATCACAAAAATATGAGTTCAATATTTTGCATTTATTTCAAGTGTTTTTGTTTTATGTGTTTATTCCGGTAGATGAATGTAAACTATGATTTCTTTTGAGGTACTACATTGGTTTTTATACTAAACTATACTAAGTTTTTCTACATAATGGTAAACATCGTTGTAAGACAGCATAAAAAAATGCAATATAAAATTGAGCCGAAACAATATTGGATATTAATTTGAAGAAACTTAAAAACAAAAAACACATATGTAAATATTGATGGAAAACATCACAAACTTTATTTCTTACACTTTTTTGTCTTCGTTTTTCTCAACTTTGTTGGGATTTGTTTTGATTTGTATATTCGATATGCTCGTATATGCTCATCTTCATTTGCTGAAGGCGAAAAATCTATTACAATTTGCTTTTGTAGTTGTTTGTAATGCAAGAAAAACAAATCTACACGATCGATTACAACTACAATTTCATATTCGAGCACATCAACAAAAATTACAATCTCATTGTAAATAATCCGAAGATCATTCATCTTTGTTACTCACAACACAATGCCGTAGAACAGATGTACGAGTATATCGGAGTACTTTCAATTCATTCAATGAGGCACTTTACTATTTATTGTTTTTGTTTTTTTTTTTATTATTATTTGCATTGTGAGTTGTTGCGCATGTGCTTAAACTATCCATGAATAATAATGATTATAATGAGATACATATTAATACCCAGCGAACATTTTGATTCAACTTCTTTTCCCAAAATGAATTCGGTTAAGAAACGTACTGAAAATTATATGAGTGAGGAAATTCTAATGGAATTTTTAACATGTCATATCAATGAAACTTTTTACGTCCCATCGATCTAATGTTGCAGGAAATTGAGAGATAAAATTAGAAATTTATAAAAAAATCTTTAACTTCTTGTGGTTTAATCATATCTACTAGAATCAATTTATTTTATAAGTTTATAAAAGATATATAAAAAACAGTCTTCAATGTAAAAAAATTTTAAATAGGCTTATACATAACGGGTTGATTTATTGAACAATATTTATGGGATCAATATTTCGAAGGGACAGTTTGCAACTCCGTTAAAAATTATGGGACTAAACCACAAGAAAATCCTTCGACCAAAAAATAAAATATTTTTTAAAATTGGTCTATAAATTGAGGAGTTATACGATATCGAAACAATGAGGGAGGATATAATTTGCCAAGATTAAAAAAAAAACATCATGGAACCAAACTTGAAGCACAGTGCAAGAAAACTAAATTTTGAAAATCGGCCAAAAAATTGAGCAGGTTTTTGAATAAGAAACCCGTAATTGGGGGAATAACTTGACTCGACAGTCCATAATCGCGAATCCAACTTAAGCACTTGGGAGGTAAATTTTTCAATGAAATAATATTAGGGTTATATCACTTTCACTTTAAATTGTATGAAGTGCACTAAAACACTAGAGAAATGGGGTACGTTTTATTAAGCTTTCTTTTCCCTATATTATGAAAATTGACGTTAAGTTGTTTAAAAAATACAATCTTTTAAATAATTTTCAACAGAGTGAAATATATAAAATTGGAAAATGATTTCAGAATTTTTTATTTAAGTAAATCCCATGGAATTCAAATCACGCAATAGTGGGTGGATTTTCTGGTTTCTTCCAGACCCAATTTGGCCAAGGAATGCAGGCCTTCATTAAGTGCATGTAGGCTTCTCCCTTAGGACAGTCCAATTCCACAGCATCTTCATTTAGTCTTTCACAATACCAATATTTGGAAGGATCCCAATGGTGAGGAAACGTGCGACCAACCTCAGAAGGATCGCGACAAGCAGATTGACCAGCAATAGCCAATACATCAGTAATGACCATAGAAGCCAACAGAGTCAAGCAAATCACTGCAAACATTTATAAAAATATATTTATTAGAATTCACTACAAAATAATATAAAAATAGTAACGCAAATACTAACAATATTTCATGTTTTCTTAAGTTTCTAGTATTTGAAATAGTCAGGAACGATCTGTTCTCGAACAACTGCCAAGTTTACTTTTTATAGAAAGTTTTGCTTAAAATAATTGCAACACACCTTTATTGATCATACTCCGCCGCTTATTACAAGCAAACGTACAAATGTTTTCGCTAATGAATTTAATATATTTTTAATTACTTATATATTTTGTAATGTTTTTGATAAAAATATTTATATTATTGATAATGTTTTATAAGCAAGTAAATATAGACTTTTATTTTAGAGAAGAAGAATTAGAACTTTTTATGAGTCATTTTAAGTTCTTCTAACATGATTATGAAAATAAAACTTTTAAGGGTTGTTGTTATTTATTGCAAAGTTTCTTATTGCAAATTTTCTCATTGCAATGTTAATAATGAAAAAGGTACTAATTACACACTTTAAAAATATTAAAAAAAAATCTTTTCACTTGATATGGATGATATACGGGAGAAATTCCGAAATAGTGAAGTAAGTAGGATTTCCCAATTTAAAAATGAAAGTTATCCAAATGTAGAAACTTATCGTTTAATGTACACTAAAATTTCCAACATAAATATGTGACAAAAATATATTGATTACTTGAATATTGTAAAACAATATTTAAAGAAAGTGTATTGTTTTACAATATATTGTGAGTGGTGTTGGCTGAAGTGCTTATCGCGTTGACTACAAAGTAATCTTTGACGTCAGAACTGGGTTCAATTCCTGGTCAGGACAATTCATTAATTAACTTTTATTAGACTGCTTAAGGGTGCGTACAGAGTGGCCTCTTGTTGCCGAGCCGAGCTGGCAGACGCTTATTGCGAGAACCAATGCGAGAAAACTGGTACTATACAAATTAGTACAAACAAGCGCGAACAGGTCATAGTGGGCGCAGAGCTGGTCAGAGCGCAAAGCTGATTCAATGCGAGAAAACATTTCCAAAGCGTATTTCAGCGCCGAAAACATTATTTATGTTATGTTGTTATGATTTCAACTTGTTTGGAAAGCATAAAAAAAATTAAAAACAAAAATTTAAGAAAAAGTAAATATGGTCCTATAAAAAATATTTAAAAGAGGGAATTCTGAAGTTTTCAATAAAAGAAACACAACTCGAGTTGATAATCCTGCTGCTGATCATGAGAATTATCCACTCCACCAGAAGGCTACTAACACCGAGTTCCTCCAGCGACTCCCTAATGGCCTCTATCTTAATATTGTTAAAGGCTCCCTTAATGTCCAAGAATGTAGCCAAGGTGTAATCATTGTGTTGCAGTCCCATTTCTATAAAATTAACAACATCATGAAGTGCGCTGATGACCCGCGCTTCTATTGTGTTCCTAAGATGTAAGTCGATCAATCTCTGTAATGTTTTCAAAAGTCGACAGGCTGATCGGTCTATAATCCTTCGGCATTGAGTGGCTTGCTTTACCAGCCTCGGGTATAAACATTACCCTAACCTCTCTCAAGCCTTTGGGTATAACCCTCCTTCCTACTCAAACATATCCTGAAGATTTTCTGAGACATCCTGCAGCATGGCCGGAAAAATACCATCCGGGCCTGGTGATTTATATGACTTAAAGGTATTTATAGCCCACGCTGTTTTCTCCAATGTCACCATGTCGTCCATTATCTGCCTTAATTGCGCTAACGATAAGGGTTTGAAAGTATCCCCCATCGTTGCCCCTCTTGCTACTTCCATACAGCCGGGAAAGTGAGTGTCCATAAGTACAGATTGTGTTACATGTTTACGTCAGCACCTACCTTATAGTTCATCTGACGGTGTACTTAAACACGTATGCTTATTAAGTGTCCACCATCGCCCCCGAGCCAACCTCTCGGGTAAACCTGAAGGCATCCATCCGAGGGGACAACAACAGGTAGTAACTTATCAGACATGGCCAAGACCCGCCATGTCCAAACACCTTGCTAAAGTGTGCGAGCTACCTAAACTCTAGTATCTGTTGATTCACAACAGCATATAAAGGCTTCACGTTGGTAGACACGAAGTCCGCAAAGCGCTAAGCACCGGTACAAGCATCAGTCTTTAAACCAACACCTCTTCCAGCTTTTGGTAACAACCACGACCACTACGTGTACTCCCGAAGGAGACCTCACCAGCGACCGGTCACGGAATCATGAAACCAAAGAGTAGATGAAAAGGCTCAATCGTACTTCACATTGCAAACATGTGACCAACATAGTTCATCACTCTACCCTCCGGTAAACGAGTAGACCTTAGGTACCCTTAAACCTTCTATATAGACTTACGTGGCAAGCCACTTCCTTCATTATAAAATATATACACATCCCGTTGCTCTGTTAATCCAGAGATTGTTATGTTATGATAGGTTATGTCTATAAAAGTCAGATTACCCTTTCCGCGGGAGGTGTTGCATCTTGTTGTTAACATCAACAAGATGAGACTATCTACCCCCCGTGGGGTGTCCATAAGTACAGAAGGGTCTCAGAGCTGATTTCCGTCCTTGAGCCATCACATCTCTGAATATGTCCAGGTGACCTAGGGTCCTTAGTACTCGCCGAAACCTTGATAGCAGCTCATTTAAAGAACCAATGTAATGAATCCCGATCAATAATAACTTTCTGCAAGAATTTTATCCTTCATGGTAATTGTAATAGCTTCATAGCTTATTAACGGTTTTGTGCAATAGAGACCTTTGGTAGATCTCAATTGTCCTCCATTTTGAACAATGTGTCGTTTAATAATGAATTTCTTAAAAAAAAATTTTTCATAAGTCAATTATATGGGATATATTTTTGGTTTTATTTTGGTGCCTTATTCAGTTTTTATTTTATTAAAACTGGACCAAAAATTACCTCAACAAATTTTGTTCTTTCGATTGGAAAAATTTTGTTTAATTTTCAATTTTAGATTTTTAATAAATTTGTCCAATTTTCGGCACATTTCTCATATTTTGGCGTCATTTGTCATTGGATGCATTTTTATTGTAGGAAGAGCTTCTTTTTCAATAAAACGAGGCCCTACTACATATTTTATTCTTTGCACTCTATCTCAAGCCTAGGATAAGGGGAAACCCAGTACTCCGGTTTAAGTTTATAAGACTTATTCTTGTAATTAGTTTTTATTTGGTTTTGTAAAATTTTTAGTGTGGCCGTCAAAATAGCTCTTAATTAGATACTTATGAAACTATAAAAAGTAAAAACGTGTGACTTGTTTTTCAAACACAAAACAAATCAATTTTATTACATTATTCTATTAAATTCATCATTTCAATTACAGAAATTATTTAGGTTAACAAAGAGTTTTTATTGTTTACTTAGTTTTATCTATTTCGTGTACGGTTCAACCCACTTCCATTCTTCCCAAACAACACATTTCTGCAAAGCTTCCATGAAGGCTTCGTTGGGTGGGCACTGAATGTAACTAGCTTTCACTTCATTTTCGGGACATATCCAATAGTGAGTAGGATCGGAAATATCACGGAACATGCGACTATGTTCGTTTACAACAGCACAATTAGGTTCGGCATAAATATCTTGTGGTTCAAAGTGTGGCGGAATATAGGACGCCGAAGCTAGGGCCACTGTAGCCAAAATTACAACCAAGCACACTAAAATTAAAATAATATTTTTCACATTACTTAAACCTTTTCCAAAGGAAAACTTTAATAAATTTTTAAGTATTTACCTTTATTCATTTTAAAATCGAGGAACTTCTAAGGCCGTTGGCGAATGCTAAAAAATTTTAAATTTCACTTGATTTTATAGTTCTGAATTATATTGCGAAATTCTTATCGCCAATATTTTTATTTATTTATTAATTGTTAACATTCTTAGATGTTATTGAAGGAAAACATATTGATAAAATTAACATTTCCCACTTATAAAGTAAATAATTGAATTAACATGGAGCGTAAAAAAATATCTAAATGAGCAACATTCGTTTTTCGATTTTTTTTTGAGAATCATAACTTTTCTTATTTGGTACAGTATTGTCTGCGGACATTCGATTTAAACTTTACCATACTGAAGGCGGCTGGAATGATCTCTGCGGGGAGTTTATTCCCCATACGAAGGCTAAAGTTCGAAATCTCAAAGTATGTACATACATAAGTAGGTAAAATAATTTAAAAATGTTCAGTAGTGGTCTTCAAGTTCAGCATATCAATGTCATAATATTGATAAATACCTAAACTAGTGAGACAGTTTTTTTTTTCAAATTTATTGTTACTGACGCAAAGGGAAGGATTTTTCCAATTTAATTTTAAATATTATGTGGCTCTAAACCTTAAAAGTAATATTCGTATTCGTATTCGGCGAATATTGTTTCAAATATTCGTATTCGTATTCGCGAATACTAAAAATTGATATTCGTAACATCACTAGTACATACCTCCATTGACACTGCGTATGGCATACGATCCAGATTTGAATATTTTATAAGAAATAAAATCGGGAACTTTTGGTACTTTTACTTCTTTTACAAATGTTTTTAACATGTAGCGTACTACACGCAGAGAAAATACATGATTGCAAAATGTTCATGTCAATTAAGTATATCTGCCACAACCAAATAATTATTCATTGAAGCAAATATTGTTGCATTAAACATTCTTCAATTTTTAAAATATTTGACGCAACAAATATTTAATGTATAATCATAAAAATTTTTGCAAATGAGAATAATAAAAGTTTATTTAAAATAAAGTATATTGTGACCATACATTGTTTATATTCTAAAAAGAAAAAAAAAAGCTGCCAATCGTATGTAACTTCAGTCGTTCATAGAATTTAATAAGACGAGAAGATGTGAAGTGAAAAAATTAATGTTAAAATTATAATTATATAATGAGAGTTATTTAATTTTACAACTAAATAGAAGTGTATGGAATGGATATGCCAATAAATAAGTTAATTATTTTGATTTTTAATAAATTTAATTTGTTTAGAAAAGTTTATTCGATAAATATTTTCAAATAAAAATATTTACCAAAAATATAATTTCATTTAATTTCATTTAATAAGTATTTGTGTGTGCATTTTTCTTTTATAATGGGTGATTTTTTATGAATTAAGTGTTTCGGGCTGACAACACTGGTTGGTAATTGTGTCCAAACGACATCTGTGAAAGTGAAAAGTGTTCAGTATACTTTGCCATTTAATCATGGAGAAACTCACAAACGAGCAACGACTGCAAATCGTTAAAATTTATTATCAAAATTCGTGCTCTGTGACAAATGTCCATCGTTCGTTACGACCTTTTTATGGTCGTCATAATCGACCTAGTGAATCAACAATTCGTGCTATTATCACCAAATTTCGCACCAAATTTTTTTTGTTGGACACTAAACCACCGACTAGCGTTCGTAGAGTGCGTACCGAAGAGAATATTGCAGCCGTAGCGACAGGTATTGGGCATGTGTTATTCAACCACGTGGAAAATTTTCGTGCCGATTTGCATTTGAAAGCCTATAAAATCCAACTCGTACAAGAATTAATGCCGAATGACCTACCAAAACGTCGAATTTTTGGTGAATGGGCCTTACAACAGCTCGATGGAAATAACCAAATACGATTGAAGCCTTAGAGTATAACATGACACGTGTTATTCATGGAATAGAAGCCGAAATGCTTGAAAAAGTGGTGCAAAATTGGACCGTTTGAACCGGAGCCGCGGGCAACATTTACATGAAGTTAAAGTAAATGGCAAACACCAATTTATCGACACCAATAAAAATTTTGAATATATGATTCAAATTTGAGTGTTTTATTAGATTAAAAAAAAAAACTACGCTTAAAAAATCACCCGATATAAGCAAAATGTCTTATTGTTTACATAAACCAAGAAAAAAACATAGTTACTATAATGCGCTCAAATTTCTCAGCATTTGCAGAGCATACTCTGTTCATACTACCAATGGTATTGTCAAAGGCAGATTTATGAAGAACATATTATGTTCCTTAGATGACAAATGCAATATATAGTAGCTGCAATCATTAATCTGAAAATGAAATAATAGTTTGCGATTATGATTCCATCAACCATGTTTTTTCTTTGCGTTTATCTTGGGGTTAAATAAGGAAAATGTTGGTTCTTTTGGAAATTTTTGCTTTCGATACTATTATTCTTTTCGATAAATTCGGTATACAGAATGTTTTGTGGCACACATTTACATGTTGTGTTAGCGATGTCGGACGTAGTAATTGATAAATATATTTCAGTAAAAAATTAATAGACTTCGAATTACACTGTTCTGCAAGGAAAGTGTCATTAAAATAAAACGAGTTCGAATATAGCAACTTTTGAATGCTATTTTCAAACCCGTTTTTAAATTTTGTCTACCACGTACATATTTTTATGATTGTTGTCAATATGAACCCCTACATTATACGGATACTTTGGTATATTTTATAAAAAGTAATTCAAATTTTTTCGCAACTAATTTTAAAATAATTTCGAAAAGCTGAAAAAAAACCAACATAAAAGTGAGTTTAAGGTATACACACACAAAGAAACTCGTACTCAATTTAATTATTTTATGATTACTTTGAGTACGAGTTGAGATTAAAAATTTTAATTTGAAATGTGTTTGAATCAATTGCAAAAGGGATTAAACACTTTTTAAGATATCTCTGTTTAATACCAGAAGGAAATGAAAAAAAAAATATAACAAAAAAAATATTTTTTGGATTTTATTTGTTGGTTCGAATAAATTAATGTGACTGAGTTGTTTAAGGCAATGTGTCACAAACAACGTAATTAAAGTTTTCATATCTCAAAAAAATTTAATCGTGGCAAAATGCGTTTAAAGTTTTTAAAACGTAATAATTTATGTGGCCGGCTTGAGCATTTTAGTGGCTTTAGCTTCGGTTTTGATAAAGATATGTTTATGAAACATGTTTTGCAAATGAAGATGCTATTAAGGAACACTTTTGCTTCAGTAACTTAAAAATGTTGGTTTATTGAGATATGACTACGTTGCATTAAAGGAGAGTTGTGTTTCTATGTTCAATACCAACAATGGACAAAACTTATTTGAAATTGAAATGAGTAAGTAAAACAAATATGACATTTTATTCGAGCAAGTACTGAAGAATTTAGGTTATAAGAAAAATAAGATTCATATCGAATTAAAAATATTTGTTATTTATTACTTTTTTAAACTGTTTTGCTTGCTTGGTAATACTCATTTCTTACATGAAACTGGAAACTGTTCAAACAGGGTACTCGTATATAGATTAGCTAGCCCATAATAAATAAATTAAATTTTTTTAAGAATAAAAAACATTATTTTAGTTTTGTTCGAGGTTAAAAATCGGCATAAATAATCCCGATTAGAGATTGATTCTAAAATGTGACAGGATTGATTGTTGTTAAAGAAATTTTTATGGCTTTCAATTGGCTGCATGGGGATGTTGGACATGGATTTATGCATAAAATCTAAAGTAGATAATTAGCGCCTCAGATCCATACGGGCGCATTTTTGAGTTAATCCTTTCTGGGATTGAATTAAGTATTTTGGGATTGAATAATCCGTACTTTATTCAATCGTTTTGTACTTGATTTAAGAAAATCCGTACTTACCGCATATTTGACACCGCTTGGGATTGATTTAAATACGTTTGGGGGTATTTTTTCTGTGTATCTTTTGTATTGTATCTTGCATCTTCTTTTGGTTTTATATATATTAAAATCGGAGAAAGCGTTCTCAAGTCAAAGGTTTATGTTAGCCACTCCTATGTTATTAAGTAGATACACTAATTTCCAAAAGCCTTTTTATTAATTGTTTTATTTCGCAGATAATTCTGCACATTATAGTGACCAAAACTGTGATTTCAATACTTACCCAGTCCAACAAGAATAACCATTGTGACATAATAATGCACGTTAGAAAATGCTAAGTATCATTAAATTATTTCTGACGATGCTACTCAAAGGTATAACAAAATATTGCAATAAAAATACTATTGTTTTGTTTATAGAAACCTTGAGCTTCATAATTAAATACTAAAGTTAATATATAAAGTTAAAAGAAACAACGTATAGCTAGCTGTATTGTATTATTATATAGACTACAGCAATAAACACTAAAATATAAATAAGAAATTTAAATTAAAGAGTATTCTATAAGTTAATGTTATTAAAATTTTTAAAGATAATGTGGAATTTTAAAGGACCAGTGACGAGTACTAACAATAAGCAAAAGAAATATTACACTGTATCCTAGATAAAACTGTACCTTATGAACTTCAATGAATTCGCTCATTCAAAATTATTTTATTACTGTAGAAATTAAAATATCTAACAAAGTTAATAATAAAATACAAGTTCTTTAAGTGAAGCATCAAATAAGAGGAAAAGTAAAATATAGAAGGAAGTGGCTTAAATTACAAAAAAATTTAAACTTAAAAAAATTTATTACTAAAGTAAATTCAATCTATTTCCCAACATAATAAAGTGTGGAATACTGCGTTTTCCCAACCACATAATCGAGGTCGGCGACTTGGACTATTTCATTAAACCGGCCAATGGTAAAAATTGTGCCTTCGGCAATTCCATATAAGCTTAACCTTTCCGGTACAAGATCTACATTATCAATGACGAACGGCATATCAAAGACGTAGAGGACAGTATATCAGTTTCAGATGCTTATCTGTCAAACCGACTTGATCCAATCAGCTGAAGGGAAGAGAAATGCGAACAAATGTTTTCCTACTCCATAGGGTTTCGTGAAAATAGACCGAATCCTCTGATAAACAGAAGGAAAACTAACTGGGAGTTGCAGAATAATCTCCTCCGCAGCACTCTTAGCTCCGTCCCCATTATTAACAACACGACGGATATCGATACGGCAATAGATCTCTTCAACGAATCTTTCTGCTATGCAACAAATCTGTCTTGCAAAACCACGATACGCAAAGGCAAAAACAAACCACCATGGTGGTGCCCTGATATCGCTCACTCGCGAAGCGAGTGCCGCAGACTCTTTAACGACGCTAAGCGAACAGGTGACTGGTCGCGATACAAGTCCTCACTTAACAGGTTCAAAACCTTGTTAGAAACGCAAAAAGGAAGTCTTGGAGGAATTTCTGCAGTGGTGTAGAAAGCTCCTCCGAAACCAACCGATTGCGTAAGATAATAGCTACCTCACCGGTGGTACCCAGCTACATACAAAAACCATGTGGAAGCTGGACTCTAAGTAGCCAAGAAACGCTCAGCGTACTACTTGATACTCACTTTCCCGGCAACGCCCCGGTTCCGACAATAGGGACCGATGCAGGCGATATAAATACTTCGCCTGATTCAGTTATTATACCGCTGGACAATGACAGAATCAAATGGGCGATCAATACTTTCGATCCATTCAAATCTCCTGGACCAGATGGTATCATTCCAGCGGATCTACAGAGAAATATGGATCTAGTCGTGCCCTGGCTCTCTGAAATTTTTAAAGAGTGTCTGAGAAGGGCATACATTCCGGCTTGCTGGAATCTGTGCAAGGTCGTCTTCATCCCCAAGGGGTGCAAGACGTCTCACACTAAACCTAAAGACTTCAGGCCTATCAGTCTGACGTCTTTTCTGCTCAAAACACTGGAAAGAGCTATAGATATACATCTCAGAATGTCCATACCGAAGGAACTTCTATCCCCCTCACAGCACGCCTACACAAAGGGCAAGTCTGTGGAAACTGCTCTCCACTCCCTGGTCAGCCACATAGAGAAATCTCTCGAATACAGGGAATTCACTATGGTGGCTTTCCTGGACATAGAGGGCGCCTTTAATTTTGTCAAACCGGACTCAATCATCAACCGCATGGTAGAGATGGGAATCGATATCAATATCTGCAGGTTTGTAAAAAATCTGCTAACTAAAAGGGTCATAAGCGCATCGTTTGGATCTGCCACTGAATACAGGGCAGTGAATCGAGGCACTCCACAAGGGGGCGTCTTGTCACCTCTCTTGTGGAATCTGACCATCAACTCTCTTCTGCTAAGCCTAGAGCGGAAGCTGGTTAAAACCGTAGCTTACGCTGACGACGTGGCAATAGCTATTTCTGGCAAATGCCTGAGCACAATATCTCAGTGTATGGAGTCTGCTCTGACGATCCTCAGCAAATGGAGTGTCAGCTGTGGGCTCGGCGTCAATCCGGCGAAAACCGAATTGGTGCTATTCACCAGGAGGCACAAAATCGAAGACTTTGCGCCCCCTAAATTAAACGGGACCACACTAAAAATCTCGGATAACGCTAAGTACCTGGGCGTAATCCTAGACAGTAAACTGTCTTGGAACCTAAACACCCAGTGTAGAGCAAATAAGGCCCTCGTGGCTATTTACACCTGTAAAAGAGCGATTGGGGCATCGAACCCCGAGGGACCAATTGGATCTTTGAGACGATAATTAAGCCCATAATGTTTTATGGGGTTATAGTCTGGTGGGAAGCGACAGAGAAAGACTCCCACCGACGAACTATAGAAAAAATTTTTAGGCTAGCGGCGATCCTGATAACGGGAGCGCTCAGGTCTACTCCAACGAAAGCACTGTTCGCTATGCTGAACTGGCTTCCGGTGGACGTTCTGGCCAAACAGCTAGCTCTGTTCGCGGCGATCAGATTGAACGCTACATGCTCATGGACGAGAACCGATCTTGGTCACTCCAAGATTCTCAGGCAGCACCAAGCGCTCCATGACTTTACTGACTACTGCCCACCGGCACCTTATTTCGGCGGGCTATTTAAATCTATTGTTCCCAATAGGGAAAACCACTCCTCACCCCCTGCCACCGATGGAGCCACCAGAGTATTCACTGATGGCTCCAAAAGAGGCGTAAACACCGGGGGCGGTTTCTACGTGGAAAACTTCAATGTGAAGGTTCCATTCAGACTTCGGGATGGCTGTAGCGTCCTACAAGCTGAAGTCTCGGCCATTACAAGAGCGGCAAGATGGCTTAGGTATTACAGGATATCGGGAGACATCCTTATTTTTACCGACAGCAAAGCGGCCATTGCCGCTATCAATGGTGTATACACTACATCTACGGTGGTGAATGAATGCCGGAAATCTCTAAACGAGATAGCGAGACATTCAAGAGTAACACTAGTTTGGACTCCAGGGCACTCAGAGTGCGCTGGAAACGATATTGCGGACGAAATTGCCAAAAGGGGCGCATCATTGAGCAACTCGATGATATGCCACTTCGTTGGCATTCCTCTATCTTACTGCAAGCGATTGATCCAGCAGGAATCATACAATCTTGCTCAAGAAAGGTGGGAACAAGAGCATACCTGTCAAATCTCCAGGTCCACTTGGCCCCGCTACAGCCTGCACAGAACTCGCGATCTGCTCAGGCTTGGTAAATGTCATACAAGACGACTAGTAACAGTGCTAACGGGGCACTGGTGTTTCGGGACTCATGCCAAAAGGATGGGCCTAAGTTACAATGACTACTGCAGAAGTTGTAACGATGAGGAGGAAGAAGAAACAGTTCTTCATCTTCTATGTCAATGCCCCGCGCTTAACAGCATTAGGGCGATTACCATAGGCTCCAACACTCTGCCAGACCTCGACAGTCTGGCGAACATGGGGCTAACCAACATATCCTCCTTCTTGCAACAATCAGGATGGTTTGATCCGGCGACAGGGCAACTACAGGCAATTGAATAACCAATTGACTGAGCCCTGTCTGCTGTAGGGTATCACAAAGGGACCGAATTAACGGACCCAAGTGCGTCACGTCTCAGATGTGGCGGCCCTCGAAACCTAACCTAACCTAACCTAACCTTTCCTATTCCAAATGACAACAGTGCAGAGGTTTCTAAGTTTGACGTCCTATTTTAGAAAAATCGTCGAAAATTATGCCATAATCTCAAAGTCATTGACTGATTTGCTCAGGAAAAACATATAATTTCGTATAAACAACGAAGTTTTATTTGCCGTCTAGCACTTAAAACAACTCTGACTAGCGCTTATGCGGGATTTATAAGAAAAAATATCACTCCTAATACTTGTCTCTATGTGAACCAAGCTGTGCAGCGAAGCGTGTTCAAATGTGGATAAACTCAACTGCGCCGAGAAGAACACAGCATTAGCCTTTCAAACTTTTGACTGGTGTCTAAATGAAGCTTCCCGATAATCCAGATCTCGTTGATATCTTGAGCGAAGAAACCATAAAAGAGCTTAACGAAAATCGTGATGAACTATGACCAGAAGCTAAAGATAGTGCAATACATTTTTTTTTTTTTAATTAGGACCAGCACTCAGGGGATGACGTATGCAGTGCATTGTGCCAGAACTCAGAGAGAGGGATAGAGTAGAGAAGATAGATGTTGAAAATGTAGAAGGCTTAACTCTTTTACAACTCTGCTTTGCGCGTTATGTTAATTTTTATAGCAGTGTTGAGGCGCGTCCGGTGTTAGGTAGACGCATTAACTTTGTTAACTGTATTGGCAGGCATTTTATTAATTGTTTTTACTTCGCCGATGTTTCTGCTAACCGACGAAGGAGGGCGATGTTGTGTACATTAGCTTGGAACAGCATCAATCGCCGTGGGAACAGTTTTTAGTGACCAGTGCTATGCCTTCATCACTGAAATAGTCCGACAACAATTAATACAATGTCTCTCTAATGTACATTACAGAAATTAATGATGTTGATTGACTTGCTCTGGCCAGGGTTTGAACCCAGGCCCCACGTCATTGTATGCTTAGTAGTCAACGCGCTAACCACTTCAGCCAACACCACCCTTGGTCCTTATACAGTGGTAGACAAATTATTGCACGGCAGATACAGTGTGGAAAAAAAATTGGAAATCATGAAGGACCTTACAGTAGCACTGCCGCCGCCCAGTATATGAAAAGCTGACAATCCGAGCCGTATTGCCGTAAGGAAGGCCGAATGTAGGATGACAACTTAAGTCGACATGACCGACCAATAGGTATTATAAGAGACAACACGCACAAAATATTTTAGCTTTGAGAAGAAACGATTGTGAGAGAAGAGGAGATTTTTGAAACAGACACTGACTGATTGACAATATCCAAGAAGATGCCGTGAAGTTACGAAGCAACGAAGTCATCAAATAAATTTGTGAAATTAATGCTACTTACTTACATATTTTCTAAGTAAATGAATAAAATAAATAAATATTATAATTATAGTAATAAAATGATGTGCTTATTTGCTTTATCCTACAATGATATTAACATACATATATATTTAAGTATATAATTATAACGTATGTATGTGTGTATCGTTTTAGAGTTATTTGTAGCCAAGTTGCTCCATTTTAAACGCCATTTAATTGAAACCTTGCTTTTAAATTCAAGCATATGGGTATTAGTGTAATCCCCTGTACTTGGACAAATTTCTTCAAAATATAATGTTATTTTATATTAGTATATTAGTATATACATATGCACATACATATTAGTATGTACTTATTTCCATACATAGTTTACAAACATTGAATTTTGTGTAATTTATGGGTTAAGAAGACTGCAATTTATTGCACATAAATTTATTTGCACAGTTTCCTAAGAGACCATTTTAAAAGTGAAAATAATAAAAACGAAACTGCCCCGTTATAAAATCGCAACCTATTTGTAAGTGTATTAAAGAGCACACTTCTGATACATCGTTGTAGCCATAAACATCAAACGAAAATGTTGACGGATTTCTTAATCATACCAATGCTGCTATTGCAACAACAAGAACAACATGTCTCTATTCCATTGAACTTTACACAAATCGGTTTAACATGGGAATTTGAGTCGCTGTACATCCTCTACAATAACAACACAATCCCAAAGCGTACTCTACATGAATATCTGTACGAAATATTCGATACATCAACAGGATACTTTAGCAACAAACCATTTCTAATAGCAGATATAAATAAAACGAATATAAGTCTCGATCAGATGGGAGGATTTTCTTTTAATCCCTTATTGATTATAATGGCATCTAAAGTTTATGATCCGGTATTCGAGAAAGCCGACCAAATTACACGTGGAAGAAAAAACATTTGTGTAGTAATTTTACTAGAAGATGATTATGAAGAAAATAAAATCCAAACTTTATTTGAATATCTATTTCATCTCCAATATCGCAGAGTATTAGTGGTGACGGCACAAAAACATTTGTACTCCATGAAAGCGTATCCTGCAGTTAAACCAATCAATGTAACAGATAGAAGTATTAAAGAATATTTTCCTCCACTCTGGCAGAGGAATTTACAGGGTTATGTATTGAAAGTACCCGTTCAAATTGATCTGCCAAATATATTTTGGTATTCTGATGTCAATACTAAAAGTATACGGATAGATGGTATTGGTGGCGTTATGTTTACAATCTTTATGAGGAAATTGAATGTAACCATGGATATTTATCCATTGTATTTAAATAAATCTAATTTCTTCGATCTACCCTACATAGAGAAAATGCTGCTGAATGGTACTATAGAAATAAGTCCACATTTATTTCCAACTGTGGAGCACAATCGGCTAGACTATAGTTATCCGTATATATCGCCTGGTCGCTGTCTAATGATACCCTTTGATGACTCGGACGATTTTGATGCATCCTACGTTTTTCCTAATCACTGGATAATTTGGTCATTGATTGTATTATTTATGGTGGCTAGTGAAGCTGTGAGTCAATTGGCCATTCGCTATCATCCGGAATTTCTTCAAGCAAAAATTTATCAACTACATATTTTACCCGGCACATTTGTATTCAACACTATTTGTGTACTATTAGGTTTTTCCATGCCTGATATGAAATTCTGGAATATACGCAGTGCTTCTTGGTGGCAATACATACGTTCATGGTTATGTTTTTTTCTTGTTGTAATCGGTGGCTTTTGTTTCTCTCAAATGTATTCATCATCGCTAACATCTGGTCTAACAATTTCTAAATTGGCTAAACGAAAAATTACGGTCGAAAATATTCTCAATATGAAACAGCCGATTTTGGTTACAAGCATATTTTATAATGCCTTTTTAAAGGACCAACGATTTGCCTCTTCTGTGTTCGATAAAATTGTTTTCGGCACTCCCAAGGAACTCATCAATAATCGCCTGGAAATGAACACCTCTTTTGTTTATATTATAACTGATGATCGATGGGATGAATTTAATGAGCAACAGAAATATTTGAGCAGAAAACGTTTTTGGCTATCCGATATTTGTATAAGTAATAGTCCTTTACAATTTCAAATGCGTTTGGACTCGGCTTTGGAGCCATACCTACGAGAGTTTGTTATGATTGTAAGAGAAGCAGGTCTTTATGACGTTTGGAAATCGAAAGTATTTCGTAGTGCTGAAAAGTATGGCTACATGCAATATTTAAAAGATCCACCCGGTTCTGAATACTTAAACGTAAATGAAGCTATTTCATCCACCTTCAGTTACTTGTCTTATATACTCTACTTTTGTGGTTTAACTCTAAGTGTTGCAGCCTTTGGATTGGAGTTAATTTACAAAAAAGTTCAGAAATCAAAACAACGTCAACGGGCTGGGCTGTCCAAAGAGGAGAAACTATAAAGAGATTAAAAATGATTTTAGGTTGAAAATAAAACTTCACGTATGTAATTTTTTGTCTCCATTGTTTCTTTAAATAAAGCACGTTCACGATTAAAACAAGTCCATTACTTTTTATAGTTAGCAAAATATTTCAATTAAAAATTGAATGTTTCCCGTCGGAATCGTTTCAATTTCGTAATTGTATTCCGATTTCTAAAGACTGATCTTTAGGAATTAAGCTCTGTGACAAGGCTGCTGTTTACTTTTGATAATTTCAGGATAAAGGATTAGTATTTAATGTTAAAGATGCAATTTTAAATTAATATAATGTTTTTAAATTATTTCCGTATTTATAAGATCTAGTTGGGTCTTAGCATGATCTTAAATTTCCGGGATTCAAATCAGTGATGTACAGCTCATACCTCAATTGAGCACACTCAAGGCGCACGTACTCTTTACACATGCTTATGGTCTTTCATCTAGTCGTCAATAATCAAGCGACGAATACACATTGGTGGGTGGTTATATATTGTTTTGTGTTTTTGTCAACAGTACTGTGCCAGCAAACAAACGAATTTCATATCAGATTTAGAGCAAACAACTAATTATGCAGTCAGAAATATATTTTAGGATTATAAATATACAATACATGAAATGTTTCAAATTATTAAAAAAAAAATAGAGAAAATCTTTGAAAATGGGATAATATATTTCCTAATGAATTATAATATTGCAATTTATATCAAACGTTTGACTTCTTTGTTTTGTGGATAATTGTGTCCTTCATTCTCTATAATAACGCACTTACTAATACTAATTCGTTGCAATACATTTAAAGTTCCAATTTTGAACATCACTGATTAAAATTGATGAATTGTTTAATATTTATGGGGGGAGAAAATGCTGGAATATGCCAAAAATATTCAAAAAATGTATAGAAAAAAATCTCTATATGTACATATGTATGTATATAAAATTTAATGTTTGTCTGTGTGTTTGTATGTTTAAAAGCTATAGACAGGTCGTGGTACTTCCTATATAATAATTTGGATATATCTTAGGAACTATGGGATTTTGTAGAAATCACTCCTTTAACTTACTGCATTATTCTGGAAAATAATAATTGGTGAATAATTAAAGGGCGTGTCAATTTCTATATAAACGAAATAATTATTTGATGATATTTATGGAAATAAGCCAGCAAAAAATTTAAAATTTCGTGCGCTTCGGCCTTTTTACATATATGTACATATATGCTTTAAAGGAACAGTATTAAAAATTGGACAAGTGTACGGGACACCTCCCACATATTGTAATAATGTTAATATATTTTAGAAACTATTAAATGAAATTACCTGAGATTTTTCAGGAGTTAAACCGTTGAAATAGTTTTGGAACAAAGTACAAATTTGGGAGTCGCATATTCCACAAAGAGGAGTTATTAAGTCGGGAATTAGATAGTATATTGTAAAACAAAGACAAACTAATTTGCTTATATATATAAAAACACGTTTATTTTCGAGACCATAATAAAAAACAATTTTTAAAATTAAAGTAAAGGGCGTTCAACACAAACCATCTATTTTCGAATAACTTTCATCTTAATATTTGTTTTACATTTATTTTTAATGTAGTTCACGTTCAACTTAACCGACTGAATTTTTTCAATCATTCTATTTATTTGCTATGGTTAGATAATCTTTAACCAGGTTAGAAATCGTGTATTGCCCAGGATATTCGCTTTTAATGAATACTTTATATTTTGTTATATGTTGGAATACTATAAAAAACATATGTAATTATATTTAACAATGCAATATAATATGAATTATAAAATATATATAATATTTTATTCAAATAAATGTACTGAAGAATTTATGTTTTGAAAATTTTTATATATTTGTTGTGGGCTAACTAATCTATATACATTTTACTTCGGGATGCCGAAAAAATCCCGGATGGTCTTTCAAGTAGCAACAATACAATGATACTACGGAAACTTGCAAGCTCCCGGGATGAACGCCTACTGGAGGGTTACAGAAATCTTGCTATTACATTGGACTCACCTGTAAGATGGGTTTTGAGGTGCACACTCTGTCCCCTTTGGAGATAGATACATATCTTAGCGGTCAGCGTCCTTCCCCTTATTCTGTTGCCGGTTATTGGCGAAGTGACTGGTGCTCGGCTGGTGTTATTGTCTGGTTGGACTTTGGACAACCAATTTTAATCCCCTTTGTGCTGTTCCTAAACAACAGAAGCTTCATCAGAAGCATGATATTAGCTAGTTCAAACACTTATTAAGCAATATATTTCTGTATGTTGGGCAATCCATGTCCTGTAATTTTCTTTTTATCCCTTCTGCAAGGTTTTAAGTTGTATAGTGTATTCTGTCATCGGATGTGATGCATCATCTGTAAAATACATCAATTATGTATCATTGAAATTAAAAGCTTAAAAAATTACATTTGAATTTTTGTTTCGAAAATTTTCGAGATTACCCTAAAATAACAGTAAAATAAAAACAATTTTTTTCATGTTTTCATTATGTGGCATCAGACAGGTTTTGATGTAGATACTCGTACATGGGAAAATAGCGTTAGATAGATAATTCATTTAAATTTAATCAGTTAATGTTTTTGAAATTTATTGAATGTTTGAGACTTTTAAGTATGCATCTATGCAAATGGTCTTATGTATAACTTCTTTCAGTGTTTTTAGGGCGTGACTTTATCAAAAAATCTTAAATGGGTACTTATAAGCGATAAAAAGTGTGTGTGTGTGTCTACATTTACAAATGTTACAAAAAAATACAATTTAATTTATAAGATTAACGACTATTATTTTTCTGTTAGTTTTGTCACTAAAATATAAGTTGCTATTGTGCATCGGATGACTTGTCCAAAAATGCAAGAAGAAAATTTATTGTGTACGTTAGTTAGTGTACGTTTTAATGATTTGTATTATTAATATTTATGTTTTTGTACACAGAAGTATAAATAGCAAGAATTGTCCCATTCAGATTATGTGAAAACTTTACATTTAAGTTAAGTTTATGTATCGTAAGGCCAAGAGTCAATTAATCTTGTATTTCCGACCCATGTTGACTAACTCTTATCACTTCTTCATTATATGTAGAGATAGTTGTGCGCTACACCAAACCATACATGGGACTTTTTCATTGGCATTATTTTAAACATTTACAATGAAAAAAAATCAGTTCCAATAAAAGCCATTGCTTTTTTTTTAATATAATTTTTCTACTATTTATAATTAAAAAACAATGAAAGCTTTGAAATACTAATTACAATTGATAAAAAAATAATAAATACTACCTGTATAAAAAAAAATATGGTCACATAAGCTTTTGAAAAAATAAAATTATAAATTAAACCAGAAACCAACCCAGCGGCGGAAAGAAGCACTAAGCAGGCCTTATTTGGTCTTCTGGAAGGCGTTACGTGACCTCTTGCCCCATTCCATCCTCATACATTTTTTACACACGATGTCCTAGCCAGCCAAGGTCTTCTAAGTTCCCTTCTTACACAGGCCTGATAGAAGGCCTTATTCAGTCACAAATTTATTTTTAAATTACCTTTAGAAATGCAAAAACCCAGTAAAAACCCATGAAAGTGCCAAAATATCAGCTCTGCAAAATAGTGATTATTGTATTATGTTGAATTTCGGGGTTAACTATTTATTTATTTATTGATGTTTACATACCCATAATAAAATCTAAATTTTTAGAAGCGAGTAGGTAGGCCATCCATAATGCCTTCGTGAGAATGCAAGCGAGCATGAGTACAAAATCTAAAAGAAGTTCTAGGAAGGCATTACAGAGGTCCTTATAAATGAAGGCCTCCAAAATTTCGCCGCTGGGAAACTATGCACATATATTTAATACATACACATACACACATATATATGTAAATAAATATGTGAAATAATATTGACGTTTAATACTGATAATGCTTTTGAAAAACTTTAGCATTGATTATAATCAAATAATTATTTGTAATGCTTTTTCTTTTTAAATAACTAATAATGAAATTATTTCATTGAAAAGCATTAGCATTGTTCAAAAAATTTATAATGCTAAAAATTTAATTGGCATTGTTTAAAAGTCAATGCCAATGAAATCGACAATTAATTAGTCAATTTATTTAATTACTCCCATGTATGCACCAAACATACTAAAAAATAAATAAAAAATACAAATTTTTTCTTGAGAAACAAGTGCTTGCTGGTGTGACGTGACAAAAAGTAGACATGCTGGATGAAAAATCAAAAAATTGCAAAAGTGGGAGTAACACATCCCACACAATAATTTTGATATATCTTCGTAACAAATGAAGTAAATGCCCTGGGAGTTTTCGTGAGTTAATGCGTTGATTAAGTTTACTATGTATTCTAAAAATACTAAGGATAATATGAACGGGCGTGACACCTCCCATATACAATGAAATATAGGACTGAAATGTTTCTGGAGCTAATTAAATAAGAAACTCGAAATTTTGTGTACGAACGCACGGATTGGACATGTTGGGTGTAACACTTCCTAAAAATGGATGAAAGTTAAATATATGTAGTTTTCATCTCAAGACAAAAAGTTTGTTGTGTAGCGAAGTACGCCGGGTTTTACGTTGTGACAATTGTGATGTGCCTTTTTGCTATTCATAAACAATTTTGAAAATTAGATACAACTTGTCATTACCATTATGACCAGTAACAGTTTACAGTACATACTCGAAGAAATTGAGTGGTTTATTATGACAAGTGTATAGTTACATAAATAAAGTATGTCAAAACTCTTGATCGAATTGAATAATATTTAAATGTTTTTGTGACGTGATTTTCCTATGTTTTTGTAAAAATAATTTTATGTAAGTGCGTATGTATGTAAATCTGTATTTATGATTTGGGTATATTTTTAAGAGCTCTTGAAGTCAAATAAAAATTTATTTAAATTTTTGCAATTAATTTTTTTTGATTTGATAAAAATAAAATTTCGGTTTGCTTTTAATAAATCATTTGGTACGCATTTGAATAGGTTTTTTTTTATTTGATTGCCATATTTGTGAAAGACATCATCATTATGTGAGAGGTTGACATAACATTATCACTATACTTGCAATTGATTTAGACTTTATTTGAGCACCTCGATACAGATATTAGTGAAGTTGCGAAAGTTCGTATTCGTATCGCTGAATATTTTAATGTTTCATGACTGGATATTAAGAAAAAAAAAAAAAAAACAAAAAAAAAAAAAAAAAACAAACAATAAAACTGTTTATTTGTAGTTTTCTTGGTAATAAAAATTGTATATGCCAACAGTAGTGTGATAGTTATTTTCAATTTATTGATAATAAAATTTCTAATATAGAGTGACGCCTAACTATTTATATAAATGCCTTAGAGCGAATCTCCTTGAATAAAGATGAAAAACTTTTATTTATTTGTTACTTCTCTTAAATTAAAGACTATTTTTTTAATATGGATTTAAATGCTTTAGGGGTCAAATGATGATCACTCATACATACTATAGCGAAGTTTTCAATTTCCCTATAATATTTTTTTTGCACCTAATTTGTCTTACTTAATTGTAAATAAAATTCAAAGTTGATATTCGATTTAAATGAAAAATGTTGCTGGATTTGTTTGAAACATATTTGCCAATATGTAGCTTTATACCTACTAGTGTACACCAACGGTCGACCCAATCGACCGTGTTCTAGTCATAGAAAGAAAAATCATAAAAATTCTCTTATAGAACAGTCTTATAACAACCAAAACTACAATTGTTTAATTCTTGTATGAATTCACAAAAATTAAAAAAAGAACGGTTAAATCTAACGGTTAAAAACTAACAGGTATGCGCAGTTCGACAACAACTACAATAATCCAAACACCAACATGTATTTTGTTAGTGTAAAGTACTCGCTTTAGATCAAAATACAAAAACAAATTTAAACTATTTTCTTACGTATGAGTACCATTATTTATGTACTCTCTTTAAAATATATCAGTTTGTATGAAAATTTGCTATAAAGCGAGCTCAGTCAGCTGTGCTAGTAAGCTCACCTGTTGGATACGCCTTGGGTTAAATGCAAAATTAAAATACTCAACTCTCTCAGCTTATTTCCTACATTTTTCCCACATCTTCGTATGTATAGATGTCTTCTTGTTATTTTTCTCTTTCCATTCAAATGTGTAAAACACATGTATGTATTATTTGTTTGTTTTTTGTTTGGCTTTAACTTACATCCATCCAGTTTTAAAAGTAGAAATTGACTCGAAATCGTTAGGTATTTCGCTAACGAAAAATCGACTAACTACTTCACTAGCTGCAAGTAATGCAAGAGTTCGCCTTTTGACTCTCTCACTTATGTACATGTACACGCATTAAGTACATGCATAAATGTTAATGCCTTCAACCTAAAATTTTTTTTACGAGTTTAAAAAAACTGAGCCCTTATTCCAAAGAAAATAAACAAAAAAATAGAAAAGATTTTATGAAAGTCTTATGATTTTGTGTTGCGTACAATTGGATGTTCGTGGTCAGTGAATGTTAAATTTTTTTAAAAAAAGTGTTTTTTTAAGGAAGATAAAATGAGCAGCAGAAGTCAACTAAAACGTTGCATAAAAAAAGAAAAAGAACAATTAATTGAAAATTTTATAAATATTGAAAAAGAAATTTGATAAATAAACAAAAATCCAAAGAATTTAAATTTCTTTATTATTTTCATTAAGGAAATATTATTAGTGATCTAACTGGTTCATTTTGACTAGCGAAATAGTTGGGTTTTGACTAGGGATTTCACCGGTCTGATCGTGTCAATGTCATCCCCATGTTAAAATCGTTAGTCGAGTACATTGCTAGTAGTTAGTCTGGTAGTTAGTGGTAACGATTGGTAGTTAGCGAAATAGCTAGTCATTCGCTAGCTACGCCGACTGCAGGGTAGTAGTAGGAACTTTAACTGTTATAGCAACTAAAATACTGAACCCACAAAAACCCACAATACCTCGTTCACTTCTGTAAAAAAATATCTTCAATTCACGTATGATTATAAAATAATTACGAAATATGTAAATTTTCGCCCATAATTTATACAATTAAATGCCTTATTTAAGTGATTCGGAGTGTTTATTTGCATATGTATAACATAACTATGTTTGTAGATTACATACATATGTACATAAATTTAAGTACTACCTATTAAACAATTTTTTAAAAAGGATTTTCAATAAAATGAACGATGTTGTTCCGTTATTCCAACGAATTTTTTTAGAAAGCTAATAAAGCAATCCAATGAAATTGTTTCACCATATTCATACTTTCATACACTCATATCTTCATATGTACATACATATATTGTATAATATTTCATTGAAGCTTAGAAACAGAGCTAGCAAAATTATTTTAATTTATTTATGAATTGAATTTCGTTCAAAGAAATAATAGTGTCATCACTTAAATCTACAAAAATTATTTCAGATATCGATGGAGTTGTTGTTGTTGGTAGTTCGAATCATTGACTATGATTTCGAATGGTTGGCTGTTGGTGAATGCTTGGCCATCATGTCAAGGCAAGCATTAACATTGATAGAGTGCACTGTACTACTAGAACGAACAATTATTTTTATTATTTGTAGCGCAAATTTTTGATATTGATTTTTTCTTTACTGAAATCGAAATCATCATAATATTCAAGAATTTAGTGCATTGTTGTACTCAATTGTTGATCAAATCAGATATAATTTTTTTTTTAGTGTAGTTTCGTTGTTTTTTTTTTGTTGTAATTATGACTGTACGAATGTGTAATAATATCAAGGCAACAACAATGTTCTAAAGATGCTGCAACTTTTGAAATTATAAAAAAAGGCAAATAAAAAAACAAACAATCTAAATCACACAATTTGCAATATAATTGATTATTTCAAGTTCAAGTATCTGACTTGCATTGATTTATGAAAAGGTGCTTTTTAAAAATTTACGTTTTTCCATTTCTATAAATTTTTTTCCGATTGTTTAAGGTTATTATTACGTATTTACTATATTTCGAAATTTATGTTTCAATAACAGGCAAATAATTACGATACATATGTATGTATGTTTTAAATTGAACTTAAATGTGGTGGAAGTATGTATTTAAAATTTAGAATAACAAATACCTATTTATATAAATAAAATTTTGCATGAATTTAAAAACAAAAAATACCGGATATAATAATTTTGTTGTACTCGTAATTGCTAGTTTTTTATTGATTAATTGTTATTATTTTTTTTTGCATATACATACATTTGTCATTATAATTACATACATAAGTGTGCCCTAGTTTTTTTTTATGTTCGCTGACGACATCTGCCTGTTATACAATTATAACTATAAAGAAGTGCTTAGAAATCAAATGAAGTATGCTGCTTCAATACTTTTTGAATTTCTGAGACTTAATAAGCTAATCTTGAACGCAAGAAAAACTAAATTCGTACGTTTTCGTCCATACCTAACATACATAAATTGATCAGTAAATTAATGTTCATATTGATTGCGAAGTAATTATTGAATCTGAAAGTGTTAAATATCTTGGAATGCTATTAACCCGTAATTTGTCCTGATACCACATTAATTACTTAAATTCCAAAGTTTCATCTGGAATTGGTATTTTATGTGTTCTTAGAAATAAACTGAGCTCAAAAGCGAAAATGTTGATCTATAAATCTCTTATTCACTCGTACTTAACCTACCTTCCAGTAGTATATGCTTATAAATCGAATTCGCCTATGCGTTCATTATAATCAGTCCAAAACAAAGCTTTAAAAAGTGTCTTCAATCTTCCTTTGCGTTATAGTACAATCGATTTATTTTAAAGATATGCCGAGAGCATACTGCAATAAAAGGACTTCGCAAACAATACCCTGCAGTTTTAAAAGTAGAAATTGACTCGAAATCGTTAGGTATTTCGCTAAAGAAAATATGACCACAAGAAATGCAAGAGTTCGCCTTTTGACTCTCTCACTTATGTACATGTACATACACTCAGTACATGCATAAATGTTAATGCCTTCAACATAAATTATTTTTACGACTAGAAAAAAAACTGTGCCATTATTCCAAAGAAAATCAACAAAAAAAAAATAAAAAAAGATTTTATGTAAGTGTTATGATTTTGTGTTGGCGTACAATTAGAAGTTCGTGGTCAATCAATGTTAAATTTTTAGTAAAAAAAGCGATTTTTTAGAATGGTAAAATGAGCAGCAGAAGTCAAATTAAACGTTGCATAAAAAAGGAAAAAGAAAAAGAACAATTAATTGAAAATTTTATAAAAATCCAAAAATTTAATTTTCTGTAGTATTTTCATTGCAGAAATATCATTAGCTAGTCATTCGCTAGCTACGCCGACTGCAGGGTAGCTATTGGTATATTGGTATTGGTATCGTATGTGTTTAAAAGCTTGAACGGTATTGGTTTTAGCGCAATTGATTTTTTTTTTGTTTGTACACATACGAGTAGAGCAACCAGGCAATCGATGAACTTGAATATTGTCAGATGTCGACTTGAAGTTAAGAAACAGCGGATTCGATTTGCTGGTCCAAGTAAGGACAACCTCCTAGCTGATTGCATAAAAAATATCTCAGTGCTTTCGATTTATATATGTATATACTTCTTATCTATATATATATAAAATTTATATATTAATATGTATGTATATATAATTTTTATGTTTCTTATTAGTGTTATAAAATTTTATTTATTTGTTGTGGGTTAGCAATTCTATATGCATTTCGTTGGTTGCTAAATACCAACTGATCGGTAGATCTCTACCATTTATGTGATACAAAAACTAATACATAAACTCACAAATAAATTTGCGAATTACAAAAGCAGAATCAAAATAGTTTTGCAAAAAAACTTTACAACCATCACAACCAACAATTTCTGCATTCATTAGCAACCAACGAAATGCACAGATTTGCTAACCCATAACAAATAAAAACAAATTTTTAAAAAACAAATTCTTGAGTTTTTTCTCGAATAAATGTCATATTTTAAAAGTCTTATAGTTATTTAATAAATTATTCTATGTATTTTGTTGCCAATTTCGCCATTTTTTTGAGCTGAAGCATAAACAATGCATGAAATGGAATAAAAATTAAAAAAAAATAAAAATAAAAATATCGAAACATAACTTTCAATAATGTTTAATATATGATAAAAAATAAAAAGTCACCAGCTAACATCAGAAGTCTCGTATTCTATTCGCATTCGAAATGTGTATAAATTGGATATATAATCACGTTCTACAGAACTACCTAACAAGTAGTGAAAGCATTTGCACAGGTTTAGTGGCTTCTGCTGAAAACAACATTTGTTCTATTCAGCCGTGTAGTTCAAATCTAAGAGATGTTTGAATATTAAATTTTCCTTTATTTGTTGAAATACATATGTTAAGAATGTCTAATTTTTCTTAGATGATTATTACATTTCGAACTTTAGCCTATATAAAATATCCATATAAATATATTACTAAAATAATTTGTTTTCTTTTTTAAATTAAATTCAAAATTTAATTCATTTATGTGTATTTGTGGGAGTCAGTGTGTGTTAATGTATGCAAGTCTCTCATATCTTAAGAATGGTTTAACCGAACGAAAGATTTTCGACAGCGATTTTTATCTAACGAATCAATCGATTTTAATAAAACATTTTCAAGTCAACGTAGTTTTTTCAGTTTGATTTAATCAGTTTTGTGGTTTAAAATTTATTTAAAATAATTTTTTTTCGAAAACCTAACAAACAGTATTTATCGCTTATATGCACGCCGGTTTTAAGCATTTACCGCTTTTATGCACCTTTTTTATTCAAGTTTCTAATTAATGTATACACAATTTTTTTTATACACATGCATTTCTCGCTTTTATGCACCGAATTTTCGTAAATTGCATTAAAAAATTTTTATACATGCACGAGTTTTTCTATAAGCACTGAATGTGCATATAAACGAGTTTTTATATTTGCATTTCCCGTTTATAAGCATCAAATGTCTTAAAAATTAAGGATTGCATATAAGCGATAAATACTGTATATTACTTCAAGGGAATTTTTCTTAAGAATGTCGCAAAGTTGATTCCTATCGGTTAAGACATTCTTAAGTTAAACATACACACGTACACCTACATTCGTACATCCACATTGACATATCGTAAAAATAGTTGTAATAAATTTCCATGGCTTCAAAGCGTCGAGATCTGATGAATATTCGACTTTGGAAAATTGGAGTGAAATCACTACCTTCTTACTTTTTAAAGGAGGTAGTTGACAATGAAATACTTAAATAAGAAAATTTGTGTACATTAGAGATGAGCGATCCCGTGATTTTTAAAGAACATCGTAAACTGTGAACAGAGTTGGGCAAAATACATGGTTTGCGGTATTTAAAATACAAAATACAAAATACTTGCTGATCATGTATTTAAAATACAAAATACAAAATACTTTCAGGTTATGTATTTAAAATACAAAATACAAAATACTTCCACGTCATGTATGTATTTAAAATACAAAATACAAAATACGTATTTGTATTTCTAACACAGGTGGTATTACTAACACAGGCTCACACAATTCTTGCTAGTGAGAGGCACGTACATACGTTGAAAATTGTTCGCCCTTATGTTGACTTCCAATGCAAAAAGAACCATGCTATTTTTTTTATTGTTAAACTTGTTGTCGTAACAGTACTACCTGCAAAATAAAATCGCATTGTTAAAAATGCTTTAGAGTTGACAGCTGAATTGCGTTGATGCCAACTCTAAGAATTTGTATAGTTACGTTTTTTAGCGATTCTAGTTTTTGGTTATTGGTTTGACGCATGATACATTAAGGATAATCACGATGGGTAGTGCAAAGTGTGCAAACGATGCAAATGTGTGCAAATATACACACATTTGCACAACATAACAACAAAATGTATGTATTTGCAATTTGCTTAATTTTGCTTCGTTTGGACTAAAAAAACCATGAGCAAAGATAGTAGTGCATATTTTATCAATTGCAAACGAAAATAAACAATAACTTGTGACACATAGACTATCATATTTTTATGTTTAGAAAAAGAAAATTTAATTTTGTAACTAATTTTAATTTAATTTAAAAAGTTTTAGTCTTCTTTTTTTAATTTATTAGTAAATAATAAATTTATGCATTTGTAACTTGACATCTGAGGTCAGTGTTGCCAGAATTGTTGATGGGTTGCCACATTTTTGTGAACAAAATTACATGCTCTTCACAAAAATGCAATAAATTTAAAAGTACGCTCACGAAGTACACTAATGGCCAATAAATGAGTGGATATTTAATTATAGTTTTAGTTAATTTTCATAAAAATTTAAAATTCGTTTAAACACACTTTCAATTTTTCAGTCAAACTTAAAGTTCTTATTTAATTACGATGAAAATATGGTAGCTCTACGTAATATAAAAAATTTCCCACAAATTTCCCAAAAAAACAGCTGACTAGAGCAAACAAAGAAAAATCTAAAAAAATATATTATTATTTTAGCTATAAATAAGAATAATTAAGAACTGCTGAATGTTTTTAAAGAATAAGAGCAACTTTCAGAACGATTAAAAGAGTAATAGCGAAAAAAGATGCCAAAATTTTATGCAACTTGTCAGCAGCCACAAATATTTTATTTTCTTTTTTTCAAACAAGAAGAAAAAGCAGTCGAAAACATATGGACATTCGTAAAACTTATGTAGTGTTTAAACACACAACGTTGGCTATTTAATGTTGATTTAATATTGCAATGAAAAACAAAATTTTATATTTAAACGAGTTTTAAAAATAAATGAAAGATTATCATCCACCAGTTTATTGGCCCTAATATGCACAGCAAATTTGCAAAATCACCATCGTGATTACCCTTATTATAAATAGATCAAAATGCAAACAACCATCACCGCACTATCCTACACAGTCGCGCGATTTGCAAAATATGACATGTGTGCTAAAAATATATAGTAGTGTGGACTAAAAATGCAACTGTGTGACAGATTTTTTGGCAAATCGTGCGATTTGTAAAATTTTATGAAAATTTTCATAAAATGATAGTTTTCATGCGATCAGAGGAGTATTTATTGTCAACCAGATGTTTTAGCATCAGATTTCTGTGATAGTGTGGCACCTACAACACCACTTTGAAACGATTTTTTAAAGTCGGTCAGATTTTTGCAAGATTTTCCTGTGAATGAATCGTACGATTGTGTAGGATAGTGAAGCACGGCCTTAAACTGACAAAATATATTTTGTTAACTATGTTTTTAAAATACAAAATACTGCCATTTTTTGTATGTATTTAAAATACAAAATACAAACTACTTCTATTTATTGTATGTATTTAAAATACAAAATACAAAATACTTCCAGGACATGTATTTAAAATACAAAATACAAAATACTTTCAGGTTATGTATTTCAAATACATGTATTTCAAATACTGCCCAGCCCTGACTGTGAACGTGATTTCAAAATCACTGTGATTTAAAACTGTGACTGTGATCACGTTTTTTCAGTTTTCCTGTTTTTTAATTCACAAGCCATTTTTTAAATTCACGGTTTTAATTTGATTTATTTTGATGAAAAGCACAAAGCACAATGAGAAAGAAGTGCAATATTTACTAACACATGCATATTTACAAATACAATTCTTTTAGCGAGGTATATTTTTAAGTAAACCCATCTCTATAACAAAAACATTATTATTTTCATACTGTCAAAGAAACTCCATACACACAAAAATTTTGTTTGCTTTTTTATATGAAGTTTGACAACAAGAGAAGGGTCATACTAATCACCACCCATTTGCTTGCATATACTTGAATAAATATACTTTGGCTCACAAAAAGAAATACTAATAAGAAGAGAGAAGAAAAGAAATAGCAACATTATTTGTTCTGTTATTGTACATACGCAAAAAACGTTATTAGCTGCAAAAACAGTGAAATATCATAAATTTGTGTGTGTAACAAATAAAAAAGAACAAATTTGCAAGTAGCAGTTACTTTACAAATTTGGTAGCAACTGTTACTCATGATTTTTAAGTAACAGTGATTAAATCACAGGTACAGAAATATCGCCCATCTCTAGTGTACATGTAATTATTTCGAACCAATGCGCTTATTAGGCTACGTACATAAGTATGTACATATGTGCATTTTTATAGGTTATATTCAGAAAGACATAAACATTGTTAAGACTGAAAAAAGGAACGAGGGAAAAATGATAAAAAAAAAAGAAAAATCGGCTTTGTAAAATATAACACAATGGAAACAGTGCGATACAATGTTATAAGATAGCAGACTAAAATCAATTTAGTAGTGATGTTATTAAATGATTATTAAACATTTTTTTATGTATAAAACTTGTAATCGCTTAAAACAGAGCTAACTAATAAGTTCTGAAAGCATGATACACATAAACACCGATTGTTGAAAACTAAAGAGAAGTTGGATATTCGCCCCTATCGTGAATAAGAAGTGAAATTTTAATTCCACTCGAAGGGAAAAATGGTATCGTGAATCTCCCGTGAAAAATTATTCCCGCTATCAGTTGTTAGTGAATGTAAAAAAGGGAAGAAGATTAAAAAAATAAAAAATCATACAACTTTTTGTTCAAAAATATACGCGAACATATTTATTTTAAAGAAAACTTCAAAAATCAAAGTTAAATATTCAGTTTTGGAGCTTTAGTTTGGTTGCTCCGTTTGTTTATTGCATTCTAACTTTTATGTGGTAAAATAATTCGGCTACTTTTTGGAAAGCCAACAAAACGAAAAAATGCCAACAAATTAAAGTTTCACAAATCTGCAGGCAATCGACCTGTTTTTTTGCATTTTGTTGAGGAATAAATCAGTTTGTGCCTTATTATCAGAACTTTTCATTAAAATAAACTTTTTAAGCTTTAATATTCGAATTATAAGAAGAAATACATATAATTTCTGTTCTATTCCCCATCAAAAATAAACTGAAAATATCAATGTGAGAAGTGAAAAAACTCCGAGGGAAATATTTATTCACGATAAGGGGAATTTTTTTCAGTGAACATTTTTCACGTTGTTATTCTGGACTGAATAAAATTTGTTCATGCGAGTTGTTCACGATTGCAAATACGTGAAAAGTGAAAAAATTTCACGTGGAAAATTATTCACGATAGGGGTGATTAAGTTTTTGCTTGTTTCTTTAAAATTTATGTAGGTATACTTAAGTTTAAAATTCAATTCATGTCAGTCTCTTTGATGTTTGCCAACCGCAAGTTTAATATTTTTCTCTTCAATTCTTGCATTTTTATTTAAAGTTTTTGTATTTGTTGTTTGGTCTTCGGAGTGCAATTTTTTTTGTAACGGTTTATTACTTTTGTTGCTACAAACGTAGTGCGTGCACAAAATGTATGTATGTATTTTAACATACACACAAGAAACGATTTGCATATGTAGAAGAGAATAAATAGGCAGTGCCTTGATGAGGCCTTCTTGAAAAAGCAAGCGGTCTGGATTAAAAATATTCTAGGAAGGTCTTCCTAAAGGCCATATAAATGAAAGCATCCAAAAGCTCGCCGCTAGGTAATTTTTTTTTGTTGAATATGGCACATAATCACATACACATGCAGTATATTGAAGCTAGCATATGAGGTCTCTAGGTGATAATAGTTTAATGGTTTATATTTATGTGGAAGAAAGAAAAAAAGGCTTATGTCGAGATAAGCTAATTTTGAGTGTGAGTGTTTTTCATATTCAAAAGTATATCTAGGCAAAGTTTTATTTATATTGAACAGTTCTTAAAGAAGTTATACCACACTGAGATGCTGCTCTTCTTTTTCTATCTATATAATTATCTAATATGGATTAACCGCTTAATTTAACTTGTGACATATTATTGTATGTAAGTATGTACCTATATCAAAAAGAATATCTTTGTTATAGTGGACAGAACCATGAGTTATTAAATCAAAAGAATCGAAAAACGAATGAGCAACTTTAAGTCCAACGGGAATAAATTTTTAAAAACCCTTATCAAGAATTTAAAGTGCTTTTTTACAAAACTATAAAATATGACTAAAGCACTTTTTCATTATTACTACAGATTTGAGGTTTGTAAATCACAATTGAAAATTATAAGGTAATAAATAATGAAATTAACTTAAGAGTGTACAATCATCATAATTATACTGTAATTATATTTTTAGTGTTCTTTCTTTTTTTTTTAGATTACACTGAACAACAAAATCAAATTTTTTCCAAAATTACAAGATCCGACCAAAAAATTTTGATAGAAGAGACAAAAAAAAAAAAGACACGTGTATCGGCGTTTTGAAAGTTTACATCTGGGTTAACCCTCTAACTCGTCAACATAAGGGTCTTTTTTGTCCTTATTTTAAAAAAGAGCAAAAAACACCATTAAAATAGGCATTTAAGGGGTTAAAATGTTCCGCAAAAATATTTGCCGTCAAATTTTATTATAAGTCCCTGAACACATCAAAACAGTAAATTCAACCAGAAGGTCAGAAATAAGACACAAAAAAGAGAGCTTAGGGTTAATTTCGCATTTATTAAGAATTTTTTTTTAAAGTACCCCAAAAATTTAGCATTAAAAAAAAATAGTTCAAATTTAACTTAAAATCAGTAATATCTCTGTTATTTTACCTTCGATAGCAAATTTGGATAGGAAGTATTCATTAGTTATTTTTTTTTTGGCTCTAGGCAATTCCACTTCATTATCATACAATGTCCAGCATATTTCAGCGATAAGCGAATGAATGCTTTTGCCTTTGTAGCGTTCTTCAATAGGTGCGCATGTCTGATGAAATTTTTCACCATGCTCATCAGATTCTGTTGATAACTGGTTCTCAAAGTAATCCATATGGGAATTTAAAAAATGAATTTTTGTTGACATATGAACGCCTAGTTTTTCAAAAGCTCTAAGCATGTTGTCTACGGATATTCGAGCAGTAGGAGAACGATGTTTGCCTAAGACATTGTATATCACTTCCTTAATGCTTTTCCACGCATCAAGCTCAATTGGTGAGAGCATTTCGTCGAAGTCAGCGTTTTGCATTAACTTTCTTATATATGGACCAACAAAAACACTTGTTTGTATGAAAGCAATTTTAAGGCTTTTAACAATAACAACGGCTTAAAGAACACATACATACCTTCTTTAAACTTTGATTCGCTTAATTTTGGAAACATTGTTTTTAGAAAATTCAATGCTGATCCATTTGTATCTAGACATTTAACAAAGTTTTTTACCACACCAAGTTTTATATGCAATGAGGGTAAGAGAATTTTTTCAGTTGGTACCAATGCTTGATGAACGATATTGTGCTCTCCTATTGTGCTCAGCTCTCAACTTCCATTGTTTTTTAGAGTATTGGTCGCCCTTCCATCTGCTATCCCAAGTGCATAAAAAGCATCCGTACTTAACGTATCCGGCCTGCATACCTGAAAGGAAACTTACGACTTTTAATTCACAAATTTTTTTTTTTTTTTGATAAATTTTATTATTTATTGAACCTTCAATTATGGATTAAATTATCAATAAGTTTTTGAAATCTTAAATCTAAAAAAAATATTGAATATAAGTTTAGCCAATGCTAAACAAAATTTTTGATTTCAACGGTTAATTAATGTTGTTTTATATCTCTTGTGTACGGCTGAGAAAAATAGTATCCCTCCTTTTCAACCGGGTGTGGCCTCTATAATTTAAAATATTGCGTGGAAGTACATTTGGGTGCACCTCCAGTTTTTTTATATATTTTTTAGCGTTTTTTGAAAATACTGTGTTCACCAACGGAACATCTAGATCTTTATGAATTCGATGATTTCTGACATACCAGGGGACTGCTGTAATTGTACGTAGAATTTTATTCTGTCGCCTTTGAATTTTTTCGACATTTGATGCTGAGGCAGTGCCCCATAACTGGATTCCATAGAACCATATTGGTTTCAGGATCGCGTTGTATAAAAGTAGTTTACAGTCTACGCTTAGTATAGAATTTCTTCCGATAAGCCAATTCATTTGGGCTGCTTTTAATTTGATTTGTGTTAACCTTGCGTCTATATGCGATTTCCATGTTAAACGACGATCAAGATGAATGCCTAGATATTTGACAACAGTGTGTTGCGGTATGGTCTCGGTGTTAATTTGTATAGGCGGGCATGTTTCCTTGCGCAACGTAAAAGTTACGTGTACACATTTCTGCTCGTTAACTTTAATACGCCATTGTTTGAGCCAATTTTGCAATTTGGATATATACCCTTGTAAATTGCGGGAAGCTTCTACAGGGTTTTCGTGAGCGCTTAGAAAAGCTGTATCATCGGCAAATGTTGATGTATGAATTTTTCTGCTTAACGGTAAGTCAGAGGCATATATTAAATAAAGTAATGGTCCGAAGATACTGCCTTGGGGAACTCCGGCTTCAATTGACTGCGGGGGGCTTGAAAAATTGCCTTCCTTAACTACAAATTTTCGTTCCTCTAGATAGCTTTTTAAGAGCCTGACGATGTTTGCGGGTAGATTTTGTGTTAATTTGTGGACAAGACCTTCGTGCCATACTTTATCGAAAGCTTGAGAAACATCTATGAAGAGCGCAGAGCAAAATTTCTTTTTTTCAAAGGTGTCTCTAACTGCGTTCACAAGTCTGTGAGTTTGTTAAATAGTGCTATGTTGACTGCGAAAACCGAATTGATGATCTGGAATGCATCCACTTCTAGTCACTATAGGCATCAGCTTGCTCATATACAGCTTTTCAAATAGTTTTGAAATGTTGGGCAATAAACTAATAGGCCGATAGAATTCAACCTTCGTATGATCCTTGCCGGGCTTTGGTATCATAATAATCATCGAAACCTTCCATTCTGCAGGATAGTATTGCAGCCGTAGAATACTATTAAAAATGAATAGTATAATTCTTTTTGCAATATAAGGCAGTTGTTGAAGCATTTTGTTGCTTATTTTGCCGACACCTGGGGCTTTTTTTGTGTTAAAACTAGTAATGGCCTTTTCAATCTCCACAATGTTAAATCTTAACGGTATTTCTGGTAAAGAGATGACTGGTGGCAGTTCAACAATATCAGTAGAAATATTCGGTGTAGATACTTTTTCTAAGTGCTTAACAAAAAGAGCAACTTTTTCAGCATCAGTTCTTGCCCAGTCACCATTCGAAGCTCGTAGCGGAGGTTTGCATATGACTGGCCTTTTAAGTCCTCTGGCTGCACGCCATAGCGAATAATCTGTTTGAGGTGTTGCATCTAGTTCTTGGAGAAATTTTTGGAGGGAAGCTATTTTTTGTGTTTGTAAAACTTTTCTAAGTTGCTTGGTACACTCCTTAAGCCTTAATTTTAGCTGGGGCGATCTGTAACGTTGCCATTCTCGTCGAGCTCTACGTTTTTCTGTCAAAAGCCTTTCTATATCCACACAAAAAATTTTGTTTAATCTCACTTGTTGATTTGGTTGATTGGAAGAAGCACTAAGAGCAGCTTGTTTAACATGTGCTTCAAGCAACGTAATAGAATTTTCTATGTCAGAAGTTGTTATCAACGGCATATTTTCCGAGCAATGGGCGCTCAAATATTTTTTGTATTGCAACCAGTTAATACGTGCAGATATCATCGGTAAACCACTTGTAGGTGTTGAAGTTTTGTGTGAGAATATAGTGACAATAGTAGGTGAGTGATCTGAAGATAAATCCAGAGATGCTTCAGCTTTAATCATTTCGCTGGCCACACCTTTCACTATTCCAAAGTCGATAACGTCTGGAATTTTTTGTCGATCTGTTGGCCAATATGTTGGCTGGCCACTTGAAATTCACAACATATCCGCCACTTATGGTCGTCATATTTTACAGAGTCCAGTATCAATTTAATAGAATCATAGCTTTCTTTAATGTTCATTCCATAGGCAATTGGAATAGGATTTTTGGTATTATCGTAATACCGAAGTACAGCTTTTAGACTCTTCTTAGGTGAATCAATAAATATACGCCAGTCCTCGTGGTTATTAGAGTTGTCAACCGTTTAAGAATAATTCGATTAATCGATCAAACAAAACGAAACTCTTGTTCGAATAATTTTAAAATGCCGATTTTCGAATAACGAATATATCGATTAATTAATGTCAATTAATCGAACAACTTTTTTTAGTTTAAAATGCATACGTCAAAAATATTTAAATTTGTTTGTATGATAAGAAACAAAGCGAGTACTTTATATCAACCTAATATGTACGTATTATTTTGGATGTTTGCAGTTGTTGTCGAACTGTGCATTACCTACATAGTAGTCGTGCTATGTTTTGAATGAAACGTTAAAAAATTTTCAAGAATGGGGTTTTTTTCACTCTCAGGTGAATAAATTAGAAATACACTAAAGCCAAAAAATTAAGCTCGTTTTGGAAGAATTTTACCCAGTACAAAAATGAAAAAAAAAAAAACAAAGTCACATGTAACAAGTGTCCTAAGGTATACAAAATTGTTGGATCAACAACAAAAAAATTAATAATTATTTTTCAACAGATTTACGAAAACGTATTAAAATAAGAATAAATGAGAGACGTATAAAATTTTGAATTAGATTAATAATATTTTTTAAATTCTGGAAAGCTTTTTAAAATATTCTTCAAAAAGTGAAACTAAAGAATATCCAATTGAATTATACTCCAGATTATTTTATGTTGAAAGTAACCACAATAATTCAAATGAAAGTAATGATATAGAAGATGTTACTAGTAATGAAAATAGCAATCTTTTATGCGAATTAAATAATTATATTAAAAGTATTAAAAATTCAAAATATAAAAGGACTTCAGCGATATATTAGACGATATGGTATATTTGAAAAAATGTAAAAAAGAACAGAAAAATTAGATAAACTATTTTATGCTCTTCTCACAATATCACCTACCTCGACAATTAGCGAAAGATTTATTTCGAAAACCAAAACCAAAAATCGTTTGAAAGCTAAAAAATTTAGTCAACTTTTATTTGTAAAAGATTATTTCTTAAGAACAACCCAAATTGTCTGATTTCACCAAAAAAAAACAAACATTTGATATTTTTTGACTGAATAAAGCATGTTTATTTGAATTAATAGTTTTATGTATTTTTTTGTTAATAAAAATATTAACTATTTTATTTTTAAGTTTCTTGTATGAAATGTTTATTTTTTGTCAATAAATTTTTTAAATAATTTTTTATTCGTTGTTCTCATCGATTAATCGAACAATTTTTCAGCTTTAATCGTTTGATCGAACGAACAAAATCAATTATTTGAATTATTCGAACAAAGTTGAAAGGCGAATAATTGACAACTCTAGTGGTTATACTCAAAATTCATTGCATTCATTAACCCTTCAATATCGTTGCAATAAGCAAACGTGTTATCATCGTTTACTGAAAAGAACGGCAGAAAGCTGTCTTGACGCTTACGAAAGCTGGTAACATTGACACCAGGTTCAAGTAGATGAAGACTTTTTAAGTCTGCAGCTAAAATTTCTGATTTGATTTTAGACAGATTCAGTCTCCGGGCCAATGCATTTAAATGCTCTTGCGACATTAATATTGGTCTTGGGATAACTTCAATTCCTGTGTAATCACTACCTGCGCAATCAAAATTTCCTGTTTCAGCGATTGTTCCATCAAGATATTGACTAGGGCTTTGAAGTTGTAGCACAGGTACTGGGAGTTCGTCCGAATGCGGAACTGCTCCCTGGCTGATGGTACAGCTTGGTATACAAAACTCTTTCGCCTATATCTATTCAACTTTAATATAGCACTATTTTGGCACACGTAGCACGTAGCGTCATTATGTTCACCTGGATCTAACCACCGCATTGGAATACCAAACTGCATTGAATTTCGTTTTAGAAAAAAAAAATAATTACCTTTGGACCACAAAATCAAGCCATTATAACAAATGCGACAGCAATGCTTCGGCGTCCACAGTTCATCCGGAAAAACTTCTACCTCGAAATACCTTTTATAAATGTCTTCAACTTTAGTATTGAAAAACGTAACTTTATATTCCGGTATAGTATGTTTACCGCAGATATAGCAAAACAAATCTAATTTTTCCAAACAATTGGACATTTTGGCCAAAACAAATCTTATATGTAAAGTTTTATTGTTTATTTAATTTAATTTTTTTTTAATAAAACACTCAAACCACAAAACAAATTATGTACACAATATATGCACCGCAAATTGACACGTTTTTTGTACAATAAGAAATATAGCACATGATTTTTGTTTTGATTTTTTTGTTTGTTTTTGTTGTAATGTAACTGATCTAATTAGTGAGAGAACCAGTGATACCAGGTACTTTTTTGCATTGTCCCCAAGCTCTCTTTTTTTGTGTCTTATTTCTGACCTTCTGGTTGAATTTACTGTTTTGATGTGTTCAGGGACTTATAATAAAATTTCACGGCGAATATTTCGGAACATTTTAACCCCTTAAATGCATGTTTTAATGGTGTTTTTTGCTCATTTTTAAAGTAAGGACAAACAAGACCCTTACGTTGACGAGTTAGAGGGTTAATATTTTCTACAAAAATGTTCTTTGTAATATTTTACATATACTTTAAACGTAAGCTTTACTCGATTTTTTCTGCCGATTTACAATACAATATTTGCATTTGGGGGGAACTTTACCTCCCCCTAAAATGAAACCCAGATGTAAACTTTCAAAACGCCGATACACGTGTCTTTTTTTTTTTTGTCTCTTCTATCAAAATTTTTTGGTCGGATCTTGTAATTTTTTTTTGTGTTGTACAGTGTTATCTTTGTTTATGTGCGCTAAAGCAATATTTCCCAAGAGATGCAAGTAAAACAGTATAACAAAACAAATTTGTTTGGTCAAAATAAATGTGTAGTGTTAAAACTGGTTCGATAAAGAGCAAATAGCTCGTAGTTGCAGCATGAATAATATAAAAATAAATATTATTGCGAAATTCATTCGGACGGACACACTTACTAAGTATTTAATACATTATTTGTTTTTTTATCGCAAGAGATTCTATTTGTGGTAGATTTAAAATAATTTAATGTTTTATACAAAAAACTGAACACATTTAAAATGTAAAAAACGTAACTTCTCGCTTAGTCGTTTATTTGTTAAAATGCATATGCAACAAATATCTTCCCATACAATACAAAGTCATTACCATTTCAGTATCGTTTCATAATATAAAACAAATGCAACCCTGGCATGATAAGCTGTTAATGTTTTTGAAAAATGTTAAACAATAATTTGATCAATGAAGCATTTGTGTTAAAAGACTTATGATTTGTGTTAATGGTGAATTGAAAATATTAGTTTTGAGGTTTTTACACTACGCTGCCATTTAATTCGTTAAAGTAAAAAGGTGATTTGATAAGATATTTATTCAAAATATTCACACAATATAAAAAACGATGTGACGATCCACCTGGCTTTCTTAAGTCAAATTATATATATACTCTTTTTTTTGTGTTTTGCAAATGGTCTTGCGAAAAAGCAAGTGCAAATAATAAAGATGTGTTGTAAACTCCAGCAACAAAATACTTATGTTGGCTGTTAGATTTCATATAAAAACTACAATATTTTGCCTTTGATCACTATAACAATATGCAAAAAAAGGGCGAATTTTATTCCCCTAATAAGGTTTCAAAGCACCGATAAACGTATAGCTGTTTATTTTCTGCTCTGTAACGGAATTATTTGTTAGAATTTGGCCAATCTGTTTCCTGTTGCACAGTGTAATTAATATTACCGAGCCTTTGCTGCTCAAAAATTGCGATTTTGGAGTTAAAAATGCATCATTATTTGTCATAACGATCATGCAAATATTTTATATATGTACATATTATACTTTTAAGAGAAAAATATCATTTTATTGTATCACTAATTAGCGAATTCAAATCTATAAACTCATTATCTGCATAATATCTTTTCTTGAGTTACGACTCTATTGCAGCAAAGGTTCGGTTTATTATATATGAACTAAATTTTCTGGTATTCTTGGTCAAGTTTTGAACACATTATTATAAATTTGCTTCATGTATTCTTTTGAGCTTTCAAGTTATTATTTTCAAATAAAATTTATTCAAATATTATACGTCAGAGGTGGGCACACCATTATTTTTATGTCATGCTTGAACAGCATTTCACCCCATTTCAACTTCAAAAAGTCAAAGAGTATCAAATAATTGTATACGTTATGTACTCGTATGCGTCAATGTTGCGAAATCTTTGAAAGGCTTACATTTTGTGTTAAGGCTTTAAGTCCCTCGTCAATCTTTATGACATTTTGCTTCTTTTAATTAATAAATAAGTTGAAGTAATTTTTTTAATTGAGGTGAGGAAACAATTTAAATTAAGACAGATAACATCTTGAGAACGGCTTCTCCAATTTTGTTTAAATTTTATTATACCAACAAATATAAAATTTAATTTTTTTTTTTAATAATTTCAATGTTAATTTTTTTTAGTCAATGATTTCGTAACGTAAATTAAAAATTGTTAATCTCCTTAAACGTCTGTACAAAAGTAAAAGTGGTAAAAAATTATCTTATTATTTAGATAAATATTTAAGAATATATTTTGATTGAACTTTTTTAAAAAATATACCAAGCTTTACTAATTATAACTAAAAAATATAAATAAAAGTTTCGCGAAGAGAAAATAGAAAAGGTGTTTTTAAATAATCAAACACTCAAAAGAGTTTTACATTAACTGAATGTGGTTTATTTTTTAAGTTTCCATTGAAGTTAAAATTTATCAACAAGCAATTCTTTATTATCGTAAAAGCTTATTGTGCTGTATTTTTCTTTCCATTTCTATCGTAATTCAGCTTCGAGCGAGTAAATACAGTCGAACTCGGTTAAGCGAAAATGTAAAATTAGAAGTATATTTTTCTGGCCGGTTATGCGATATTTTGGATAAAATATGGTGTTAGAATTAAAATTTATCAAAGTCGATTTTGATTTCAGATTCATTTTACAAATTGCAATATAAGCTTGCAAGTAAAGTAACAACTAAATTTAAAAATAACAATTAGCCGTCGCTGAAAAGTAAAAAGTTGGTCGATTAATTCAAAAAAACTCATTGTTAATAAATCTGTGGCAATAAGAAAAGCAGGTGTGAAAGTCATATTTTAATGCAAATAATCATCATGTAGTATGTGAAAGCTGTTAAGGAGATTTGGTTTTTAAAATATGAAATGTTATTTCAGTTCCCGCCGTGGTGGCGTCATATATTATAAAATATCCTAGATTTATTATACTCGTGTGATTTTTAATTTTATAATTTTTCAGATAATAGTTTTTTCCAAGGGAATATACTATGTATTTTATTATTCTGCCTTAAGTTTCGTTCAATTTACTTTTTAACAGTATTGTTTGCAGCTTTTCCCTTTTAAAAATTGGACGGTCAACTTTGCGGCCGTTTTTCAAAATTATTTCTATCTTTTAGACGGGTTCGATTTTTTGGTTCTTTGTATTGAAGTAATTCTTTGCCAGAACTATTTAATTAAATAATTTATATAGAAAAAAATTCGAATGCCTGTAAATTGAAAAGATAAAGAAAATTTTGACTGTATGGAGTATCATCAAAAATATAGTTATTTTTTCTATTGTTTTTATTGACAACAAGTGTCTTAAAAGAGATGTTATTTTTATTGCTACACAACATTTTCTAATTATATATAAAGACTGGGAAGCTGAAAATAAAAAGAAAGTTCAAAGACTTACTAATAAAGAGAGGCCAAGTTGCATGATGTTTTATTTGTATTATCTCTGAAAATTTCATAGCTGATAACAGTACAGTTTGTACGTCTCTTAATTAAATTTGTGATAGTTTGTGCTGCTATTAAACAGCACAGAAAAAGTTACTCGTATAGATACAAAACTTAGGCATAGTCTTGTTAAATTGTACATGAACAATTATATTCAGAAATACGAATTTTTAATACTTAATATTAATGATACACTGATTTTTTTATAGAAACTATTAAATGCATATGAAAGTTAATAGTTTATACAAATCTCTTTTATGTAAAACATAGAATACCCCTTTAAAAAGCTTTTTGTTTAAAATACTTCTCCTCCCAATTCAAGAAAATTCCCCAACCAAATTTCCGCTCTCTTAAAACAAACGACATAAAACAGCTGATTAGTAACATTCCAATGGAATCAATTGGGGTAAAAATGAATGTATTTCCTAATGGAAACTATTCGGCCCCCCAAACTCATGCTCAACATTAATTTTTTTTAAAGCTGAGAAAATATAATGAGAGAAAAGTATTTTAAACTCCTCCCAGAAAAGGAAAAAAAAACAATATATAATTTTTTATGCTGCAAAACGTGTGGGTTCAGAAAATGTCAGAGGATTGGTTCTAGCCACTCCTACGCAGCCATATTTATGAGACATTAATTTTTCCTAAAGTGTTGTGTGTAAAAGTTAAAGGATAAAAAGCAAATGGTTGCAACACATACTATACCAAATATAAAAACACATACACATGCAAACATACAGGTTATTCAGCTATAATGGGAACGTAGAAAATGGGAAATGGAAATGGTTTTGATATGGAACACTTGGAACTAGGTTAAGCTGCTGACAAAATGGCAGCGAATAAATGTATGAAAAATACTTTTGACATTTTTTTCATTCCTTTCACACTTTTATAAACTTGATGTGATATTTTTGTATGTTAATTTTTGATATTTGTGAAGTGATTTTTCTCATATTATTTATCAGCAACAGTTTTGTAAATTTAAGGCTTTTATTTTTGTAAAAAAATAAATTTATAGTCAAACGCAAAATTTTGTTGACTTGAAAAAATAAATGTTTTTGCATGTATTTATGTACGTATGTGTGTATGTATTCGTGTAGGGATTACTAAACACTCACACACACACAAATACAAATTAAGTAAGGTCATAGAAATGTCAAAAGTTGCTGGTTTCAGTTTAGCACTACTAACGTTTTGTTCTATTTGTTTAATTTTATATTGCTTTTGTTAAAATTCTTCAAATAGTTTTCCAACCAAGTAAAAAAAAATCTACCACTTAGTTGTGGCTCGTTGCCTGCCAACATTCTATTGAGTTGCTGTTCAGGAAATTTTAAAAAAGCTAAAGGATTTAAATATGTATTTATGTATGTATGTATGTATAAATGTATTTTAAATTATTATACATATAATGCAATTTGTTTTAATTAAGAATATTTTTTTTATATGAAATTTTAAAAGTTTATTGCATTTTCACGCTGCTATAATTATTTCTAAAGATTAAACATGTGCTCGTACATATGTATATATGCATCTGAATATGTATGTACATAGAAGCTATGAAATTTTTCATCGGATTTGTTGTTAGAATTTTAGGTATAAAGTGTGAAATGCGATATTGGGTAACGAAATCGTATTCTTATGAAATTTTCTTGCGTTGAGAATTAAAACTATATAAATAAAATCAGATTAATTAAGTTGTATCATATATATCGACAACCCAATATCTGCGCATTCATAAAATTAAAAGTTTTTAAATTCTACTTATTGACCTTTTTGATAAATTTGGGCATTTTCAGAATTTTTCGGATTCGATAATTGATCATGATAACCAAGATAGTTTTTATTACTTTGAATTTTTATATTCATGTTCAAAAAAGATTCTTCTATTAAATAAATAAATAATTAAAAGTATTTGAAACTTGATACACAGAGAAAATAAAATTGATTGTGGTACTCAAATTTATATCTATAATTCGATTATTATCGCCGATTCGGTATAAAAAATTTGTAGTCACAAAATTGCCTATTTTAAATAAATAAATCTAGTACAAATCAAATTTTTAATCTAAAAAATTTTTATCTATTTATTAATATTACAAAAAAATATGATGTAAAATCTTAAACATACATACGAACATCAGCAATAAATATTATTGGAATCCACTGTTCGGAAGAGTCCTGTTCTGAAAATCTACATTATTGATCTGAAATGTGTTTTTTCTGAGTTCTGTTTTTCCACTAAAATCAATTATATTCAATATTTTGCCAACACTAGAATTAGGTTTGAATTAAGAATGAAAATTATTCATTCAATTTTTACCGATTATTCAAATGTTCAATTTTTTTTTGATAAGGAATTATAAGTTTTCGAAGTTAGGTATTTACGATTTTTATGATCAAATAGCTTCGAATGGTTTAATCCTACGAAAAATTTAAGTGAAAAATTTACTTAAAAAATTTTCTTAATTTCTAAATCCAATAAAATTTCCTTAATATAAGAAAATAATCAAGTAAAATATTTCAGAATTTTTGTAAAAACTGCATTGACGCCATTCGATACCCATTTTAAACTTAAATTAAATAAAATTTCCAAAATTATAGTTAATTTTTTTTAGTGTACGAGTCCGAATTTTTAATACAACGGAGTCATCTAAAAACAGATTAATGCTACTGAGGCGGTGTAACGTTCTGAAATAACGTTGTTATTCTCGTTGATTATTTTGTTATTAGTTGCACAGTAATCTTATAACCAGTTAGTTTTTTCTGAATACAATATTACAAACTCTGGCCTAATACAAATCTCTAATCGCCTTTATAAAATTTTGTTAATTTTAATTATTTCCATACTTAGGACGAATTTTAATGGTCAATAATGGACAATAATTTGCACTCATATGAAAGAACTTAAGCCATATATATATATTTACGTATTTAAACAATCATTCATTCATGTACAAATATAATATATATGTAGAACATACATACATAGCCGTAAAAGACGACAATATATGTACACTTTAAAGCACATTTAAAAAAAAACGTTATGAAGAAAACTATTTTTAGCCAGATCCCAACAAACTATTCTTTCTATAATATTTTAGAATAAGCTTATCGTAATAGATTTCCTACAACCTTTTATAAGCATACTTATTATAATGTTATTTATGTTCAAAACACTATTAGTTTTTATATATTGTTTTAAAAATGCTTAACATAAGAATACTTTTTACAGTGATATTTGTTATACACTTAATTTAGATAGACATTTATCATATACTAGCATACCCACCCGGTACTTCGTTACCTGTAATTTTTAAAGTAAGAAATAAATAACATATTTTTCAAGAATTTAGATCGAGTATTTCTGGGGCCATGCTTAAAAATGTCCCTTTTTGGGCCGTATTTTCCCCTTTTTAGCTCCTTAAAGTGCGAATTTCTAAGAATCCCTATTTCAGTTCGAATCTGCCTCCCAAAAGGACCCCACATTCCAAATTTCATATTCCTGGGACTATTTTTAAAAATATTCCCTTTTGGGACGCTTTCACCCCTTTTTACACCCATAAAGTGCGAATTTCTAAAAATTTATATATTGGTTCGCGTCTACGTCCTGAAAGGAACCTACATTAAAAATTTCATATTCCTGGGACCATGTTTAAAAATGTCCCTTTTTGGGCCGTATTTATCCCTTTTTACCCCCTTAAATTGCGAATTTAAAAAATTACATATTTTGGTTCGAGTCTGCGTCGTAAAAGGAACCTACGTTCCAAATGTGATAAACCTGCGACCTTGTTTAAATATTTTTTTACCCTTTTTTACCCCCTAAAAATCAGAATTTCCAAAAAAGCCGTCTTAGTGGATCTACACTCTGTTAAAGGAACTTACATGCTTAATTTCAAGTTTCTAGGTTTAGCGGTTTGTGCTGGGCGATGATGAATGAGTCAGTCAGTCACTCACGCAACTCTTTTATATATATATATATATATATATGACTGCAAATGATTTATTTTCGCTATATTTTGGTAAATGGTTATTTCATATAATTTAATAAAGTTTTCAGTGTCTGTACATAAAGTGTTGTAAGCGCGGACCCTGAGTGCTGATAGAGCTGCAAGAAGTAAAGTTTTTCATATATTGTATATGAAAACCAGCAAATCAAATTTTACAGTTTGAAAAAATAGGAATATGCCGCAAGAGATAAAGTGATAAAACGATAATAAATTGTTTATTTTGTAAATTTATGTATTTTCAGAAATAAAAAATCAGTTTGTTATATTCCTAAGCTTACAACAATATTATGAATATAACCTTATTATAATGCATGATTAGAAAACTGTTTTTCTGTAATTAGATTTTATTGTTATTATTCTTAATCAATAGTATTCACAAGACTTTTCTAAGCTTAATGCTTATATTGGCAAGCTTGGCGCAAGACATTTCTAAATCGTTTTGGTTTGCTGGGTAGTCTCATTTCAAAAGTGTGTGTGCACATGTACTTAATATTATATTCATACTTGTACCGAGGAACCTACGAAGAGACACATATACTAAATTATTTTGGCAGCCATTTTGTTTTATTTGTTATACTCGTACATATTTTTTTTTTTTTTGCGATTTTTTTTTTAAATAAAATTTTGTGCTTTTGTCGTCATCGCCATAATAATCGTTGTTGTCACTATAAAATTTTTATTTTTATTTTTACTTAACTTTTCTTGCTTTTATTCTTGTAAGTGCTTTTTTTCGCGTAGTTTAATATCATTTGATAAATAAAATTATACCCATTGACGATACTCTTTTTATATTCAGTAAAACCACCAAATATTGAAAAAAATAAAAAAATTCCACCACTTTTTCATTTATAATACATTTTCAATGTGAACAATGTTTGGATTTTATTTCCTTCGCTTATGTGAGTTTAAGCGTGCGTTTGCGTATGTGGGTGAGTGGGAGAGTGGGAGGCAGAGCGTATACTTACGTAATTATGAATGTATGTATGGTTTTTTTACAAATTTAAGTATGCACTGGAATTTTCTTTATTTTTTTCTACACCAATATTCGTTTCTTTTGAAGCAGGTATTGAAGCATATAATTATTTAAATTTACTTTCTTTCAGTAAGTGACAGGAAAATACAGTGAACAATTTTTTAAGCTATTCATTTAGTGCCTCCAATAGAACGAAAATAAGAAAATGGATTTCAATGAAGTTTACTTTCAGGCCTTTTTACAATATAAATAGATACTCGTACATGGATGCGAGTATATGTATATTATTTTCAAAGTTTAATGTAATTTACGAAAACTTTGGGCTAGCTGATCACTTTTAAAAGAGGTTTTAAAGCCTTGGTTGCGTTCAAGCTTACATGAATCTACTTCATAATAAGATGTACGTCTCAAAGGATCAAAACCAAAATTAGACAAAATGATGAAATAATCTGAAGTAAAAATTAAAAGGAGTACAATTATCATTCAGATTCTAACTCAAGAGCAACTGATGTACAGATATATGTCACGATGATGACAATTTTCATTTGGAAAAAAAGACATTTGTCATAGTATTGATGATGAATTAAATCAACAATACGAAGAGATTTCTAATTATTTTGAAATTATTGAACGAAACCCAAATAAAGCTTTAAAAACAATTTCTGTTAAAAATTCATGGGTTATTTTTTTTTTTCGTATTTTTTTTTTTTTTTTTTTTGGGATATATGTTTATATGTACAATGTACATGTATATATGTGTGTATTGTATATAAGTATGGTTATTGTTCTTTTTACAGCTATACAATTTTTTTTCACATTTGATCCAGTAGCTTATAGAATGAACATTGCGGCACTCAAAGCACATTTCCCTTTCTTGCTGAAAGGTATTGATTTAATGTTGCATATGAAGAACAATAAATCCTTAAAGAAATTAAATTTATGTGCATTAATTTATATGGAAACATGTAAATGCAATTCACATATACTTGTACTACTACGCATACAGTGATTGAATATTTCAGACTTTCCGCAAGAAGTACGAAGTTGGTATGAAAATGATTCACAATCATATGGAGGGTTGAGCAAACACTGAGGAAAATCGTAAAACGTTGCCAAAATGACTAAAACGATTCTTTATATACAATGAAGTATTTTCTAATAAAAATATCTGGAACAACATGAAATTAGAGATATGTATGTATAAGGCTCGTCCAGTCCAAAGCATTTCGGCTTACAAAAAATTTGTACTAATAATTTTACCTTAAACAGTGCACAGGGTAGAATCAAAATATGAACATAACATTATTGTGTACTCATTCGTTTGTTATGAAACTTTTTCAATTCTTTTGTGTTTCTTTGAAAAATATTTAAATTTTCTTTCTTTGCTTCGAATTAAACACTTATATATTTTTTATAAAAATCAAAAATTGTTTCGAATATCTCAATCTTAATAGGCTTGGTTTTGATAAAGTCTTATAAATATTACGTATACTTAATAATATTATTACTATTAAGTATACGTATAACGATTGCCAAGCCAAAATAATCTATTTCTGCACGAGTACAATATTTACGCAATTGCGTCTATTCAGTTTTGCTGAATTTTGAAATTAATTAACGAAAGAGTTTTTACGAAAGCGGAAAATTAAAGCTGCTCGAAAATACTGGTCCAAGGTTTTGAAAAATTTAGAAGCTAACTATAAATAAACTAGTACAACCACCGAACGGTACAATTGTCATCCAGATGTAAACTATTTTTTTAAATGTTCATAAATAAATTATCGAAATGTCCATACAAAACCGTCATACAATAGCAATGTTACATTTTTAAATATTATTGTTAAAAATAAAACAGAACAGTTAAATAGAAAAAACAAAACCACTTACAATTAACTAAATCTCTCCTCCCTCTTGTTCCTTTAACATTCATACTATTTATGTTATTGCCCACATCCAAACATAGAAAAAAATCCGCCTGACCCACTACATCGTTACGATATCGTTCGCCGGAATTCTAGAGGTAAAAAAACTAACTTGCACTTGATTAATAACCGATTTGGGTAACTTATTGTATATTTACTGGCACAAAAACTAAATTAATATATAGAATAGATGTTTCAAAGGTCGCTAATCAGTTTTACGTTTACAATTTCAGCTTTATCGACAGGTTGTAATCGTGTGGCAGGAAGTATTTTTAGAAATAAATGTTTATAGTTCCAAAAATAGTGAACTAATTTGAACACAAAACATCTAGTTCACCTCTGTTAAAAAACAATCTTAATTGGCACAAGTTTTGTCGAAATTGGAACCATAATGTGTCCATAAGATCCATAACAAATATTTGTCTTGCTTATTATTTACATAGATGTAATAAAGACACAGAACATTTTACATTCCCTCTGTGCAGTTATTTGAAACTTTGTACCTCTTCTTAAATTAAAATTAGTCTTGAAGGAGCAGCTATCCTGATTGTCTAGAGATTGCTAATTTATTTTCAATATATTTCGATTCTTCCCCTCCATTGTGCATATCATATATTTGTATGAGTGTATTGCAATTTATTTTATTGCTTAAATATATTATATTAATTGAACCAAGTTATATGAACATAATTATATTTATAACTAAACAAGCGATTGTTGAGATAATTTATACAATTTTTTAATGTTTCTCATGATATGAATATTTTAGTATTTGAATTGCTAAAAAAAAGTTAAGAAAGCTTGCATAGCTTCATTTACAGAAGCTATCCGTTGGTAAAGCTTTAGCTTTATTTTCTAATATTTTCTCCTAAAATGCATACTTCTTAATTGAAAAACGTCTTTGTCCTCCAGCGCCAAGTAAATATTCTGTTAAGAAATATTCATTAAAAAGCTAGAGAATTATAATAAATAACAAAGATAAAAATTATTAGTCTGTTGACGAAACGAAATACACACTTTTTATATTAATTCAGAAATAAAGAATTTTTATATTAAAAATCTTAAAAGTCTTCCGAAATCTTAAAACAATGTGCGTCAATCTATGCCACCAGGGATCGATCGAATAGACTGACTAACAAAAGTATTTATTTTTCTTACAAGTTTTTAGAAAATAACGCACCATACCATACTAAAATTAATTTTATATAAAAGTAAACATTTATAAATAATTATTTTTCTACTTGTGCCGCCGATGGATCACGAGGGGTATAATAAAATCAAAACGTGTTTTTAATTCTTAATGAAATAAATGTCGTCTTGTAAGTTAATTGTAATAATTTTAACGGCAGCTAGTCGCGATGGTGTTAATGCCGGTTGCTGTTTTTAATATTTAATATTTAACATAAATATTTCATGACTAAAGTTAACGACACACAAAATAAGTTCATGAAAATGTTAATTTTTAATGAAATTCGTAAACAGAATGTCAGCTAATCACGTTATATATAAAGGACCTTAAAAATATATGATTATCACAATAAAAAAAAACGATAAATCTTTAAGAAGTTTGGTTTTTGAATAATGTGATAAAAATAGATTGAGTTTAAAATTATGGTTTTGAAAAAGGTTAACGAATCTCGAACGAATTTGAGCCAATGTCAAATTAATGACTTGACAAAAGCCGATAAAAAAACGTCAATCTCTAAAATGTGGGAGGCCAACAAGCCTGTAAACTACCGCTCAATTGCGATTTTTTATACGCTTTCCAAGGTGATGGAAAGTATGTTGCATTTCCATCTTGTGAAATATTTGGAGTTCAACAGTTTACTTAGCTTTCGGAGAGGGCGCTCTACGGTGGACTTTGGCGAAAGTAAAATGGTGGCTCTAGATATTTCCAAGGCATTTAATAGAGTGTGGCATGGAGCACTTTTGTCAAAACTAATCGCTGTTGGTGTCGGTGATGGCTTCACTCGATTTGTGTCAAGCTTTCTCAGAGATCGCACTATGGGATCCCATCAAACGAGTTCAAGATAAATTCATCGCAAGGCTCCGTTCTTTCTCCTATCCTTTTTTAATTTTTATCAATGATTTTCTATGTCAAACTTCCAACTCTATCTACTCTTTTGCAGATGACAGCACAATCGTCTATTCCTATTCATTCATTCTATGCGGCAAATCATGAATGACACACTAAATCACGATCTCCTGATAATTACAAATTGGGGTCATGCTAATAAGGTTGATTTTAATACATGTAAGATCCAATGTGCTATTCCTATGCACAGGCGTATGACCGGAGGTGTTAGGGGATCAGAAACTCTTGAAGTTCTTGGCATGAAAATTCATTGTCATGTCGATGAAATTATCACAATTTTCATGTGTCAAAAGAAGCATTCAAGTGGCTGGGTTTTTTAAGACGGTGTAAGACATAATTGACTCCATCTGATATCTTTAATATTTATACCACCTCTATTCGTCGAAAATGGAATACAACTCTCATAAATTGACCGGTGCCACAAAATCTATTTTAAAGTTAATCGATCGCATACAAGGCGGTTAAGCTTATCGGTGACAGTAGGGTAGCCAACTTTATTGACTCACTTAGCACCGTCGCAATTTGCCGTGTATTTTACTGTTCTATTGCTACTATAACGAAATGTATTCTAATCAAATCAGGGTAATTGTTCCCGAAACCTGTAATTTTTCACGTACAGTACGGTCTTCATTAAGAGCACATGCGTTTGTGGTGTGAACTGCACTTCACATTACAGAGAGAATTCTTACTTTAGCCGAACTATTCGTATGTGGAATAAGCTTCCCGCAGAGAACTTTCCTGTCGCCATCAGTATGGTAGGATTCAAATCAAATGTACACAAAGACTACTCTTTATCCGTCTTCCCATAACCAATTTTCTTAGTTCTGGCAGTGCTGGCTGGTGCTAATGAAAGAAATAAAAATATATAAAAATATGTAAAAATATTTTAAAAATTCATTAGCCAAAAATTAGAAATCAAAATTTTTTCAAGTAGCGTGTATCGGCGTTTTTAAAATAATAACAACTGGTATTCCTTTTGGAATAGAATACCTCCTGAACCCTCTTTCGAACATTGTTATAGAGAATCGGCATAGCATATGCTGAAATATATATGTACATTTGAGCCCAGAAATAAATATATAATAATTTCTAATAAAAATTTTGTGATAAAAAAGTAATTAAATTTACGGCAATAAATAAGTATGTAACATGCTTGAAATTAAGAAACGAAATTCAATAGAAAAACTTTTGGGTTAATTATTAATAGTAACGCTATAATTTATTTACTCTTCTTCTTCTTCTTGTTTCCTTTAGCTCCCTGTAGAGCATAGGGCCTCAACGTAATTTCGCCATTCTCCTCTATCTCGAGCGATGATTTTTGCCCTGTTGAAATTGTATCCCATTTTTTTCATATCATCTTCAATAGTTCGTCTCCATGTATACTTTGGCTTTCCTCGTTTCCTGCTTCCTTGCGGGTTCCATTCTAGAGCCTGTCCGCATATTTCTGTTGGTGATTTCCGCAGGGTGTGACCAATCCAGTTCCATCGTGACTTTTTAATTTCGAGTTGTATTTCAATTTGGTTGCATTTCTCGAGAAGTGATTTGTTGGATATGGTATTTGGCCACCAGATCTTCAAAATTTTCCTGAGGCATTTATTTACGAAAATTTCAAGTTTCTTTTCAAGTGCTTTCGTCATTAGCCAGGTCTCACATCCGTGTAAAAGAACAGATTTTACGTTTGAGTTAAAGATACGTAATTTGGTGCGGGTGTAGATTGGTGATGACCTCCAGATTTTCCATAGCTGTGAGAAAGTGCCTTGTGCTTTGAATATTCTACTATGGATATCGTTTGCAGCTCCGCCATCTGGGGAAATGACATTCCCGAGGTAGGTGAAGGAGTTCACATTGTCGATAGCATTCTCACCGGCTTTAAAGTTTGCGTCAGAGTTGGTCGCATTTATTTTTAACGTTTTGGTTTTTGCGGAGTTAATTTTTAAGCTAACACTGTTAGATAGATCGGCATGCCTTGATGATATCAGGCATATGTCATCTGCATATGCCAAATCTTCCAATTGGCTTTGGAGGTTCCAAGTGATACCACGGTTTTTTCCGTCTATAGCCCGTGTTAAAACATCGTCCAGCACTATCAGAAATAGTATAGGTGACATGAGGCAGCCCTGTCGAACACCAGAAATGGTGTTGAACTCCGCAGATAAGCGACCATTCTACAGAACTCTGCACTTGAAGCCATCGTATTGTGCCTTTATCAGTCTTATAAGCTTTGGTGAAATACCCCTCTGTATTAAAGCATTCCATATACAGTCTCTGTTAATGCTGTCGAATGCTGTGCTATAATCGACGAATACAAGTTGGAGAGCGGTTCTAAACACCACGGACTGTTCTATTATTATCCTCAATGTATTAATGTGGTCGACACATGAGCGGTTTGATCGAAACCCTGCCTGTTGCCTGCGAATGGTTGAGTCCAGTTTTTCGTTTACGCGATTAAGTAGAATTTCGGTTAATACTTTTGACGGAATTGGGAGCAACATTATACCTCTGTAGTTTCGGCATTGACTATGGTCGCATTTTTTTGGGATCGTGGCTAATATCTCCTCCAACCATTCTTCTGGTAGTTTTTCTGTTTCCCAAATTTTAATAAATAGGGGATGTAGGAGTCGAGCTGTGGTTATTGGACATGCTTTAATCATCTCAGCTGATATGTTATCAACTCCCGGGGACTTGTTGTTCTTCATTGACTCTACGGGTTTGATAATTTCATTGTATTGCGGTGGTTGCGACAAAAGTGACATGTTTCGTGTGGTCCTGTTATCTCCGTGAGTCACGTTTGGAGTCGGGGGTGGGAGGGTAGAATTATTTAGAATTTCAGAGAAGTGTTCTTTGAATCGCTGCACTTGGTCTTCAATCGATGTTAGGAGGTTTCCATCCTTGTCCCGGATGGGTCGTGATTGAAGTGACTTTTTCCCGCATATTTCTTTAGTGATGTCGTATAAGAGTTTCATGTCACGATTTTCTGCTGCTGCTTCTGCCCTCTCCGCGAGTTTGTCCAACCAAGTGGACTTATCTCTTCTATACGAAATTTTCACTTTTTTAACAACGTCATCGTAATCTTTGGAAGCCTATTTCTTTCTGCTTCTTACCTTGGTTGAATCTCGAATATTTTTTGACTTTCTGCGTTGTTCGATGAGATCCCACGTTTCGTCAGTCATCCATACTCTCATCTGCTTTGGTTGGGGTCCGAGAGCTTTCTCGCTGGCATTTATGAACGTGGATTTAAAATTTGACCACAATGATTCAACGTCTTGTGTACCTATTTGTCGAGGGTCTTGTACAGCTGGATATAGTTCGCTTATAAATGAACACTTGGTTTGCGGCGATAAAAGTTTTTTGAGGTTGTATTTTTTTCTTGATCCATGTTGGCTTGGTCGTTGTATGGATGCAATTTTAAGGCGCGAAGATGCCACGAGAAGGTGGTGGTCGGATTCGATGTCAGCGCTCCTTTTGACTCGAACATCTAGTAGCCACTTCTTCCAGAGTCTGCTTATGCAGAAGTGGTCTATCTGGTTTTCGGTGATTCCATCTGGGGATACCCAGGTTGCTTTATGGCATGGTTTGTGTGGGAATAGCGAGCCGCCAATAACGAGGTTGGCTTCATTAAAAAAGCTTGTCAAAAGCCTGCTGTTGGAGTTTATTGCGCCCAATCCATGCTTTCCCATTACGTGTTCAAGACTGTGGTTTTCTGAACCGATTTTAGCATTTAGGTCTCCCATAACGATGAGAATGTCTCCCTTTTGTATTGAGTTTGTAATTGACATGAGCCGGTCGTAGAACGCGTTTTTGGTTTCTTCCTCTGCTTGGTCGGTGGGTGCATATGTTGGAATGATGGTTATGTTCGCGTGATTTGAATCTGCACCAAATGAATCTTTCGTTTATAGGTTTCCAGTTGATTAGCGATTGCGCAGCCTTTCTGCTCAGTAAAAATCCGACTCCGTCGCGGTGATGGTCATCGATGTTTCTGCCGGAGAGCAAAAATCGGTTTCCACTTTCCAGGGTAAATTTATTTACTAACATTTTAGAAATTTTATTTAATTTGAGTTAAAAATGGTTGTCATCAACGCCAATGACGTTTTTACAGAAACTCTGTGAAAATTTTCTTAATATTAGTAAATACAAATTTCGTTTTTCACCGGAAATTTTTAATAAAAATTCGGAAAATATTAAAAAAGTAGTTTAGTGATTATCCGTAGGTGATTTCCATGCTATGATCTTGCTACGCATTTTTCATTTACGTGTCATCAAAACGCTGGAACGTTCCGGAATGCGTATAAAAAAATGTTCCTGCTTTTAGAAAAAGCGCCTTTAAATTACATCAAAATTTTCTTATGATGTAATGAATTTTCTTTGATTGTAAGATTGTTTTGGAGTAACATTATCAACTATTGAAAATTAATATTATCAGGCTAAAGTTCAGTTTTATTGAATTAATGAAAATTCAAATTTATTGTGAAAAACAATAGTATATCCAATCAGACTAGCAGAACGTATCAGTAGAAAGTATAAAAAGAAAATATGGTATTTATAAATAAATATATACATATAAATATTTTAATACATAAATCCTGGCGTAATAGCTCAAATAAAATTTTATATATTATATTTATTAATTAGATAAGTTAAGTGAAAATAATTTTTTTTTTCAATAAAACATTTAATTGAAATAAAATCATAAATAATTTATATTTCTGTGGTACAAGATGTGCGCAGCACTTTCATTTCATCAATTGAATGGATAAACTAAAATATAAAATTTGCTCATTTTACTTTTTTATTTTATCTCATGTATGAAAATGTATATTTTATATAAAATGAAACCACGAAAATCCTTTAGAACAAACAAATTTTAAAATATGATATCTGTTTTAATTTTGTTAGGAGTTATTACAAAATATAAAAAGGTAAAAAATACATATATCTGAAATTGACTTCTAAGAGATAAAACCGCATAAAAAGCTGTATAGTTTAGAAATAAAAGGAAAACGAGAATCAATTGCATTTAAAAGAAGCAATGCAACAGTAGGGAGTAACACAATTTCTGAAACACTATTTAGTATATAGATTGCATATGAGATACTTGTGAACTGATCCTTTTAGACGATGGCTCAAATGCAATGAAAATACAATATTGAGAATTTATTCGAGTTTCTTAAAAATAAAAAAAAATATGTGATCCTGAAGCGCGTTTTAAACTTTAATCTGAAATTTGTTTTAGAAGGAGCAAAAGTTTTCACCTTTTCCACAATTTTTTTTTTTTTTTTTTTTTTTTTTTTAATTAGGACCAGCACTCAGGGGATGACCCCTACGTATGCAGTGCATTGTGCCGGAACTCAGTGAGAGGGATAGAGTAGAGAAGATAGATGTTGAAAATGTAGAAGGCTTAACTCTTTTACAACTCTGCTTTGCGCGTTATGTTAATTTTTATAGCAGTGTTGAGGCGTCTCCGGTGTTAGGTAGACGCATTAACTTTGTTAAGCTGTATTGGCAGGCATTTTATTAATTGTTTTACTTCGCCGATGTTTCTGCTAACCGACGAAGGAGGGCGATGTTGTGAACATTAGCTTAGAACATCATCAATCGCTGTCGGAACAGTTTTTTAGTGACCAGTGCTATGCCTTCATCACTTAAATAGTCCGACAACAATTAATACAATGTCTCACTAATGTACATTACATAAATTAATGATGTTGATTGACTTGCTCTGGCCAGGGTTTGAACCCAGGCCCCACGTCATTGTTTGCTTAGTAGTCAACGCGCTAACCACTTCAGCCAGAAAACCTTATGTTTGAAATATAAGAACTCGTAACCCCACATATTTTTTTACCGTTTCCAAAGACGTTTTTACGACGACCGTTTTAACGACTTTGACATAAAACTCTTCTGTCGGTCTTCAAAGATATTAACAAAACTTCGGTCATGGGTTAATATTGTGCTTATTCACAATTAGTTTTAAGATATCGCACGCAACCGTGATCTAGTTTGTAATTAAAATATGTCTAACGTAAAATTTTCCCGAAAATAAGACTCACATGTAAAAATTAAATACACTAAAACATGTACTTGTAAATATATATTTTTTTGTGACCTTTACCAGAAAGAACCAGTCGTTAGAACGTTGTCATTTGAAACAAAAAAGATGTTACAAAAATCAGCACAGGAAGGAAGGTTTAAAATCTTAACTTTCGCAGGTCTTCAATAGAGAAGCCCATATTATTTGTAACTAAAAATAAATTTCAATAAAGTTTAATAATTTTCTATAAAGCAAAAAGTACTATTGAAAACTATTAAGCCGTTAATAAAAGTTGGCAGATATTTAATTGAACTTTTACAGGAAAGAAATAAACAAAAAGGACGCAGCACGCGTGTTCACATACAATCAATCATACATGCAATTTAAGCTATAACAACTTGCCACAGTCACTACCACTACCCACGTTTGTACCAGCCTAGTGGCAATTGAAATAGAAGAAGAAAAGAACAGAACAGAAAAGCAGACCATAAAAATAACTCGAGTATGCATGTGATATATGTGTTTTTGTGATGTTGTTGTTGTTATTTTTACCTGAATCGTTGAAAAGGTCGATTGCGTTCTATGAGTATAAAATTGAAAACAAGAAAAGCAATATTTTGGTTACAGTTAGTTTGAAAATTTTCTAACTTGTTTGTGTTGCAAGGGATATTATTTCAACTCGCAATTCATCCCTGTGCCAACAACAATTGTGGAAGGAGTGTTACAAATAACTTTCGGTGTTTATATGGTTGTACAGCAGGATAACTAGTAAAAGAGGTTTACAATTTTGATATGATGTTGTTGTCTTAACAAGCCCACAAATTATTGATTTATTTTGGTTGAAACTATTTTTAGTTTATACGTGTTGTTTTTAGGTATTAGGACTTTTTCTTTTTTTTTATACACATAAATATATTTCTGAGTTTATTGCTTTATTTTGTTTAAAAATCGTTAGTTACTCCCTTCGTTTCTGTTTTTGTGGTTGTAATTTCCAGAGACGTAAAAAACATTTTATTAAAAAAGTTTAGGCATTTATTTATACGAAAAAAACGCTTAATGTAAAAGAGGTAGAAAAAATACTATTAAATAGATTAGATTCACGAATATGCATAGTTTGTCTATAGTATGTCTAGCGTGTCTTGGACTTCGGCGAGGCCGTGGTAAAAAGATTAGTTAATGGTACTTTGGCATCTAACATAGCGTCTTTACAAGCAAATTATTTGTCTTGATAAAAGTCAAAGTCTACATGAAAAACTGGCACTAATAATTTTCTGATAATTTAATGTATGAAGTTTGACAAATGTTATAACATATAATTTGCTAGTCAAGACGCCCTGTAAACAAAAGCAAAGCAAATCAAAAATAGAGAATCTTGCTAATCGTAAATATACACATAAATGGATGTGGCCAGGTAGACACTTATATAGATAAGACTATAGTTAGCCATTTTTAAAAGAATGCTGACTATTTAGTAAACAGGGAAGCTATGCTATGCTTTTGGCTGTATTCGTTGCACTATTGAAAGTAAAATATACAAAGTTGAGTTATAACTCCTTCATCACTTTGGGACTACAGTCGTTACAGCCTAAATTAAAACAATACAAAATAACGTGTACTTCAAATATTATATATGTAGGTAAATTGGAAATAAAAATCACTTGAAATAATAGTATTTTCTATTTAAACCCAGACCGCTAAAATTTTATTTGAATCAATTGAGTTTTTCAATTATTTTTGTTCATTAACTTTGCTAAAAACTACTATTTATTCTTCTCATTTTATGTTTTTGTTTTTCAGTTTTAAACAACTAAATTTTCAGTCCCTTTAAAATGAAACTTTAAAAATAAACTACATTCAGTTAATGTAAAAATTTTTTAATCTGTCATATTGGCCTTGGAAATAAGAAACAATGTGTAAGGGACCTAAAATTTTCAAAAATAAACAAAATGTTTATATATTTTTTGATAGTTTTGGAGATACTTACGGGATACTCAAATATATATGTAGCACATTTTTAAATGCATGTGACATTGAATTTTTTTCTTTCTTTTTTTTTTTTTTAAGCTTAATAATATATGTTTGACATGCGAGAATAATTTATGTGTTCATTAAAAGTTAAAGTTTAATTAATTAATCTTTTTACAAAACATTCAGCTAAAGAATGTGTCATGAAAAGCCAATATTGTTAAAGTGAATCTAATTTAGAGATAAACGGACTTTTGTTTAATGAAGATAAATGTTAACGGTGACGATGTATGTTCACACATGGTATTACACTCTGGTTTAGATGATTAAAACTATTCCAATTTCCAGTTTTTAGTAGGCCATAACTTTTTAAGTATTCTTGCCGACATCTTGGCGGTTTTCCACTAGTAGAAAGCCAGTGGGGCAGTGGAAAAACTGTTTAATCCCTTTTGGGATTGATTCAAGCACATTTTAAATTAAAATGTTTAATCTCAACTCGTACTCAAAGTAATCCTAAAATACTTATGTGTTTTTCTTGGCCGTGTCGACTTGAATATTCCAATGAGGTTGATTTGCCAAAACCGATGTTTTACAAACATTTAACTCAATGTTCAATGCCAACATTGAATATAAATATATTTGAATTTTAAATTTATATTAGTAAGTAAACAAATTTAATTTATTTATTTATTATAAATATAAATTCAGTTGTGTTCCAGGATAAAAATAAGCATAAATAATACCGATTAAGGACTGATTCAAGTATGCGACAGAATTGATTTTTGGAAAAAGAAATATGTACGACTTTTAAATGAACGTGAACTTATGTATCGATATGTTTTTGGGATTAAATTTAGTATTGGAGGGATTAAATAATACGTACATCTAATCGAAACAGTTAATTTTCGGCTTAAATCAAGCCGCCCGGTTTAATGAATTAAATGATCCGTAGTTGAATCAATCTTTTTATACTTGGTTCAAGAAAACTTGTATTTACAGTATTTTTGGCACTGCTGAGGCTTGATTTATGTTTGGGATTATTTTTCTTTTTGTGTTTGTATAGATTTCACCTTACTAAAATTTGACTGGCAAAATTAATTAAAAATTTAAAGTCCCTGCTGAGTATTGAACTCGTGCAGTATTAAATACACATTTCTCGTTCTTGAATGCTCATGCGATACTTACTAATTTTGCTAATTTTTAGTCAATGTGTCCAGTTTTACTTAAAACTGATTTACTGTAAACGTTATATTGTTTTTATGTATTTGTAATGTTGTTTGGTAATTGCGATATAATCAGCCCAATCACGAATATTCCTTAGGAATTTCTCTCGCACGGAAAATACTTTTCTCGAGAAAAATTTCCTCCAATTATAAATTCCGCGGGAACAAAAAAGTTAAAAAGTGGCATCACTGATTTTTTTTTCCAATATGCGGTTTGCAAACATAAATTAATTTGATTTACACAAAAATTTTAAAGAAAAATTAGAAATAAATAATTTAGCTATGCGAGCACTTGTGGAGGAAATTGGTGTTGTAGAAGAACAACAACGAAGTAGCCAACCGATTACCAACGGATGTTGCAGTTGCGCTTTACTTGTGCTCTTCGACCTAAATGAACACTTAGGGCCAATAAATGAGTGGATGATAATGTTTCATTTATTTTTAAAACTCGTTTAAATATAAAATTTTGTTTTTCATTGCAATATTAAATCAACATTAAATAGCCAACGTTGTGTGTTTAAACACTACATAAGTTTTACGAATTTCCATATGTTTTTGACTGCTTGTTCTTCTTGTTTGAAAAAAAGCAAATAAAATATTTGTGGCTGCTGACAAGTTGCATAAAATTTTGGCATCTTTTTTCGCTATTACCCTTTTAATCGTTCTGAAAGTTCCTCTTATTCTTTTAAAACATTTCAGCAGTTCTTAATTATTCTTATTTATAGCTAAAATAATAATATATTTTTTTTAGATTTTTCTTTATTTGCTCTAGTCAGCTGTTTTTTTTGGGAAATTTGTGGGAAATTTTTTATATTACGTAGTGCTACCATATTTTCATCGTAATTAAATAAGAACTTTAAGTTTGACTGAAAAAATGAAACTGTGTTTAAACGAATTTTAAATTTTTATGAAAATTAACTAAAACTATAATTAAATATCCACTCATTTATTGGCCATTAAATATTTTTTGTATTAATTTAAACTTTATTTTATAAAAAATTACTTACATTTTTATGTAAAGTCCCTTCTGTTTTCTAAGTGAAATATTTTTAGGGAAAAAATTGTATTCAAAGGCATTCAGAATAACTACTTTTTTCCCTATTCAGTTTTATTCCCTTTCACATGGTTCATACAAGTATGAAGAAAACGTAAAGTGAGAAATCTCATGCGGGATTTTTATTCATAATAGGAGGAATGGAGAAAGGGAGAAAACTCCCGCGGAATTATTATTCGTGATTGGGCTGAATACAAAGTTTTTGTTAATTAGTTTTCTAAAACTGTTTAGATATTGCAACTGTTTTTTTAAACAAAAACTTAACAAGTAAGAGTGCAAGGGCTGTGCCGAATCTTATATACCCTTCACCCGGTCATATAAAAGTGTTTTATTTCAAATCATAATATATGATAACTTTTTTTAAATATGTGCTAATTTTCAATAATACTCGTAATTGTATTAAGATATATCATTCGAACGCCCAACTCTTTTAATGGGTTCGGAAACCCGATTTCACGTGCAAACAGACGGTCATATCTCATTCAGCTTTCCTATCTATAACGATCCAGAACATATATACTCTACGGGTCTCATGTGAATAATTGAGAAACCTATAAATATACTTACACTTTTACGTGAAGGGTAAAAAATAAGCTAAGAAAAGTAAGAGCAAAAATTTATTTGAAAAATTAAAAACAATTTCATGGTCGTGAAGATTGCTTGGAAATAAAAGCCAACAATACCACAAAAAACTTTTTATTTAATTCGGTATTTTAGTTAACATTTGCAGATGTTTTACTAAAATAAAAAAGATGAAAAGAAATTGACAGAAAAGATGTCTGAATTACAAATGTTTGTTCCATTAAATTTAATAAAGTTGAAAAGAAAACTTAGTATTACAGCAAGTGTCAAACTTCTTACAGGACTCATACACAAATGTATAATATTTTTTAATTATTAATTTAATTTGAAACTGATGGAGTCTGGAGCAACAAAACTAATAAGAAAAATTAATAAGAAATTTTTTGTTCACCTACTTAAAATATTTAGCTTTCACAAATTAATTCATTTTATTTCATTTGCATGTCAAAGTGTTATTTTTTTATAGCTTTTCTAATATTAACGAAAGTTTAATTTTAGGGTGGAAAGAAATTCGAATAATTATTGCAAATGCGTTTCAATATTTTATTCTACGTTATTTATAGTTCAACTGAGACCATTAAAAACTAATTTTGCTTTTGTCTATATTTACAAAATCATGTTATGAAGCTTGAATATAGAAAAATATGTTAATATTGACACTTAAAAGCAAAAGTATTCATACGCAGTTGGTAAAATAGTAAATTTAAAATCTTAAACATAACTATAAAATTTTCCAATAAAATTCTTATATTAAGGTTTTTTGCGATGGGTAGAAAAAAGTGATTTTCAAGAATTTTATTAATTATAGGATTATTTACTTTTGTTTTTAATCAAGTATAAATATAAATATAAATATAAATATAAATATAAATATAAATATAAATATAAATATAAATATAAATATAAATATAAATATAAATATAAATATAAATATAAATATAAATATAAATATAAATATAAATATAAATATAAATATAAATATAAATATAAATATAAATATAAATATAAATATAAATATAAATATAAATATAAATATAAATATAAATATAAATATAAATATAAATATAAATATAAATATAAATATAAATATAAATATAAATATAAATATAAATATAAATATAAATATAAATATAAATATAAATATAAATATAAATATAAATATAAATATAAATATAAATATAAATATAAATACTTTTTAAAAGCTTGACGATATTTGCAGCTAGATTTTGTTTTCATTTGTGGATAAGATCTTCGTGCAATACTTCATCAAAAGAATGTGAAACATCATTGAAGTGCGCAAGGGAATATTTTTTTCAAAATTGTCTAACTATTAATATGTTATAATGAGCTAATAAGGGGACGTGCACATATTACGTAACGCTTTGTCAGATATTTTATACCCCCACCCCCCTTAGTAACGCTTTTTACAAATTTTGGGGTGCACCATTTCCAATCCGTAACAATTCTTTAACCCCCTGGAGCGATACGTAATATGTGCACAGCCCCTAAGGCCTTACACTTTTCATGTAAATAAAACATAATTATTTTATGTCTTACTCAATGTACATTTATTCTTTGGGTTTGTACGGTAGTGCTGTGTTGTGAATCGATGATCTGGAATGCACCCATTACTACTCAATATTAGGGGCAGCTTGCTCATAAGTAGTTTTTCAAAAAGAATCAACCTTCGTATGATCTTTGTTGGGCTTTGGTACCATTGTAATCAGCGAGACCTTCCATTCTACTGGGTAGTGTTGCAGCCGTTAAATGAAATGTTGCACCATTCAAAATGAAAAGGATTATCCTTTTTGCGTCATATGGTAGTTCTTAAAGCATTTTGTTGCTTATTTTATTGACACCTAAATTGATGTGTGTCACTTATTTCAAAACATCCCACAAATCCAAGTTTTACAATGCCAATGTTTTTGTTTGACTTAAGTCAAACTTTTGTGGTGAGATTTAATGTTTAGGTATACATACGAGTATGTGATTAATGATTCATTGAACATGTAAAGTAGAAGTAAAGTAAAGTAAAGTAAAAGTAAAAGTCAAATTAAATTTATTATTAATATATTCTTGTATTTCGTAACATTTTTTTATACCAAGATTTCACTGGTACATACATTTGTATGTATGTACAACGTATCAATAGCTACAAAGAAGTACTTTTCGATACCTTTCAAATTCATTATATCAAAGTTTCACTGCACTTTATATTTAAATTTCTAGTAGTTTTACGGTCTACTAAGTTTTTATTGTCAACATTAATATTTTGATTAAATACCTAAAGAAAAAAAAACTTGAAAACTATGAACACTCTGCAAACGAAAATAATTTTTATTAGAGATGTTATTTTCTTTTTTCAAGAAAGAAATAATCAATAAATTTTGTAATATGTACAATGTACGTTGTACATACATACATACATGCTTATGTACATATATGTATGTAAGTAGGTACATGTATGTATATGAACGTGTTTGTGTAGGTACATAAATGAAAAACAAAGTATGTATAATAGAGGTGTGCAAATGTCGTGACTCACGCGTGAATCACGTGATTCGTGATTACAAATTGATAAAATCACGCGTGCGTGCGTGATCGTGATTCAAAAATATAATACCGTGCGTGATTTTTTAATACAATTTTCACGCACTCAAAACATTCTCTATGTTAAAATCTCCGTTACAAATGCAGACATACATAATGAAAGTCCATTTTGTTTTCTGTATGTAAACAGATAATGAAAATATGTAATGTGATATTTTATCTCTTTAATAAACCACTATCTAGAACCATAGCACAAAAGTATGTACATTGTATGTATAAAATGTAAATATGAAAAGTTATTCAAAATTATTTATGTAGTATCTAGATTTTTTTATATTAAGTTTATCCTTTGTATTGCTAATTTTTCGAGCTTTTCCTTAATTTTTTTTTATTTAATTGATGATCTTGAAGTAAATAAAGAAATTAATTACAAAATAAAATTTTTTAGCATATGCTAAATCTTTTATTGTTAAATTTGTATTTCACCGCGAGCATGCGTGCAAAATTATTCCCGTCGTGCGTGAAAGTACGTGATTAAACATATTGCACTCGTGAGCGTGCGTGATCGTGAAAGTTTTAAATCATGCCTTGCGTGAGCGTGCGTGAAATATATTTATGTTTCGTGATCGTGCGTGATCGTGAGCGTAATTTTACTCACGCGCCCATCTCTAATGTATAACATCTTAAAACTATTTTCATGAGTAGACACACACTTATATTTCAATTTTGAAGGTATGGATTTGTGCTTCGAAGCTTAAATAAGTTTGAAAAACTACAGTCATGCTTTTTGTTTATTTACAAAAGTAAAGCTACGTTCACTATTATCAAATAATTGTCGAAAAAAACGTAACCATTAGTTTTGCTTATAGATAATGTAATTTTTTTGGTTTTTATATTACAAAATAAAATTAATGATTCTGCAAAAAAGTATTTTATACAGTTTTAAAAATATGAGAACCCAATATTAAATAAAATATTGGAATTAAAGGAAATAAAATATTAGTTTCTTTCTTGATTGATTCAAGCTTAATGATACGAAATGCAATTTTTAATAGTATGAAAACTAATTCCATATGTGGCTGCTTTATTGTAACGTATTTGTAAAATATTTTTCCATAAGCATAACTTTATCTAAATCGAAGATATAACCACTAAAATGTTCAAGGCAGCCATAAAAATGCTTGCTGTTTTCAAATCTTCAAATGCATTTTCCAAGTTTGAATATTTTTGAAATATGACTACTTTGCAATAAATGAGCGATATGTAAATGAATATAAACCCGATAAAAATTTTAAAAAATATATGCACATATTACATATCATATATCTTATATATATGTATATTTGTTCATACGTATATATGTATGTATTCATACATATGTACGTACATATTGAACATCAATAATATAATAAACTGCACAGTCTCATGCATACCAATAATCCAAAAATGTTTACGACTTGTTTTCATAGTCCAAATGCCATTTAATGATCAAATAAAAATTATATTTTTTGTAAAATAATTTGATTTTTTAAAAAATTCGCTGTAGTTCCGTTATATGTTTTAATTTCACACCAATTATCAAACATCTTCGACCTCTGAAATTTTGAAATTAATACCAAATTTTCGAAATATAACTGCGACTGTAAAAGCAATTGAAGTACTTTATTATTTGGTGTAAGCTAAGCTTTTTAATAGGGACATCGATAAACATTTAGGGAGATTTAAAAATAGAAAAAAAAAATTGTTATTGTAATTTTTAGAATTTAAAATTTACTTCTCGATCGCCAGCTCTAAAAACAGTTTATGTTTGGTGCGAACTTAGTTTTTCTTTAGGGATATCGATTAAAAATGCAGGCGATTTTAAATAAGTCGTTGTTTTTTGGGAAGTACTTTTTATTCCATTAAAAACGGCAACAAATTGGAAAACAATGACTCTTAATTTTTTAAATCCTTTGTATTGTCAAACGGTGTTCGCTTAGTTTACACCAAATTTAAAAGCTCTTCAACTGTTTTTACAGATAGCACACGAGAAATAAATTTAATTGCAAAATTTAATTGCAAAATTTATTTCTACCAACCGAAATAATTAAGATGTTTAACTCTGGCCCACGAGAACCATTAAATACACAAAATTTTAAACTTGATTTCGGAAATTCGAACTTAATTTCGAAAATTCAAATTAGATTTTGAAAATGTAATCTTCGTCGATTTTGTAATATATTCGATTAGATTTGCGCAATAATGTGGGTTTATTTTTCTGCCAGTGTAATTATTAATTGAGTATGAATTGCAAAGACAAGTTTTAAGACCGTAACAAAATTGTTGTTTCAGCAGTATTCTTTGACTTCAATTGAAATTTCGAAGATGTCATTTAAAGTCATTGTGGTAAGTAGATGCCTTCTATATTAAAGCACAAATTTTGTTTAAGTCCAAAAACTAGAAGTACTGGAAAATTTTTACTGGGGTAGTTTAGTATTTTCACACATTTACATTTAACATTTTCTATAAAATAATTTTCAAGGAAAAAACGCCAGAAATATAATGAAAATTTAACAACAGAAATTATAAAATGTTAAATTAAATACGAAAAACACGACAAATATTTGATTATTAAATCAAACAAATGCTTAAAAACATGAAAACAAATATAGACTCGTATACAGAACAACTTTATTCATAATAATTTACAAATACAGACAATCTAATCTAGATAAATTATATAAATGTCCTTTAATTGAGAAATGACAAAAGAAGTGGTATCTTATAGTTCACGCTTGTTTTAAGAGGGAGTGTATATGTAACGGCACATATGGGTGTGTGTGTGTGTAAAAGGACGATAAATTATTATGGGTGGTCAAGACCAATGAATTGCATGATGTTGTATATGTCTGATGGAGCACAACTCTAATACTCATTTATACACACACATGTATGTATGTGTCATTCCGTGCCAATTCTTTTTTTTAATTTTTAAAACGAGACTTGTTTTATTGCTTTTTGCTAATTATTATTCTATATTGCAGTAATTATGAGAGTGCAAAAGAATTTTGATAAGTCTATACAATTTTGCAAGTGATGATAATATTTAAAATTTATTTTTGATACGCTATTGATTCTTTAATTCATGACAGTTAATGTAGATTTGGTGACTAACATGAATATTGACTGCGTAAATAAAGTTCGGCAGCTCTAAATAAAGACAAACAGATTCGATATACATATGCCGTGAACTAAACTTTTCTTTAGCAATATCTATGAAGAAGACAGGAATCGTTGTCCCTATTAATGAGCTTAATTTTAGTTTACACCAAATGTCAAAACTTTTCTACTAGTTTTAAAGCTGGCAGATGGATTCTATTTAAAATTCTTGACTTCCGAAAAACATTTTAATATTAAATATTTTCAAATAAGTAGTTAACTTTAGTTTATTAAATTTTCAATAAATATGTAGGTGTACTTAATATAGGTAAAATCATATAAAACGTATTAGTGTTAATCATAAATATTAATTATACGCCCAGGTGGTACTTCAAGTTGCTTAACAAGTAAACGGCGGTTCAGTAGGGGCGCTAAGGAATCAAGTATGTGTTGCAAAAAGATTGTGGTAAACCAATTAAACACGTCATGTATTCATACTTCAGGTAAATTATGCAAACAATTTCTTTTTAATTAGTTGTAGAGTAAAGGTGTTATGTGCGGTTTGGGTCCAATTTACCGACATTGCGGCAATAATGCTGTTCTCAGTAGCTGTAGCTATTAAATTGCTTTCAAGGTTTTTGGTTTCAAATCAATTGGATGGACAGCACGATTCCGTTTGTACGTGCTGCACAATATTTTTTACTCTGAAATATTTAATGTTATGTTCTTTATTTTTTGTCAAAATATGACTTATTTTATTGCATTGTTAAGATCAGATGTGGATAATTCACCTGGAGTATTAAACATGGGTAATTATGAGCGAATTATCATGAGACGCAATTTAATAAGTTTTTTGTTTTTTTGGCAAATAAATATCGTATTCCATTAATTATCTTAAATTATTGCATTATTTATGTGTTTTAATTTAGTTAAATTTATGGATTTATTTTATTAATTACCTAAGCGATCAATCAAAATTAATCAAGTGAAGCAGAAATCTCCATTAATTTTGTTTAGTCGCTTTGTTAATAAATAAGAAAAATCAATAAATTTTTCTTCTAAGAATTTTTGTGAAAAAAATCGCGGAACTCCGATAAATTGTCCAATAATTTTTGAGATAATAATTAAAGAAATTACACTTTCTTAAATAGCTTCATACGCAGAACATTCATTTAAATTTTAAATATCATCTTTTAGTGTATAGAAAGAAATATAAATACCTTTGTCGCAACTTTTCTATACAAAATTCTTACTAACTCTTTTAGTTTCTTTACTGAAAATGAAATTTACTTTCTTCCTTGTACTACCACTACATGTTGGGTCTTTTAAAGGCTTTTGGAATCTGTTATCAAAACTTGTACACGAATTCATACTGGATTGTTCAAGTACATAATGCGTTAACTTCATACTGTTTCACAACTTTGAAGCACTTTTTTTTTGTTTATTTAGAAATCCCTTTTTCAGTATTTTGTTAGATTTCAACCAAAAATGTCAAGTTCAATCATGTCGTAGCATAAATGATGCATTTATTTAAAAATAAGGGAAAATACTAATTATTTGCGTACAATTTAACCTCGTTGTCAATTACAATCAAATATAAATTAAAATTTCTTTAGCAGACAGATCAAAGCACAAAAAAAAAGATATTAAAAATTTAAAATAGTACACGTAGAAAGAAAATTATATAACAAAAGCCAAATGCCATTTTAACTTAAACAATTTCTTCAACGAAGCGAACACAATGAGCATGAGAAAATTAACACACAGCAACGAAAATATTCATATACAGACAAAACAAGTAGTTACGACCGAAAACCAAAAAAAAAAAAGGAAAACAATTCAAGCCAATTGGTGTAAAGGATACAAACAAATGAACACTTACACACACACAACACATAAATTAGTAGATTTAAGGAACCTCAAAATAAGAAATGTGTGGGGGGAAAAGAGTATAAGTTTTTTCTTAACCAAAAATTAAACAAAAAATTATAATTTACCAACGAACATACATACATATAAACATATTTACATGCATATTAAGGTAAAAATAAGCAGAAGTAATATGAAAAAGTTAATACACATAGAAAGTATAGACACAAATAGAAAAGTAATTGTGAGCAGAGAGAAAATTATAAAACTGAGAACAAACGCAAGCGTAAACAAAAATGGGATCCTGAGAGAATATAAACACACCAACTGATTTACAAATATAACAGTGTACACAAATAACACCAGCAAAAAAAGATATACACATACCTTCGCACTTTAACGGTACAAGTGAATTTCTCTTGTATCCATATAAGATAGTGTTTATATGTGTGTACTTGTGTATTTTAAAGGAAATGGAATAAACCGTTAAATATATAACGAGCGAGTGGGTGGCAATTCGGGTGGTTCAGCTGTTATTAAATGGTACTAAAATTCCAGGCAAAAAACACCGTGTATACACAGGCATGTGATATTTTCAACGTGTTTAAGCCACCAGACAGAAGTTACCTTTGCTCTGGCCTGGACGACAAACAATACAAACGGATGATCGTCGTCTAGTGTATAAAAATTCAATTAAAAAAAAAAAAAAACTAATAAAAGATTAAAAAATTTCAGAGCTTCTCACAAAATTTCACTGAAATTTATGCAAAAAAAAAAAAAATTTAATTTAAAACAAATATAATCATTAAAAAGAATTCATGTTGCTTTATTTAAGAAAAGTATGTGAGGAGTGACAGAAATTTAAAAAAAAAATGGTTCAAATATCTTTTTAAATAAAAATCATATTATTTGCTTAAAAAAAGAATTCACGAAAATTAAAACGAGTAACAAAAGTCTACCGAAAACTGCAGTGGAAACGATAAAAGAAAATTTATATATATATATGTATATATAAAACTATATATATATAAATAATTTATAAGTATATAAAAATTAAAGTGCTAAATTAAAGAAAAAAATAAAAGTTTTTGTAGAATTTATTTTTGAAAAGTTTTGACGGTGGCGTCCAACGACTCAAATCCTAACGCCGCTTCAGGCAGTGGCACGGGTGAAACGGCCGCTTTATTTTCAAAGTTCAGAGGCTTTTCAATAGGCAGTGGTCCAAATTCACCACAACGGGTTGTATCAAATCTACGCGGTTTTATAACAAATCGTTTTAGTAGTATATCAACAAACGATACAGGTAGGTTCCAAAAACCAAAAAAAAAAAAAATATATGTATGTAACATTAAATTATATAACGTTTTCTATAAAGTTCCAAAAACGAAAATCAATTTAAGAAACCCAATAGAGAAACAAGAAAAATCTATAGAATTGAAATTTTTAATGGTCTTTATGTATACAAACGAAAAAACTGTGTGTATACTTTTATGCAACAACAAAGTGTTCTTAGAATCTATATACAAATGCTGAAATATATACAATATATATATATATATATGTATGTGTGTAGATATAGAAATAAGCATACATGTAAATGTAGTATGTACGTAAACTAACATTCAAATTAGTGAAAAAAATAAATACTGAAAAGCAAAAAATCCATTTTCGCCTTTTTCAGTTTTAGTACCTATTCAGCAATTTTAGTTTGATACCCAGCTGTGCGTAACACTTTAAGCCCCCAATCAGCTGAGTACCTATGGAATATTGTGGATATGAAACATCAAGTCCCCTCTCACATTTTGTTTGTAAATGTGTGTTCTATATTCTCATCGTTTTTAGGCTTCCATTTTGAATCTTTTTCGCACTTATGTAACGTACATACTACTTACATAAACTTATAAGTATATACGAGCATATTTATTTTATTTTTTTATTTTAAAAATTCGAATCTTGAGTTAGTTTTAAAATGATTTAAGTTTTTACTGAATTATTTATTAAACAAAATATAAATAATATGAAAAAGGTTTTATCTGGAAAGATAAATTGTTAAATTCTTTTAAACATTTTTTTTATAATTTTATAAGTTTAGGTTTAGAAATTATTTGGTAGATAATAATTGATTGTTAATCGAAATATGTAATATATATCGGTTTTGAAAACCAGAATTTCAAATGTTTGCCGCCTTACAAAACTGTTTCAATTTGTTTAATTATTAAACAATTGGACTTCAAAATATTTGAATTGTTTCTTTGCCACAAAAAGTTGTGTCGGAAATGTAAATTTGGCAGTTTTCTCTTCTCTGAATCAGTAAATTGCAACTTTGCTTCGTAAATGGTGTTTCACCAACAACAATAATTTAATCTTATTTTCTATATTTCTATGTACGTTTCATAATACTGTGTAACCTGGTAGAACGTATCCTTCAAAATATGTTTTTCGTCTTATTATTCTAAATTAACATTGCTTTGCTTTGGGGTAAGCTCTTTAATCAGGCATAAAACCTTTTGACTCGGTTTTCGTAAGAACTCAGTTTTTGCAAAAGCTCGAAATTTCCATTAGTTGCGTTAACCGAGGTTGCACTGTAGCACTTTTCTTCATAAGACAATTATTTAATTCAATAATTATGCTAAGTGGTTGTGGATACATATATGTATTTTGAAAAATTTTATAAATTTTTAATCAACTCCCTTCAGGCCCTTTTTATAAAAACTAATTTATAAAAAATATTTGTTAATGAGTAAAAATTCATTATAATTGTTATTTATATTCTGCACCTAAATCCAAATATTGAATTCCATAAAACTTAGCATACAAAACCAATACAATATATTTAGTACACTCGTGTACGTTGCTTTAATTAACTCATTGAATAAAACTAAATCTATTTAGATATCATCCAGTACTGGTTTTAAACTTTCTAATAATAAATATTTATTATTTTTACAAAAATGTTTTATTAGCAACTTTTGTAAATTCAAGGTCCTTCCCATTGTGTCACACTCAAAACAAATTTAACTTCATTATGATGAATTCGAACTAATGAAAATATTTTAAATTCAATCAAAATATTTAATTTAATTTACAATTTCCTTTATTAAAAAAAAGTATATGTATGTCTGTATGTATATATAAAATTGTTTGTTATACTTTAAAATTAATTTGTCAACCGTTTTCGACGTTTCGAAAAATCTATTCTCACTATTTTTAGTATGATGTCCGTATGGATGAATGCATGTGTGTTTGTATATGAAACATAAGAATGGCTTAACCGATCTGAAACATTAAAAGCGCATTGTTCTGATTTAAATTTCATGAGATAGTAATCCGATATTGAAAATTTTCACAAATAAGTTTTCGAAAAATGTGCTTATTATTTTAAATAAAAATTGTATTAAAACATTATTATTATTAAACAAATTTATTTAAAAATATTGACTTGTTCCGGAGATATTATTGAACTTGGAAAAATTCGTTACGTATTGGCAGCTTTAACAGCTCTTATCAAATCAATTTTTGGCTTGAAAACGGCGAATGACGCAAATTTCATACAAAAAATGAACTTAGTTGCAAGTTTCAGGGTTGGCATTTATACAGAAGAAAAAATTTCAAAAAATACTTTAAATTATTACCCTTAATCAAAGTTGACAAGTAGTTTTAATTAATTCCATAATTGAATCAATTAATCATGAGATCATAAATATATTTTCTAACAGTTTTCTATAAATTTTTGAATAATTGAAAACTAAAACTTTTTGTCGCGGGTTGAATTTTATCAATGAAATTAATGGAAACCGCAGTTCTTATTTTCTAAAATTAACTGACTCTTGCACGATGTCGACGTTTACAATTTTTGGTGAAGGGTATAATAATTTCTGCAATATTTTAACGGAAAAAAATTATTAATTGCTGTTTGTGGGTTAAATAAAAACACTTTATTAAATATTTAGTGAATCAGACCATTTACGTAAAAATTCTACAAACGTGTTTGACTGAAAATAAAATTTTATATTTAATTCAGAAATATGTAACGAAAATGATTTGCGCGTCGACAACTTGCGACAGATCGAGATTTTTTTTAATTGAATTTAATTAATTTTATTTTTAAGGCTTTCTGTTAAAAATTTGCTGGTATTTTATAATATTTCAATTTCTCCAATTTTTTTAAGTTTTACACCTGGCCCACGAGTCGAACGAATTTTTGTTTCGTAAAATTTACATTTAAAACAAAAACAAACACATACGTAATGAAAAATTATTTGTTGTGTTTGTTTGAAAAGTTTTTTTGAAAGACTATTTTTATGCTTTGTAATTCTTTATAAATCTGTTTGTGAGCTTATGTATTAATAGGTGAGCTTTGGAACTTTTTAAGCATAAAAGGTAAACATCTACTGATGAGTTGGTATGGCAACCAGTGAAATATATATTTAGATATATAGCAACAAATAAATAAAATTTAAAAACAAAAAAAGAATTTTAAAAATTGTACGAAATAAAAATTCGTGCGACATTGTGGGCCAGGCAGTTAAAGCAGATATCGAAGTAGTGAATATTGAAACGTTTAAAAAATATTTCAATGCAATTTTATTAGGGGCTTCCTTACATTCTAAATTTAAGGTGGGAAATTTTCCGATTATACTATAAGTTCTATATAAAAAATTATCAATAAACTCTTCTTAAATTTTTAATTTAGATTGACTGAATTTTGTAAATTGTAAATAAAATAAAATTATATATTATACATATTTACTATTTAAAAGATTTCAGTATTCGAGTGAACTGATCGTATGTATGTTAACATATTTGGGGTGTTCACACCAGAGATCGGCAACGAGTGCTCAATTTTCGAGTATACTTGATCATGCGCACATTGATTTTTATAATCTAATCGTTTTCGTTCAAAAGCAAAAAACACTTGTTTACCCAACCGTTCGTTTCAAACATTCAGTTTTATTCTCTTGTTGTTTTATGCAACAAGCATGATCGAGCCTAACGGTGAGTCTTATAATAATAAGACTTTTTTTGGTATGTTTATGGTTTGTCATAAAATAACAGTAGAAGTCTTAGTCGAGCAGCTGAAACTCTTCAGTCGAGCCGGCGATAATATTTAAAAGCCGCCGCTACTTATAAATAACACAAGAATAAAAATATGTGTTTGTGTAAGTGATAGGCCTGGCAGCTTGTGAACGTCTTTCCACTTGCCGCCGTTCAAAAAAATACTTTAGGTCATGTTACCGGCAACAGCTGCTTTTGTTTATATTTATTTCAGGAAGGTAGTAAAGATAAAAAAAAAAACTACGGGTAGCACGCCGGGAGTGCCGACAGAAGTGAGTGTTTTTCTCATATATGGCAATATCACCCACAAGAGAGGGCGCTCTCTTCATTTTGAGCGAAAAAATTTAGGTGTTGGGCCTTACTAAGGCTCTCGAATCGACTTCGACTGTTGTACTAGATTAAAGTAACACACGACATTTTTTTTAATCTATTACAGCAGTCGAAGTCGAATCGAGAACCGTAATAAACCCCAATATTTGTAGGTTGTTAACTTCACTCCGACTAGGCATTCGCACAAACAGAGATGCTACAAGCGTGCCGGTGTCGCGAGTTCTGAGGTTTTGTCTCATCCAAAACCTTCGTACCGCGCCAATAGAAGTTTTCACTTCAAAAATAATTTAAAAATTTTGGACATTTTTGAGGATTTACTGGAAATTTATTGTTTTCTTTATTAACAAGTTGTACTGAATTAAAAAAATATTTACATTTAAGCCATAATGCAAACGTATGCGCAATAATCCGACCAAAAAATGGAGTGTAGTTAAATGTTTATCATCTGGCACAATTATGACATAGCACACTAATTTATGACGGGGTGTTCACACTTTTCATATTTTGGTGTACTATAATTTTATGACATATGACTTATGACTACAGTGAGAATACCCCAATTATGTATTTGCATGCTTCCAATTTTTTATAATTGAATATAATGTATTCGCGCGATCGAAATTATTAAATACAAAACCTTATCAAATAATTATTACTATGAATGTCAATGTATTGCAATGTTAAAAATATGTATGTACATAGTATTAAAGAAATTTTTAATGGGGGTAAATTAAGCCTTTCTTGGATTTATTCCTTACAAAATGGAATAAAAAATACAACAAATAGAAATTTGTTGCTTCCACTAAATTATCCAATATTAAATAATATAATGACTTTCACTCATATTGAGCTAATAACTATGTAAGTTTGTAGTTTCATATTTGGTTTTAGCTAAGACAAACTCTGTAGAAGAAATTTTAGCATGTATTTAAATTCAGCTTTATCATTTTCCAGCCAATAACACGCAATTATTCTTCATAAAAATAGGAAATACTTTTTAATTAAACCTTCTTCTTGTTGGCTCTCTTTGATTAAAATAAAAACCGATTAATTTTGTTGTCATAAAAACGATGCCTAATATTGCATGGCTAATTAGGGTTATAGCTTTTTTTGAATTTTTCATGCTTGACTTTATATTGAGTTTTTATAATCTAATCTATAAGGAAATTCCATTACATTATTAACTTTTAAGGCTCATTTATCATAAATTTAGCAAGAAAACCATGGGAAGTTAATAGAAAAATATTAATTAAAAATAAACAAAAAAGGATGTGGAAGAAACTACGAGTATATGTGTATTTTTTATAGTCAAATCATTTTCTTAATTAGTTTTTATTATTTTAGAAATCTTAGTGTGCTAAAAAAAAACGTTGAGCAAAAATAAATTGGCAAAAATTTTTCCTTAATGTTAAATTTAGTAAAACAAAAACTGTTGGAATAACACTTTAATACTACATTTTAGATCTACGATTAATAGTGCTTTTGGCAACATTCAAGCAAAAGTTTGTAATAAAGTCATATACTTTCCAAGCGCGATGCATTTTCTTATTTTAGAGAAAGACAGACATTTTATTTTATTTCATTAAACACTTTAATTTAATCACTTGAATATATTGAAATAAAGATTAGAATTAGTCTTGCTAAATTCGGTTCGCTTTAATTAACAACAATGAAATCAATTGGCGGCGAGGGTCTTAAGAAATCACGCGACGACTACTACTTTAGAAAATGTACTGTCACAGTAACTTTTGCAGTAGCAGCAGAAATAATTAATTAAATTTCTTTCGAGAAAATTTAAAACTAAGTCATCTCGCAAGTCCCACAGCAGAACACACTGATGCATCTAATTGCGAGAAATATACAGGAATTTCGGTATGATCCCGAGTATAAACTCTCGTTTTCAAATTGTTAATGATGTTTCCAAAACTAAATTTATTCTCCAAAAACTTAATCAGAACGTTTATGCAAAAAATAGTGTAGTTTTTATATCAGATTATACTATATTGGCAAATCCTGCGTGATGAACGCTACATTCGTACGCATTTTCACATTAATACATACAAATTTTTTGGTGTCTCAAAAGAGGTACCTTCAACTTATACATGGTGTTTAGTGGGATAAAGGTGTACTTTCGAATGGCATCAAACATAATTTAGTAGCAGGTATGTGTTGCGAAATAATTGATCACAAAGTCATGTGAGGCACGCTACAAAAAACGGAAGTAACTTTGAAACTTAAAGTGTGTTTTCGTAATTTTTAGCAAATCTTGCACAATAAAGCACACAAAATCTGGTTTCTAAAAGAAAGATGAATATAAGAGAATTCTAATATAACTTATTTGCAGCCAAAAAAATTTGTCGTTTTTTATCAAAAGATGTGAACCCTTTGTGACGCACGATACGTGACGCACGCTACATTTTTTCTAGTAGCATATAAATAAACACATTTGTATTTATTTTTACAAATTATATTTATAATTTACAAATTAATTTATATATATTTATTTATTTATTTATAAAATTATATATATAGTCTAATATTCATTAAAAAAACATAAAAAATAAGTTAGATAAATATCAAAAAATTTTGGTTGGTGGACTTTTTCTGGGATTTGCCCATATCTGAAAAAAAATTTAACGAAATATTGAATTTTTAAAAAAGATACGCAATCAAAATAACATAAATTAACTAAAAAAAACTTAACAAATATATTGTAGGAGATAACCAAATTATATAATTTTTAATTAACAACAATCGATCCAAAAATATCTAAAAAAGTTTTTGTGATATGACCCGATTTAAAAATAATGAAATTAATGTCGAAAAGTATGGAACAAAAAATTTCCCAAATTAAATGGAAATCCTACTGCATATGCAGAAACATAAAATTTCCACATTCCCAGAGGAGAGCTCCAAGGCAAAAATCTTTATTTATGGAAGACACTTTATTATTTATTAATTATTTTCAAACGATATTAGAAATATTCCCATAGCAAATAGAAAACACGATAAAGAACAAACTTGAATGTATTTCCAATATTATAAAGTTTTACAGTTTTATTTGCAGAAGCTTTTGTCTTTGCTTAGGAGTGTCAAATGATTATTATCTACTTATGAAACAAAGAATAAATAATTTCAATATTTCTTCTAAAACAACATGACAACAACTAAAAAAAATTATATAAAATTGTTATTACTTCCGAGATATCTAAGTTCATAATTTCGTAACCTTTGGAAATTAATTTCGAAAATACTAAATTTAACTTCTCCTGGACCAGCGCTAAATAGAAGTAAGATATTTGAGCTTTTAAGTAAGCTCTTCCCTGCGGACACAGTTTAAGAATGCAGCAAACTTATTTTTATTTATTTATTTTTATTTTATTTATTTATTTATTTACTTATTTATTTATTTATTAATATTTAGACCTAGCATAACAAGACAATAAGTGATAATGCTAGTGATTACACATAAGGATAAACCATCTGGGTATAATAATATCAATATATATATGTATGTAAGTAGTTTAATTAAAGATAAAATATATAAAACATGTTAATACAAGTAATAAGAAAACAAAATTTAAAAATAATTCAGTAATAAGAAAAAGATATGCATATAAACCATAAATTGTGAGAAATTAATTAAAAAATAGCAATTACATAAAGAATTTAAATAACTTCCTTTTAAATACGCTGGCGTTGCTTTATTTTTGAATATGGTTTGGCAAGTAATTCCAAAGACTGATAGTGTAGATAAGAAATTGTCTCTTCGATATAAGGCTGTTGTATTTTAGCTGAATAATATTTCTACCACAGCATGATCTAGCGAACATAATTCTGGTATAAATGTAAGTCGGCTGCTTCGATATAATAATTTTATGCAGAAACATAAGACAGTTGCATTTCAAGAGATTTTCGATCCGATTTGAAAAATCTTGTAGGCATATGACGAAATATGACGAAATGATCGAAACGTCCTTTATTGAAAATGTAGCGAGCTATATTGTTTTTTTTTTTTTTTTTTTTTTTTTTTTTTTTTTAATTAGGACCAGCACTCAGGGGATGACCCCTACGTATGCAGTGCATTGTGCCGGAACTCAGAGAGAGGGATAGAGTAGAGAAGATGTTGAAAATGTAGAAGGCTTAACTCTTTTACAACTCTGCTTTGCGCGTTATGTTAATTTTTATAGCAGTGTTGAGGCGCCTCCGGTGTTAGGTAGACGCATTAACTTTGTTAAGCTGTATTGGCAGGCATTTTATTAATTGTTTTACTTCGCCGATGTTTCTGCTAACCGACGAAGGAGGGCGATGTTGTGTACATTAGCTTGGAACATCATCAATCGCTGTCGGAACAGTTTTTAGTGACCAGTGCTATGCCTTCATCACTTAAATAGTCCGACAACAATTAATACAATGTCTCACTAATGTACATTACAGAAATTAATGATGTTGATTGACTTGCTCTGGCCAGGGTTTGAACCCAGGCCCCACGTCATTGTTTGCTTAGTAGTCAACACGCTAACCACTTCAGCCAACACCACCCTCAGACCAAGTAAGTCTATTGTTGAAAACCACTCCCAGATTTGACGCTGAGGTAACAAAGCGTATATTGTCGCCATTTATGTTTATCTGAGGGCTGTCGAAGTTTCTCCCAGATTTAGTAATAATAATACATTTTGATTTAGAGGGGTTAATACATAAACCATTTGACTTGGCCCATATCCCAATATTGGCCAAGTCATCATTAATTTTGTTCACACAGGATTAATATTGCACATCATTAATATTGCAACTGTTATAGAGCTGTACATCATCAGCATACATATGAATTTTACAGCTCCTTGTAATGTCATCCAAATTATTGATATACATACAGAAGAGCAGGGGCCCAAGAATTGAACCTTGGGGAACACCTCTTTTAACATTGAGTGCTCTAGAGGTTTTATTTTTTAATTGAACTACTTGGGATCGATTAGTAAGATACGACGAAAAAAGGTTACACGCTGAGCTAGAAAAATTGAAAAGCGTACGAAACTTAGCGATCAGAATTTTTTGATCCACTGTGTCAAACGCCTTATGCTGGGAACATAATTGGGACGAACAACGAATTTTTCGTTGCGAATATTCGTCGTCAAAAATAGAACACATGCATTCATATGAAAGTGAACACAGCACTGACGTCGACGAAATTCGTCGTATGTGACGAATTCTCTGATAGATTTATTTCTATTTCATACGCCGACGAACGACGAAGAAATCAGTACAGCGTTACCATGTTTTTTTTAGTTTTAAAATATATTAGGAAATAATGTTAATTTTTACTTTAATAAGTTCTTCTTTTTATGATATAGAGCATTTTAGTTAAGTATATATTAATGATGAAATTTGTTTTTAATAGTTTTAATTTTTTTTAATGTTTAATTTTATAAAGGAATTATTTTCTTTATACGGTAACACTATCGTTGTTGTGTTTGTATGTATATAAAAACAAATTTGTAATAAAAAATACACATAATATTTTGGATTATTATGACAGGAGTTGTTTTTTCGTCCCAGTTGTGCGCCACTCGACGAATTTACGCAACGAACTTTTGCCAACGAATTCGTCGTGCTAGACGAAATTCGGCGTTTGTCCCAATTGTGTTCCCAGCATTACTGTGATCTAGGATCTAAGATCTTCAGCAACATCAATCAATGGAGTTAAACAACTTTTACTCCTCATGAAACCAGATTGTTTAAAACAAATATTTGTGAATTTACTTCAAAATTACAAAAAAAAAACAAAAAATTATTAGATCAATCGGAAATCATTCATCAACAAAATTTTTTATACGTGGTATTTTATTTATTTTTTTTTGTTTTAACTATTTTGCTTCTTTTGTATGTTTGTTTTATGTGCTTGTGCACAATCTTTGAGAACTGTTTACCTATGTGTATCCTAACCCATTGTATATTAAAATGTTGTTTTGTACTCGTATGTACTTGTACTGAGTTCCATGCTGCAATATCAGACTTAAAGTCTTGGGACATCGAAAATAAAAATGGAATTAATAAATATTCCAAAAATATCTTGAGTTGCTTACGATCTTTGCTGATTTCCCTTGTTATGATAAATTGATGTAAATAAAATATCTGGATTGTGTGACAAAAGAAATTCTTTCGTTAACAAAAGTAATCATTTACATATCGACACTGTTTTATACGAGAAATAAAACCAGAGGGTGTCTGAACAACATACTGGAGCAAACAATCTGTCAACCCTCGTGAAACAACATAAACCAGAACATATTTTAGTTCAAACACTTCCTCGCACTCACTAGCGAAATACGTAGAGTAGAACGACAGCAATATTGATTTACGCCAAAATTTAGATGCTACTGGTTCCAAAAATAAAAGAGGAAAACTGCTGGCGGTGGTGGACATTTTTAATCGCAGTAAAAAAAAAAGGATTTATTTCATGCGTATTATGATGGCAGCAACATGCTTGATTTTACCTAATGCGAACAAAAACAGTTTAAATTTTTGTTTTGTTTTTATATTTATTGGAAGTTGTACATAAAATGTTTCTTGCTTTTCAAATTGGTCGGATTTCAGTTTCTCAGCTAAACACTCTTCACACAGAAGCACAAAAACACTGAGCAGCAGTTTAAAATACCAAAGACGTGGGTGGAATGTATTGAAATTTATGAGGCAGAAGGTTAAAGGTCTCTCAACTAGTGAGTGGCACATTGACAAATGAGCTGGAAAGCAATTTGTTAAGCCTGTTATATGAGTGTTATTTGCTAATATTGTTGGCCATATAATACCCGTACATAATGAGACAAAGGCGTACGTACTGCCAATGAACGTGGCAATAATAAGGATGACGACGATTGTAATAATGTGGTCTTGTACATACTTGCTACAAGCTAATAATTGCACTAAACATTTATGTTTATTAGTTACAGCTGAAATTAAAGAAGCAGGAGGTGGAGCGCACTAATTGAGTAATTCCAGTTATTTATGTTCTTAAATGTTTTAAACTTAAATCATTGTTGTACCATTTAAAAGGAGTACATACAACATTTGATATTGAATGTTGAAAAATTATATAAAAAACTGAAAAATTTCGTTTTTTTTATGCTCAATTTACTTTCAACACTTTGTTGTAGTTTTTTTTCTGCATTATTTTTCTAGGGTTTCGTGGTTTAACACATGTTTGAAAGCAATTAACCTTAACATGTGCTAAGCTAATTTTACTTTAGTTACGTATTTATTTCATTATATATTAACAATGTTTCTTTAATTATCTAAGGATTAAAAACATAGCCCCGTGGTCTTTTCGAACATACACTTAAAGAAATTTAACAAAATTTAAGTTGAAAAAACTTTTAGACTTTTGTCAAACTCGTTCAATATTTCATGACAGACACAATCCTTTGTTCAAACACTTATCTATAATTTTAAATGGTTTTGATCAAATACTTGTGTTTTCGTACATTCAACCGAATTGCAGAGATAAAGTTTTTACCGAAAAGATTGGTTTTAAATTTTCCAATTAAAAAAAAAATTCCAAGCAGGGTTCGCATCTAAGTATTCCTTACATGCGCACGCATACGTTTGTTGTAATATATTATTACTGCGCATGCGCTACGCACTCTTGAATTAATACGAGTTCTGGTTCAAAGTATTTTTATATTTCATTATACTTCAAATAAATATATACAACAGTTAAAACATTTAAAAAATTATAGGTAATTACCACTGTAGCCAGTTTTCATTTCGTTTTACTTTTATCTTATCGATCTCGTCAAAATAACTCCATGGAGCAGCACTGATTTCAAGGCTGTTACAACATCTCATCAGCGTTCGTTGTTCAGTTACAAAAAATGCTGTGCTAAAAGCAGATTTGGCGATATTTGTTTAATTCCAATTGCTTTGTTGCAATACATTTTTGAATTAATAATTTTTTTATCACTCGATAATTACGCAACAAATGCAAAAATGAGATATTCGTGATATTTGACATTAAAAGTATGCCTAACATACTTATTAATTTGTAGCTCTATACCGGTTGATTTTAAGCTTCATTGATACATAACCAGGAAAATCTGCGATTTGAAAGTATTTAGAAAAAATGCTAATAAACATATCCTTCACTACTTCTATTTTATCAATGTCAATAGAGACAACTACTTGCAACATTGACTTACAAATAACAACTTTTGTTTCTTATTCAAAACATAATGAAAACTTAAAGTCTTTACTGAGTATTGAACACGTGCCAACTACGTTTTATGATGTTGGCTGAAGTGGTTAGCGCGTTAACTACTAAGCAAACAATGACTTGGGGCCTGTGTTCAATCAACATCATTAATTTCTCTAATGTACATTAGTCAGACATGGTACTAATTGTTGTCGGACTATTTAAGTGATGAAGGCATAGCACTGGTCACTAAAAAACTGTTCCGACAGCGATTGATGCTATCCAAGCTAATGTACACAACATCGCCCTCCTTTGTCGGTTAGCGGAAACATCGGCGAAGTAAAACAATTAACAAAATGCCTGCTAATACGGCTTAACAAAGTTAATGCGTCTACTTAACACCGGAGGCGCCTCAACACTGCCTTAAAAAAATTAACATAACACTCAAAGCAGAGTTGTGAAAGAGTTAAGTCTTCTAAATTTTCAACATCTATCTTCTCTCCCTGAGTTCCAGCACATTGCACTTCATACGTAGGGGTCATCCCCTGAGTGCTAGTCCTAATTAGAAAAAAAGAAAAAAGATATGTAAATATTTTTATAATTTCAGTCAGCTAAAGTAAAAATTTAATAATGATTTGAATAATTTAAAATGGAAAAAATTTTCATTTTAAATTTTAGCTCTTTTTGACATGATCCAACCACATGTTGCATTTGAATAGTTGACATCACTGTGTAAAAGTTTGTGAACTTTTTTATTTGCTTGTATTGTGTCATTATTATACCTTTTATTTCGCCATTTAATTATTATTTTTTTTTTTTTTTTTTTTTGCAGTGTTACTATAAATATAAAAATTTGCATTTACTCTCTGTGTATCAACCCTTGCAATTGAAGACAATTCTAACACTGTAATTTAAAGTAAATGACATTTAATGTGTCGTCATGGTAAATGTCGTTGCAAATTTCTTTGGTGAAATTTATTTTTAACTATAAAAGGTGTAAATATTGATTTCAAGTGCAAGTGAATACCAACCACCACAAGACAGAGACTTTAACCACAACAATCTAAAAGAAATAAAGAAAGAAAAAATTAAAAAAAAGTAGGTTAATTGTATTTGAGTGTTTAAGAACTTGTTTTCTATAAACCATGTAATCGGTAAAACTTAAACCAAAAATCATTAACAAAATGAATAAACCAACACACACTCCAACTTGCACAAGAAATAAATCGATATTACAATAATAATATGTTTGTATGTTGGGAGTAATTCTTGGGAAATTTCAAGATAATATATGTATGTATGTATGTATTATTTAAAAATTTCCCCAACAAAACACGAGAGTAATGGAAAACGGCAGGATTAGCATGCAAATCATGACACGTCCTTGTAATTTGAAACTTTGTTTTTAAAAATACAACAAACTTAAATACGAGTACAACAAAAAAATAATACAACAAATTCATATCAATGTATGAAATCAGCACGTAATTATTAGCATTAGATTTAAGATTGTTCAAGACATTTTTCGTAGACATAAAATAGAAACTCAATCCGTAGCGGCAGTAGCCATATGAATGTGTTACGAGCGAATGCTAGTGCCAAAGTTTTTAAGTCTTAAAAAATTTCAAGAGTTTTTCATTTAGTAAAAGTCCTTAGGGTATTTTATGATTTATACTGATGACAAAACGTCTTTGAATCAAAAACAAGGGGGATGTTGTAAATGGAATATTCATATATGAAAGCAAGATAGACTTTTATAGCTTTAAAGCAGCAATATCCTCCTCTGCAAACTATTTATTTATTTATTTTAACACAATTGAATAAAATTGTCTACCATCGCGCGATCCATTTAATATGTAATTATTTTAAATAAAGGTTTTATTTACACATGATCATAAAATCAATATGGGACGTGAAGATATTTATACCAACGTTAATTTATGCACTGCAATATACTATTCTTACTCATAAACGATTAATAAAATTATGGTTGCTTTAACTTGGCAATTTTACATGAAAAATCCGGTTATATTATACAGTTTAACTTTATCATTCGTTTATGAATAAGATGGTAAACATAATTATTGAATATGTAAGTTAAATTTCTAATAGTTATTATTTATAAAAAAAAATTAATTTTTTATATTAATCTCTTTTTTTATTACACTTTATTAATTGTATTATTTAGCCTAATTCTAACTCATTAAACGCACCATTCAGCCTTCACGGCTTTGGTGGTTAATTCCAACTGAACTTAAACTTAATCTTCTAATTAGCAAGAAGCATAATTTTGTATTTTTGTCGCCTTGCATTTTTGTTCAAGAATGTTATCAAGTTGTTGAAGTTAAAAACAAAGGTTTAAAGTTACAATTTAAAATAAATGAAATAATTTTTGTAGACGCTATGTTTAGCATAAAATAAGATGCGCGTGTAACTTATTTTTGTGGGAAAATAAATAATTTTTAAAATATAATATTAAGGAATGTAACGTCATACCTTAACTTGTATGTATTTCTTACAAATTTATTTGTGCTTTTTTATGACCATCCTTTAAAGAAGCCACATGCTGTCTTAAATGAAATTCTTGAAATTATTTATGTACCCATAATGTGTGCTTTTAGCAGTTCACCAGTTAAAGCATATTCTTAGTTTACACATTAATTTTTCTTGTCTGTTTTATATTCCCTAAAGACCAGTTAATATTTGTTGCAGCCGTTATAAGCCGGTTTCTGTTTTAAGACAAACGACTTTATTTAATACCTTTTTTTTGTTTTAATGCGCTGTGTTGATGATAAAGCTTTTCAGACGTAATTTGCCATCCCTGTAAGATATGCCATAGAAAATGTTAACATTTGCTGCGTTACAAATAATGTTACAACGAAAAAATATAAGAAGAATGGAAAATAATCGTGTTGTTTGTAGCACATTATTACAGGCAACAATGTTGTTTGATCCTTATCGCAGAACATCCTGATACCAACCACTTTATTAGAATTTTTGGTGAATTTTTCTTTTACTTTCCCTGCAGCATAATTTATTGTAAAACTCCCTTTCCTATGTCTTTTGTTAATTTACTATTTTTACTATCTTACCTAATTCCTTTCCCCCTATCAAGAAGGAAAATGTTTACCGCTTTTGTTTTGACATAAAACCGCTATAAACTTATTGAGCTGCAATGTAATACAATGATGATTTTTTTGTTTGCTTTCACAAACGCCTTAAATGCTGCAACACTCTGTCTCTGTTACTGTCATGAGTTGCCATTATATTGATGTTGTTGTTGATTTTAATATCCGTTTGGTGTAATATATATTTATTGCCATTGTTTTTGTATTATATTCAGGGCTGCCAAACATAATGACTTTACGTAATTTTGACGATTTTTGGGGACGAATTCTCCAAAACAAGGATTTTTTGACGTCACAACTTGTTTTCCTTGAATTGATTCTATTTTCAAAGGATCATTTTAAAAATAATTAACCACAAATTTTTTAATCACATAATTAGAAAAAAAAATATAATACAATTTTGAAAAATAGAAAATGTGTGAAAAACATGTACTCATGAAGATTATGTTGATTTTAAATTAAATTTAGAATATACAAAATTTTTAGCTGTTCCGACACATTTGCTTTCAATTTTCTAAAAATGTGTAAGATATTGTTAACTTTTTCTAAAAAAAACTCTGGTAAGTTAAATCTGCACAAAAATATAAAACTAATTTTGAAATAAATTGTTTTATATTATTTTTATGAGTTGTAGCTTTCGCTGCACCAAAACAATATGTTAATTTTGTAACTTGATGATGAAAACTGGAAAAAACTCTATGATATTGATTAACCGATTTACCTTTAAAACAGAAACCACCCTTAGGACAACAGATTTTGCTTTCATAAAATTTCGACCTAAAACTTATTCTGGCAAATCACTACTCATTCCAAAGTTGCACGTAAGTTCATTTTGCAACATAAATTATTAATGTGAATTTTCAAAACGTAGACATAAAAAGGAAATAATAATAAACTCGTCAAAAGAGAAAATAACAATTTATCTTGTGAATTTTTGATGAAATAAACAGATGCTTAACTTGAAAAGAAAACAAAGAAATATAAATGAGCTCAGGCTTTAATGCGACGAGTACGAAACTCGCAAACGAATCAAACTTTAGTAAACAATATTCTAAGCAAAAGATATACTTTCTCAATCATATACACATACATATTTATGTAATAAGAGATAAAAAATCGTTCATACATATGAAAAGCAATTGTCCAAGCATTTAATTTCACCCTGTTATAAAGTTTCTTATTTACAAAATATCTTTATGATATAAAAAACTATAGCTTTTAAAAAATAATAAATAATTTTCTTGATTGTTATTTTTCAATCACTCACTAATAATAGTAATAATCCCTAACAGCCTCATTACCATAACTTTTAAAATTTTTCTAAAATAAAAAAAAACGTTTTAAAAATTCGAATGTCAAGCACTGAAAAAAAGTTTTATTGAAGAGTAAAACTTTTCAACAAAAGTTGCACAAAAGTTACTTCTGTTAGCTTAAAATTTATTATATACTCTCAACAGTATGCAAAGTTTGTTCAACATAATTGTATAGAAAAGCTTACAATTATCATATGTATGTATATGACTCTATAAAATTAAATATGTACTCGTATGTATGTATGTATGTACGTTAGTGAATAAAAACTTTTTCAAAATGAAAGCAAAATTTACAGAAAATTTCAAACCATAAAAACCTCTGTCCTCCCGCTATAAAACTATTTAAATAAAATAGTCCTTGTAAAATTATTTTGCTTATACACGTAGTTGCCATGGGAATTTAAACAAAAGGTACAATGCTTAAGTCAGTTCTCCCTTAAAGTATACTATTAAATAACAAGAAAACATATTTGTTTACATAGCAATTAAAGTTAAGAAAATTTAATTTTATTTGCTTAGTCTACCTTTAAGGCATTTTTAATTTAGTTATATAATAATCTGTCTGTCTGTCTTTTTTTCTTTCCGTTTATTGTTTTGCTTCTTAATTGCTTTCTTTCTGGTCTCTTAATTTATTTTAATTTTGTTTGAAAATATGATAAGAAATTATTGTATGTACATATTCAACTTTTCGTTTAACAATAATAGAAAATTTTTATTAGAATTTTGCTTTTATGTTTATGACATTTCTATAACGAAAAAGTAAAAATTTCAATTTCATTTCCGTTTATTTTTTAAAAACCCCACTGAGCTTAAAAAACAAAAAAAAAAATACTCTACAGCAGGTGTTTGATATGCCTTGCATTGTAGGGCGAGAGAGGATAATTTATATAACAGTTCTAAGATATCAAGCTGATTTTCATAAAATAACATAAAGTTGCACAGTGCAAAAACCAAAATCGGAATCGGATGAAACCCAAATGAAAGTTGACATTTTCCGTAACAAAAACCTAAAGGCTTTTTTTAGTTTAGTGATAGTTTTTGTTTTGAAGTTGGTGACTTAGGGCCAAATTTACAGTAATTAGTTAGCTATTAGTAAACTAAAATGATAACTATTGTTTAACTAATACTTCATATTCACAGTGTATTAGTTAACCAATACTCTTAATATGAACAAAAAATGGTAACCCTATCAAACTATTAACTTTCAGTACTGGCAATTCTGTTATAGCATATGGCTTTTGTTTACATTTGATATATTACTTCTTAAAAAATGGGGTATACATTCAAGAACTTGCCACGCCACCTACTTGCTAAGACGGAATCTATCCATAAAAACTTTTTAGATTACGTTGGCGACGCTCAGCAACAATATTCCGCGTATTATCAGTATCAGTGCCACTTTCAATATCGGACTCCGCGTTTTCAATTTCGCATGCCATATCTAAATTTTTTCACAAAACAAAAATACTAATAATAAATTCCAACGAATCAGCTGTTGTCTAACTATTAGTTAACTAATGACGTTTGATGGTTTAACTAATGTTAAACTAGAAGCTGTGAATCAAATATTATTAGTTAAACTCTTGCTATTAGCTAACTAATGACTGTGAATTTGGGCCTTAGAAGGCTGTCTAGCAAGAAAAAATCATTAAAAATTTTATCAAATATTGCTTATTGATTTTTATTATTCCGAAAAGTTGTGGTATCTTACTATTTTTGGGCTCGAAGAATTAATTTTTGATATATATTTTTCCTTAAAATTCACGCTAGATGGCGCTGTCATAAAAATTTTGGATATTTTTTGTAGATTGTCATAGAAAACGGTGTTTTTACCTTAATGAAGCTAATATATATATATGTATAGACTTCTAGTGTAAATTTAGCGATAACAGAAATTTAGCACATTTTGTCCCATCTACCTAATAAAGAAATCGAAGCGTAACTGCATACCTCCTCTATTTATGGGTCGACTATTAAAACTCCTTTTTTGTTTGAATAAGTTTACATGCCGCTTAGCTCAGAAACTTTTTTTCTGGAAGTGCGAGAGGAAAGTTTACTACACCCCACGCTTTTAGAACAATGACATTAGTTTTATTGCCAACAATTTCCTTCTTATATTCAGAATTATTTTTAATATTTTACTTCGATTAACTATAAAAACGTGTCTTTTTATGTTTTTTCACTATAATTTATTTCTCTTTATCTTATTCCAACTATATATATACATGTATATATTAGAATGAAAGTATTTTCTTAAGAAATGTATACTTTAGAGGTCTCTTAGATATAAAAACAAAAGATTTACTATTCTTAAGTTATACGATATTTTATCTTAAATATATAATTTTATAATTTAAAACATTCTTAATATAAATAATGTGATCTTCATATTGAATACAATAAAATCTGGACATAAATAAGGTGCAGTATGAATATATTTAGTTTTTGTATTGAAATAATTTCAATTCAATTAAGATAATTAAATTTTCTAAAGCACACAAAATTGATCTGAAAGATCAAATAATTTCAACTGTATAAAATTCAGTACACGTGAACACAATTCAAAAAACAAGTGAATACATTTTAAGAACGTAAAACAAATTACCAGGTAAAAGTTACTTAAAAATTAAAACTATGTACTTCGGTATGTATGTACAAATACGGTTTTATATAATACTTATGAATAAATACGTCATAACGGAAATGAGCGTAAATTATACGAATCTACTCATACACACTAACACAATACACTTTTATATTAAATACCTACACAAGTACAACGAATATAATTATAATTTACAGTTTGTTGTGAGTTCCAATAATAATTTCCATACAAATTATTTTGTTAGTATTAGTATTGTTGAATAGAGGAAAACTTATGTAAATGAATACACTTGAGTTGCACGCAAGCACTACAACATAGGCAACCTTTAGAAATAAGGAAAAAGGAAAATAATAGAACAGAGTGTCCGAAACTTTTAGACTTTTAAAATTATTTCTACCATGTATTCACAACATACACACAAATTGTGTTTTAAACAATCAATTCTGGCAAAGTAGTGCGAAAATCTCTAAAATATTTTACGAAATATAAATGGAAACCGTTTAAGAAGCACTTCTCGTTAAGCTTTAATTTCATATTATTTCGTTAATGTTTTTCTTTCATATTTGGTTTGTCCTCTTTAAAAAATATATGTATCGTATACAACAATATTGTGTCATTAAATTTTCATGACCATGTCGGCTGAACGCTACTTCAATGTGTATGAAAGGTATAAATTGTAAAAAAAAAATTATAATAGAAAAGAAAGAAAGGTCCTTTTGTACTTAAGAGTGAGTACTTTGCGTTTCGGGGGTAGTAAAATACATAAGTATGTTTTTTGTGTTATGAATGTGTTACTGCCACTCGACCCCAACAACGGCAACAACATGCAACAATACTTGAGTCAATTATTATTTTTGTATAAATTTAGTTGGTGTTTTTTTTTTGTATTCCTTCCATCAGACTTTGAATGAATACATGGGCTTGAGTTTAAATTCATGTCAGTCAGTTTGTTGGCATGAACAAACATTTCGGTTTTTTATTTTTGTTTATTATAATTATTTTGTTTTATTTTCTGTATTCACATATACATACATACATAAACTCAGGGTTGATTTGATATGACCTGATCCTTCTATTTGAAAATCTAAAAATACACACGTTTACTCTCACTGTTATTCATATTCGCATATTCAACCACATGCATAAAAGTCAAGTAGAAAAACGTGCTCGAAAATTCTTTAAAAATAAAATAATGAATTCAAAATGCATTATATTTATATATTTAAACATTTTTCAATCATTGAAGGAAAATTGCAATAAAAATGTTTTCTAAAGACTAGAAAAGTTTTGTTAAGAAATTTAACTTAAAATATTTTTAAAACGACACTTTACAAGAAAGGCATGTTTGTTGAATTTGGAAAGAAAGTCGAAGCCTGATGACGAACTAGTTTTTGAAGCCGGTCGGAAAATAAGCTGAATTATATGAGTGGAAGGCAACAAAGCGGATCTATTGGCCTGACGAAATTCTAAGAAGTTTGTTGAAATTTCTGCGAGAATTTTGAACAGCTTCATGCGAATATTCTAAAGTAGTTTTTTTTTACAAAAAAATTTACAGTTGGACGCGGGAATACAAACAACAAAATTAATAACATATTGTTCCTGTTACTCGTAAGCGATCTAACTCAACATATTTTGAAAATTGAAGATTTTGTTGCAATGGAATGGAGTAAACAAAATTACATCCACACAATGAAATTTAAAAATTCAACAAATTTAAAGCAAACGTTCTACGACCCGCATGAAATATGATATTTTCGAACAAATCGTTTGTTGGTGGCAACTTTTAAGAAAAGAACCGACATATAAAATTTATTAAGTTGGACTTACATCGTTTACGAATGAACGTAACAATATATAAGGTTTTCCAATAGGGATGATATAATTTTGAAGTGGCGTTTCGGCCATTTGTAATATTTCATGATCTGTCATTTGTTTTTCATTGTATTCAGTACTGTTTACAATTTCATAATGGAGAGATATACGCAAGAACAACGTTTAGAAATTATTCAGTTTGATTATCAAAATAATCGTGCGTTTTTGTTATTTTATGGTTTTAATAATCGTCCAAGCTATTCGTCGACTTGTTGAAAATTTTTGCTTAGATTTTCTTTACATAGTGCTCAAGTGCCAATAAGACAAAGAACCGCTCGATATAATGCAAATATTGCTGCCTTCAGGCAATTGTTGCTGAAGACCGCAATTTGTCGATTACAAGATATTCTCAATAATTGGGACTGTCTCAAACCACAACCTGGCGGATTTTGAGAAAGGATTGGGGTTTGCATCCGTATAAAATTTTTCTCACTTAAGAACTGAAGCCATTGGACCACCGTAAGCGTCATGAATTTGCTGATTTTTCCACACCGCAAATGCAACAATTTAATTATTGCGAGAAAAGTTTGCCGATTCGATTATTTCAAGAAATTGTGATATTGAATGGCCTCCAAGAAGTTGTGATTTAACACCATTGGGCTATTTCATGTGGGGTTATTTGAAGTCAATGGTCTTTCGAAATAAACCGGACTCTCTTCAAGCTTTAAAGTCAATATTGAACGGGCCATTCATGACAAACGACTTGATTTAGTGGAAAAAGTGCTCGAAAATTGGGTTCATCGAATTCGTTCCTGCAGAAGAAGTCGTGGATGCCATTTGAATGACGTTTTATTTTAAACTTAATTGTATCGACTGTTAAATAAAAAACTTTTGAATTTCCTTAACAATAAGTGTGTTTTTAAGCTATGGCATAGCTTCTGTCGCGGGCTTTGAGGCGACGGAATCAAGAAATTTTTAAACGTTTGTTACTTAAGTCTTTTGTTTTTGAAACGAAAAAACCTGGAAAAAATCTTTCATTTGTTTTTGAAACGAAAAAACCTGGCGCTAAATTTGTTTCTTAAGTCTTTTATGTTGTTAAGTATTTAATTCGCCCAATGTATGTTAACCCCTAAAGTATGCTCTTGATTAACATTAACATTTGATATCATATTGATATCATTAACATACAGTATTGCCAGAATAACAAAGGAGTTATTAAACAAAACGTAATAATATAATTGCATAAGTTGATAAAAAATGCTGTGCAATAGCTTTACCGCAGCAGTCCCCGAGTGCCACATGTCTTTTTTTTAAAGAAATCATATCACTCTTATTGGAAAACCTTTACTTATTTTAATTTTGAAAACTGCTACACCCTAAAAATATAAAAATCGATAAGGGATGGTTTCCTTTCTGTAGAAAAATTATCTAAATAATTTTTTTAGGATACAAAATTCATATAATTATTGGTAAATAAACTGAGTGTTATCGTCTATAATAAGACATTGCAAATGTTCTAAGGTCGACGAAAATATTAATATCAATTTATTTTAAGCTAACGCAGTAGAGTAGAATAAAACTTCTTTCGAAAGTTTCCACACTTTCAACGTCAGTGTTTATGTGTGGCACGGTTGAATTCCGATTCGTTCAAAACTTACAAGTATTAAAAACATCGTTGTTATATTCTACCTTCTAGGCTGTGGAATTATTTTGATATTTGAATCACTGTCTCGTGTTCAATTACGTTCGACTAAGAACCAACTTAGTTTAAAAATAATCACATAAAATAAACAACTAGCAAATGGCTTCAGTTTCGGTGTTTCTTTCGTACTTTGTCACATAACTTTTTGAATTGATCAAATTTATTAAGAACATTACAAAAAACATACTTAAACACATATTTAAATAGTAATAAAACCAAAAGAAATTTTGACTTTAGTAAGAATTAAATTAGGAGCAGCACTCAGGGTATAACCAGTACTTATAAATTGTATTGTACCTGAACTAAGAGAAAGAAATAGGGTAGAGAAGATAGATGTTAAAAATAAAGAACGCTTAATTCATTTACGGCTCTGATATTGATTTTTAGAAAAGTGCTACAGCGCCTGTAGAGTTAAGTAGACGCAATAAATTTATTAAGCTGACTGAGCAGTAATTTTATTAATGAGGGCCCTGTGATGTACATTAGCATAGACCAGTATGAATCGCTGTCGGAACAGTTTTTTAGTGACCAGTGCTATGACTTCATCACCTAAACAGTCCAACAGCAATTAATACAATGCTACACTAACTTGCTCAAGGGAAATTTATGATGTTGATGACTTGCCCTGAACAGGGATCGAACCTAAGTCATAACTAACAGTTTGCTTGCTTAGTAGTCAACGTGCTAACCAATTCATACAACACCACCCTCAATGGTTTAATTTAAATCTAATTTAGTAAAAATAAATCTAAATTTTTCGATAGAGTTAGAGTTAGAGCTTGTGTTAGATTATTATTATCATACACATCTCACATCTCATATCCAGCCAATAATTGTACGAATATGATGATCCAAAATCCATTTAAACTTAGAAAATAGTTTTATTTTTAGTTTGCTCACTATATATTTCAGTAATTATTTAAATATTTTTAGGGCCTTGCAACAAATTCGAATAAGTTAATTAAGATATTGAATTTCTCTTATCATAAAGAAATGAATGAATAAATGAATACCTTTAGCTATACATTTAACTATTTTCTCTACATGTTTTCAAATAGTATTACGGAAACCAAAAAAAAAACATCTGCAACAATTCCCAATTATTTGTTTCCTTCCTCTCTTTTATTATCCGTTTTTTCCCGACCTTCATGTAAATCATCTATGTTGCACTTATGTATGTATGGCTGTACATATAAGGTTACACACACATACATATGTACATATGTATATTTGGTTTTAATATGAAAATGTATGACATATACCGCATTTCTATAGAAAAATAACGTACAGAAAAATAATACTCGTAGTTTTGCGTGTTTTTAAATCCTAAGGATTTTTTTATTCAAATTCAATCAGAATTCAAATCACTAACGCCAGGTTTTCTTTAACATTCGTGACTTCACTTCTGAAACAAAAGAAATATATCAATGTATTTTAAATAATTTTACAAACGTTAGGAAGGCGAATTCATCAGGGTGGTTTCATAGGCACAGTTTATTATATTCGCAAATTTTAACCGCATGTGTTTTTGATCTCTATGGAGCCATTTTTTAAGCGAAATTGGGGCGAGACCACCTTGTATGAATTCGCCTTGTATGGCAGCATATATTTTCAATAGGAAAGTTTTAACAGTACTTTTTTGTTTCCAAAAGGACTTGTAAAAACTTAACTTTAATTAAATGATTGTAAAACATGGCATAACTCAAATATTTATTAACCGATTTTTATAAAATAACACAGTTCGGAATGGAAAGCTGTTTATCTCATAAGAGGAAAATTAAATTTAGTTAAGAAATATAACATTTTTGACACTTTAACCACATGTATTTGTGCGACTTTTTTGCAGCAATTTTTGTAGGTTTTTCTTGAAAATGGCGTTTTCTTTTACATTATGCGATTTTTATTTGCTAATATTTCACTTTTTCTTTAATACTACGAACGAAGAAACAAATCGCAATGCGAAAGTGCATTTAAATTGTAAACCCTTTTAATACGTCTCAAACCTCTTGCCATCAAAACATGAATACGAGTTTAAAAGAAACAAAATGCCGTAACAAACTTCTTCCACTCGATCCTTTTTGATGCCATGTTTTTGATTTCCTCCCAACTTCGACAGGTTTGTCTTGCTTCGAATTCAATATGTCTCCTCGAAGTAAGTTCCAGTCTATTGCTGTTCTTGTTACGTCTCGTGTGTTTTCCGGAGAGTGTGACCGATCCATCACCATTTCCGATCGAGAATCGGGCTTTGATTACATTATTGCCATAGATTGCAATAGTATTGACTCTAACTAACCAAAAATATATTTACAATCTATTGGTCTTCTTTTTTGGCTTATGAAGACTTTACGCAAAAATTTTATATATAAATTTTGTTTTATTAACCTGATATTACTTTAAAATATTTTATCAATATGCTTAAGAAATGTTAGGAATACAACGACACGAGTATATTCATTTATAATTTCAATTTAGCTCAGAAGAAAGTTTTAAACTTTAAAATTTGTATTTAACAAAAGGCTTATAAGTGATTTAACAAAAATACCTCTTTTTAAATAAAAAAGAATATTTTCGTAAAACATATAAATGAAATTTGTTTTATGATTGAAATGTGTGTTAAACAGTGAAATGTAGATAATAAATAATAAATAATTAAACATTAAATAATCCTTAAATAATATTATTTAAATCCTTAAAAAGATATAAAATTCTAAAATCATAAAACATTTGTTGAGGCAGAATTTAAGATATATAATCTTAATACTTAAAAAAAAAATAAAGACCAAAGCAACTGATTATTAAAAATTAATAAACTTTATTAAAAAAAAAACTAAGAAAAAGATACTACACCTTTCGCTGCACAGAAACAACATTTCAATCATAAATAAAATTAAAAGAAAATATTAAATATTTTTGGATAAGTATAACAATAATTTCCATTAAAATATTATTAAGAAGATATAAATTTTGAAACAATTTAAAAATCAAAAATCTAAAGAAAGAAAATAATATTAATAATGAAATATTGTTTCTGTGTCGTTAAAGGTTGTGGTCCCCACTAAATGATCTCACTGAACTCCAGCCAAGAGCAAACGAAGAAACCTACAACTAAACAAAAAAGAAAACACTCAAAATGTGCCTAAAACTTAAATAAAAGTAAAACTAATGATATAAATAAATAACGGACAAAAACCCAATCATGGATCATTATCTTGAGAATTGTGTAGAAAAACAGTCCATTCGAGCAAAATTTTATGTGCTACGAGTATAAAGCGAAACGGCAAGGGAAGCATAAGCCACATAACAGCTTATTGGACATTTAAAGTACAAAAGAAACGAATATTAGCAAAAAAATAAACTTCAACATTTGGCCGTTAAGTTCAACTTAGATACAGAAATTTTATTTTTCCAAGCCAATTAAATTTTTATTTGCTTAAAAATCATTAACCTAAAAAAAAGAGGAAAACTATATCATCATGTCGTTTACCATACCGGTTATTAATTTGGAGGTACGTGAGGTCAAAGAGATTGTATGGGAGAAAATTCAGGAGCCCGTCAACCAAAGACGACTGGTTTTAGTTATTGTTTCTATAGCCCTGCTATTGGACAACATGTTGTATATGGTGATAGTGCCAATTATACCGGACTATCTGCGAGAACTTGGAGGCTTTGAAGCACCCGATGCCACTATGGCCCCTTTGAAAATAGATAATGTGACGGGCAAAATAATACCTGTAAAGCACGATCATCATGGCCAAGATTCGGCTACCGGTATATTGTTTGCCTCAAAAGCCATTGTCCAATTGATGGTGAATCCATTTTCAGGTGGTTTGATCGATAAGATTGGCTACGATATACCCATGATGGTTGGCTTAACGATTATGTTCTTTTCCACCGCTGTATTCGCTTGCGGTAGAAGCTACAGCGTATTATTCTTTGCCCGTTCTCTGCAGGGTGCCGGTTCAGCATTTGCCGACACTTCGGGATTAGCCATGATAGCCGATCGGTTTACAGAAGAAAATGAACGATCACAAGCCCTCGGCATTGCTTTGGCGTTTATCAGTTTTGGTTGTTTAGTGGCACCGCCATTCGGAGGTGCCCTTTATCAATTTGCTGGCAAAGAAGTTCCATTCTTGATATTGGCCTTAGTGTGCCTCATCGATGGCCTTATGCTGCTGTTGGTTATGAAACCATTTAAAGAACAACTACAACAAAGTAAAGAAGTACACCAGGAAACTATACCAATTTGGCGTTTACTTATGGATCCTTATATAGCGGTATGTGCTGGAGCTTTAACAATGTCAAATGTGGCCTTAGCTTTTCTGGAACCAACTATATCACTGTGGATGGAAGACAATCTGACAACAGATAATTGGAAAATCGGTATGGTCTGGCTGCCAGCTTTCTTTCCTCACGTCTTGGGTGTTGTGATCACGGTCAAAATGGCTAAAAAGTATCCACAGCATCAGTGGCTAATGGCTGCTGGAGGTTTAGCCTTGGAAGGTCTCTCCTGTTTCATTATACCCTTCTCAACCTCCTATCAAATGTTAATGATTCCTATATGTATTATATGTTTCGGCATTGCCTTGATAGATACTGCCCTCTTGCCTACACTGGGTTACTTGGTGGACGTGCGTTATGTATCCGTGTACGGCAGTATATATGCCATCGCTGATATATCATATTCAATAGCGTATGCAGTGGGACCGATTATAGCGGGTGGAGTAGTAGAAGCCATTGGTTTTACTGCTCTCAATTTCCTTATAGCCTTTTCAAACTTATTGTATGTACCGCTACTAAGGAAATTGCGCCATATCTACGACTTTAAGCCATTTGAAAACGAAGCGAATATACTTATGCAAGATCCTCCCAATAAAGAATATCAAACGTATGTTATGCATGATCAGAAGCCCGTCGATGGAGAATTCAAAAATCATCTTGAATACGGTCAGCAATATCAGCAGGAACAGCAGGAAACAAATTTTGATGAACAAACCTCCGGTTCTTATGATTATCAAGCGCAACAGGGCTATCAACAGGATAGCCAATATGAGTCGCAACAACAATATCAACCTGGCTATCAGGAGCAAGGTGGCAGCGGCATGTATCAACAGCAACACTCAGAAACCAGACATCTTCCTCAGCAACGTATGGCTAACCCCTTTCAACAGCAGCAGCAGCAGCAGCAACCAAACGCCTCCAGATCTTCTGCAACCGGTCCTGCTGGTCCAGCAAATCCATTTAGACAAGGATTTTAAACTGTTGTCCTATACAAAATTAGTGGTAATTTATTTTTGTGTTTATATTTTTGATCGTTTAGTCTATAAATTTCGTTAGGTTATTTAATCAAATAAAATTTGTTTTATTTCATTTATCATTTATGAACTTGTCTAAGATTATCTAAAACAATTTTTTATAGAAAATTTAATATAATATATAGAAATTAAAGTGGTTCTATTACACTATAAACCTAGTAATCTTTAATTGAAATATTTTTAAAAATCTAAAAACATTCTTCTGTTCTGATGGACAAGAAAAACAATTAAATATTTTACGAAAATTTTTTCAAAGAAAATCTCACACATTTTTTTTAAATGAATACCTGTATTATACACCGAATTTTGTTTGTATTTTATATACGTATGTATGTATATATAAACATATATAATAGTTATAGTAAATAAGTGAATATACACATAAAATTTAACTATCATTAATATTAAGTATAAATTATATAGGCAAAATAAATATCATTCATCATAATCATTTAAGAATCAAATAGGAAGCAAATATTTTAAAACTACTAAATAGATGACAGAATGAGAGAGTAGAAATATTACATGTCATAAATATATATCAACGGAAAGATTTTGTGGCACACATTATTTTAGGTTAGCAGCAAAACAAAAAGCATTCTAAACAAATAATACTGAGAGATTATGAACAATTGATATAATTGTTGGAACCAAACCAAGTTAAAGTTCTCTCGCCACGTGAGATTGGAAAGTTTTTAAGATCTGTAGTTTGTATTATCTAAGCTTTATTTCATGAAGAACTTTGAAAACTTTGAAAAATTAAATTACGGATTTAGAATTAATTCTTTAAAACCAAAAATATGTTTAATTTCATCCTATATTTTAAATGATTTCTACATAAATTTAATAGAAACGTTAAACTAAAAATGCCAAAGAGGTTCTATTCCAAATGAAAGATATATTTCTGACACATTAGAAGTACGAATTGATATATTTTCCAGTCTTAAGAGCGGCATTCACGTTCAAAGTGTATGACATTTATTGAAATAGTATTATTAAAATGCTGTGTTTATGTTTCAAGCGCTATGGCCACTCAGCTTTCTTTTTTTGTTAGTGTTTGTGGAAAGAACTCACACGTATGTGTGAACTGATAATCTAAATGTGTGACCATGTCGCTTTACGCCGATGATGCTTAGCCAGGAAAACTAAGTAGGAATTCATTTTCATATTTAATTAGACATTTGATTGATAATTCACACAAAGTGGTATTCACTTCACTTAGAGCATTCCGCATTTTGGTCGTGAATACTGTATTTTTTATTTCAGACTTTTATGAAATTTCTATATAAATAAAAATCAATTTGAATAAACTTCTACTACAGAAACTTTCCATTACTCTCTACTATAGTTAGAATTACACGAGCTGTGTACCCCAATATATCAAAACCGTGAATAACTTATAGCCATATCCTAAACTTAATATTAATATACTCTAATACACATTTTTCATTTCATTAACAATTCATTACAAAAAAAAAAAAAAAAAAAAAAAACAAAAAAGGTGTATATTTTCAAAATGGAATCAGTAACAGAATCTCCAACATTAATAAAGAATCATAACAAAATGAGAAGACAAGCTAAATAACCAAAGAATTTTAGAAATTAAGACCAAAATATATCATAACATATCAGTTATAGTTTGTAAGTTTAAATTATAGACGATCGAATCTTTAAGAAATTATTTTTCAAAACTCCAACATCAATATCGTAAACATATCAAATGAAGCACAAAAACAATTTACAAATTTCGGGTGTTGGACTTTTGAATATAAATTAAATAACGATCATGATTAATAGTTATTAATTATTGTAAAAATATACAAGAATATTAGATTATAAAGTTTTTAATTGAAATTATAATTTATATTGACTGTTTGAAAAATAGTCACTTGCTTAGGTGAAAAATTACTGAAAAAGCTGTGTAAAACATTCTTCTTGAACTTATAATACATAAAAAAAATTACGATGTTCAAGATCTACATACATACATATGTATGTATAAAGATATATGTATATGAAATTTTTCTTATTTAATTGTTTTCGGCTCTCTTTTACACGGTGCACAGATCAGTGATGGAAAATTGAAAAATTGAAATGGTACTGTCCGACAACAAAAAGAGTACTTTTTTCAACATTGTGGTACTTTTTGTGAAACATATATTTTTATTCAAAAATAAAATTAAAAATCCATTTTATAATAAAAAAAATATTAAATGAAGAAAACAATGCAGCTTGGTTGGCATAATTTTTCAACCAGGTTCAACCCCGTATTAGCAGAACAAAACCAATACATGTACATTAAAAAAAACAAATGTATGCAAAATACACTAACTACACACATATATGTATATTTTTACAATTTTATGCCAGATTATTTAGTCTCGTGTGTTTTCGAAAGAACAAAAGTTATGCGAACTAAAAATTAATCTCGTGTAAATTGGACCAATAACATTAAAGGGCACTATACATTCGCCAAAATCACATCAAGCATTTAAGGTTGTAACAGTAAAAATTTGTTTGTATGTGCGGCACCGACGACGCTTGATGAAAAATCAAAAAATTTAGATGTTGGGTATGCTTGATATCAAGCATACGTACACGCGCTTGATGGCAATGACAGTGTATAGTAGTGCACTTAACAACTTTTGCAAAAAACACATACTAACAACAACATGAATAACGAATTTGTGCATTCCTTAGTTCTTGTTTTGAAGCCAATGTTTTCAATGATTATAAAAATAACGCAGATTTCTAAACAGGGAACAAAGCAAAACAAAAAAGTAGTACTAAATTTGACGTGGGGGTACTGTGGTATTTTTGTTGTGAAAAAGTGCTGAAAGTACTACAAAAGTACTGCATTTTCCATCACTGGCACAGATTCCGATTCAGTATTGCCAATGAAGAATCTAGAAATTACACATCACTGGCTGCCAATTTACACATCTGAAGAAAAAATACACATAAAATGAACTACACGTGTGCTACACAAGCAAAGGAAAATTACGCACGATATGCGGATTGCCAACAGTAATAAAAATATACATGTGACATAGGAAAATTTAGGTATACGTTCAATATTTTTAAAAAATCGCGTGAATATTTACTGTGAAAAACTTTCAAAAAAATGTGTCGTCTAACAGCTTTATTGAAAAAATACATTAAAATTGAGTCTCATAAGAAAGAAATTATAAAGTTTGTTGAAGGTTTTAAAGTTTAAAATTTAAAAGTAATTTTTACAATTACATAAACAACTACTCTTTTCAATAAAATAAAGGAAAACAACCCTAAGGTATGCTTTAAAATTTTCTAAAACACATAAAGTTGAAAGTGCGTCTTCAATGTCAGGATTTTATATATTTAGCCACGATTTAATTTTTAGGTTAGTTTAAAAGGCGATAGTTACAATTTGAGAAGTGACTGATGCACGTGCGACCTTTAAACGTGGATGCTTTGAAGTACCCAGCAGCAGACAGCGCGTATTTAGCTAAGAAATTCTACTTGTAATTGCGTAGGCTTACATTTGCTAGACTGTGTAATTCCGCACACGGAAACAGTAGAATTGTAACGTCTTCCGAAAACAAAATTGATCTGTTGCTGTGTTGAGGTTAGAACTTTAAGCCTTTATAACGAATTTACATCTAAACTCATAATAGTTGAAAATAATCACATTTAGAATGAGTAGAAAAAAGTTTTAAAAGAAGTTTTATATCAATTAAGCTGCACTTGAACTTAAATTTAAAAAGCTTTGCTTCAAAAATTCTACCGAGTTCATCCTACACCTCAGTACATATATTATATTAAAAGGTTTAAAAGTGTGCAGTTGCTTATTTACACAATTCGCTTTGGTAGCTTATTTAACTTTAAAGCTTTTAAACTAATATTATAAAAATCGATATATTGTCTTTACAAATCTGTAAGCAGTAACTGTTTCAACTAAACAAGTAACTTTTGCTTAAACAGTCTTATAATAAAGTTTAAAGAAAACATTTAACATAAGACACAACCAAGGTAACGAAACATATCAGAGTCCTATGACTCGCCTAGTAGAAATTACCAAAAGTGATATTAAAACTATTGCTATTAAGGGATTATAGTATTAGAAGTTATACATACCTACAAACATTCATATTTAATAATACTATATTAATATAAAAACAAAATTAATTTTATATATATACATATTTAAAACAAACTATAATTCTAAAATATTTAATGATTTTTTTATTATTTAATTAAAATAAATATGTACTTAGTTATTAACAACTTGCACTGTATTTAAAACGATTTTTGTCAAACTTTTTATAGCTTTAAATAAAATATGAAAACGTATAGACACATTTATATTTGTCTTGTAATATAAACACATATGTATATTATTTATTTAATTGTTGTATCTGTATATAATATTTATATATAAAGAATTTTTACAATAACCTACCAATCAATTAAAAGTTTAGTTGATTTTTATGCTTTGAAGCAAAACTTAGAAATGAGCATTCATTTCTAAATTTGTTTAACGACGAGAAGCATAAAAATTACATAAAAAGTATGTAAAAGAAACCAATCAATTATTATTATGTACTTAGCATATGTACCTTGTATATGTAAAATTTTCATTTCTTATTTTTGCTTAAATGCACCCCTATTTGTCTTAATGTATGTATCTATATTTTTAACAAAACTATTTACAAATGTGTTTAATTTTAAATATTTAAAAGAAATCTTTATCTATTTAAGCTATGAATGAATACTATCATTATTGTATACCATAAACATATCAGATAATACGGCCATTTTTTATAAAAAAGACGAAAAAAAATGTTATACAAATTTTAAATAATTTTTGTATATTTTTTTCAGCTTAAGAGAAAAACTAGAAAAACTCATTTGAATATGATTTGATCAAATAACTTACAATTTCAATATTCTCTACAATAATTTTAATTATTAAGTTCAGATCGCTCATCACAACTACCCTTTGCCTCCTGAATCTACAAATAAAATTCACCACTTAATATCTACATACAATATTCAAAAATATTACATATATATTTTAGAAGCAAAAAATACATACATAAATAACTATGTTACATATATATATATATATATATATACATATATTAAAAATCACAAAAAGCGACAGCAACAAACAAAAAATCTCCCATCAAAAAGTTTCAATTAAATAAAAATTTAATCAAGAAAAAAGAACATTATAAAAAACGAACACATCCATAAAAATTCGATTGGAAATATTTTATATTAAAACCAAACTAATAACTAATAAATTGTATATAAAATAATATATTAAACAAAATAAAATTAAAGAAATAAATAAATAAAATATTATAAAGCAGAAGTTAAAAAACCCTGAAGAGAAAGAACAAGCAATATTTTGAATTAGGCAAAAAAATTTTAAAGAAAATTTACTGCATAAATGTATACAAAACATTTTAAAAAATTCACTAAATATTTTAATCAATAAAAATTATATCTTTTAAATCATTAAATTGTTGCGCAATTATTTGAGCTTTAACGCCACTTGAGGTCAGAAATACAAAAATATGAATTTGATAGTGAAATATGATTTAAAATATTTTCTTACAAAAAAGATGTTTGCATGTAATTTTGTATAATTCGCAACTTGACTTATTATAATTTTATATTCAGATCCCTTGATTTTTAAAAAAAAGTATCAAAGCCAATAAAAATTTAGCTTTTTGCTGAAAATTTATACGGCAAAAATATTTTAGTGTCTGAACCTGATCTGGATAATAGTTTTTTTTTCAGAAAAGCTTAATAAAGCTATTGTGACTCTGTGCAAAACAATGGAAGTGTTGAAAAAAACGGATATTGTAAAAGTTTGCAGAAACACTATTTTATTGAAACCAACAAATTAATATACCATGGAAGAATAATTCATGAATCAAACTCTCACGAGTATATTTAATATAAATTTCATTGTACTCGTGACTTCATTCACACTTCATATTAATGTATGCATTAAACTATTTGTATACCAAACTTATCGAAAAGGGAAAAATTATCAAATGTACCAGCTTTTATACAAGCAGTAAGTACATTGTATGTAGTATATACAAATTAGAAAAAAAAATAGTACAAAAGTACCAGTTTGTCCAGCTTTAACCCCCTTAAAAGTACCAGGGTCAAATGCTATTCCTATATCAAATTTCATTCAAATTCTCTAAACTGTTTTCACGTTATAGTGGCATCAACATCAAAAAAATCTAAACATACAAACTAATTTAAAGAAAAATTTTGAAATTCCAATTTTTATTTCACCCACAGCTTATAATATAATAATTTTTAGAAATAATGGAATACTTTTATGTCTATTCTAATTAATAGAAAAACTTTATGTATATACCAAATATTTGTCCTTTTATCACATTGACAAGGGAGAAACGCTAAAAACTTACACTCTTGGAAAAATATATTTACAAAATAATTTTGGTTAAAATCGGTGTCAAGGATAATTGTAATATTACATTTAAAACGAAATGTTTGAATTTAAAATATCTGACATATTTTAAGGCATAGAAAAACTAACAGTGGCAAAACAGCGTAAGGATGCAATGCGGCTTTTCCAAGAGAAAAGAGATATGTAATTTTTTTTAAATTGCTGCATGAAGCCCTTTAGCAGACAACTAAAGCGTTATTAGTGAAAAAAGAATTAAGAATTCGAAAGTAATATTAAATTTGCATTGATCTGATATTTTGTGATCTAGATAAGAGGTGGTCTGCATGACAGACTAAGAAAAATCCAATTTTTACTCCTCCAAAGGCGCAAATACAAGCTGGAAAGTATTTGGGAGTAATATAATTCCAAAAAATATTAGAACAGCAAAGGCTAATTTTCACGTCCAGACTGCCCAAAATAGATCATCGCGTAATGTTACTTAACACATAAAAGAAATAGAATACAGGAAGTTAGAAATATTTGGGTAATCAAAAACCCTAATCACAAGTTAAACTGAAAAAGCTTGGCGTTTTTTTTTTCATTTCCCAATTAAAAGTATATATTATAGCAAATAAAAAAATAACTGAATCATTTTAAATTTTGCTGAGACTACTTTACTGCATGGATACAAGCATCTAAACAACCAAATCAATATTTACAGGAGCTTGATAAGAACCAGGAGAACAAAGCAAGCAGATTTAACTTATTCGTGTTCTGATATAAAATATCAATAGCAGCTAAAATATTAATTGGATTAACAAAAACTTTAATTTAATTCATTGAAAACTTTAATAAAGCAAATAAAAATTTATTTGAATTAAAGAAAAAATTTATTAAAATCACAATTACACTTAAATAATTTAATTATTAAAAAATTTAAATCTTCAAGACAATGTGGCGTATTGTATGAAACTAAATACTTATACGAAGACCAAATGCATTATATCTGTTGATAGCACTGTTTTGAAAGAATTGTAGCTTCAATTAAAAAAAGCGTATATATAAATGACATTATATTTAAAAAAGATTATTGCCTGAGTAAAGAATTTGTAGTTGGAAATATTTAGAACCCTTAATTTTTGGTGTAGCACTTCACACTACAGAAAGACAAGGAAATGCAGCGATGATCGCACCTACATATACGATTATGTAAAACTTGTTATCTGCTAAATTAATATACATATTTCATGTTTATATATAAAACATATTTTCTATTTTACTTTCTTTTAAATTAATTACCCTAAAATTAAGTAAAAGATTTTTTAGTGTTCTTGCAATAGAACTTCTTGATTCTTTTCCTTTATATAAAATAAAATGCAATAAAATGGTTTCCAAATTCAATTCTCAAATAAACGAAAAATAACTTTTAATCAATAAACCAATAACTAATTACAATAGAAAAAATTAAACGAATATACATACGTACACATATAATTTAAGGCTAATATGTTGCTTGACATCAGTACAAGACCATACATACATACATATAAATATTATTCGAAAATTTCAGTTTAAACTGAAAATTATAAACGCATTTAAAGTTAATTAAAAAATAATAATAATAAAACATTAAAACCACCATATTAATAAAATATAAAAAAATCTAGAAGATAAAATTAAAATATGATAAAAATATCAACATTATAACCAGAAAAAAATGGGTTTATGGTTAATCTAAGAACAACAAATATTCGATAAAATATTAAAAATTAAACTAATTAAACTAATTATGTTATTATTGTAAAGTACATTTTCTTAAGTTCTTATATTAATTAGAGCCGGCAATGTGTAATATTTGTGGTAGTATTAAAATTATTAAAAAATAGTTTAAATACTAAATAAAATTACTAAAAATGTTAAAATGTATTCAATTGCAAGTAAATACGAAAATTATAATTATTGCAATGAACAATTATTAAACGAAAATGCATATTTTGTATTTTTCTGCATAGAAAATTAATTATAAATATAATTTGAAATAAAAATTGTGAAATAAATCGTTAGTTATATATTTATAACCAAACCAAACAAATAAAAAGATCATTAAATACATTCAGTATTCAAAACAAACAATTGCAAAAGCACCAACAACAAAGGTCTTTCACAAAAAAGGCATTTTGCCAATAAATGCAATGAAAAATTGTTGAAAACGGTTAAGTTAGTATATTATGGTTAGTTTTATATTCAGACGACATTTATTTTTTTTTTTTTTGTAATGTTGTTTGTCCGGGTGAATTGAATAAGACTAAATTAAATCAATTGGAGCCCTAAAATTTTTAGTTTTTCATATTCACTTTCGTACTAACTAGATTTTTATGGTTAATAACTAAGTGAACGTTTAAGCGGTGGTTTAGTTAAACTTAACTGAAACCCAAATATATTTTAAACAATACTGCAACAGTAATAAGAAAAATGTGAAAAAAATGCTGCTTTTACTGCGGGTGGTCAGTCAAAAACAAATCGAGCCTTTGCTGCTGCAGTAGCGTCATAACTCAAAAAAGTAGTTTTGCAGAAAACGAATTTTATGTTTTTGAATTCGCTAACAACTTGATGGTAACGATATTAGAATTGATGATGCATTATTATTTTTGGAGTTATGACTATATTTCAGCAAAGGCACGATATGGTATATATTATAATATAATCGCCCCATTTTATACGTTTATAAATGGTTTATATGTTTACTGATTTAGATTAACTGGCACGGATTTATTAGCACCCAATTCTTTGAAAATATCTCTCTCTGCGTCCTTCCAACCGATTTCTGAAGTTATACGGAAAGTTCAAAAGACAAAAACGTTTCGATGAATTTTCTATACAGCAATAACTTTTACGATTAACTACGTTCGATATAAAGTGAAAGGAGTAAAAAAAGGATGTTCGTGTTACGGGACAAAAAACCAAAATTATATGTACAGCTTTACTCATTTTCGAAGAGGCTAGAACATTATTAAAAATTCTTTTAACTTGCAACAGTTCATTACTGTCAGATCCCAGCACTTGCGGAGTAGCGTAGCTCTCAGGTTGATGGATTAATAATAAAAAATATTTCTGTATAGATAATTAATAAGATATAATTTTTAACTCTCTATAACTCAGCTGTCGTTTGTATAACAAGAAGATTATATAATACCGAAGATGTAATTTATTCAACGGCAAAGTAAACCTGTAAATAAAATTTAAAATTATGCTCTAAGAGTAGCACATGACTAACTCAGGCTGAATTCGACTAATGTCATGGGCTACGTTGGCTTTGAGGACCGCTGCGTTTTATGGATTATTCGCATACACCTGCGACTTAAGAAAAGCCCACTAGAAAAGTCTAACGGGATCAAATCGTAGGATGTCAGTGGCCATGTCCTCAAGTCGCTCGTGCAGAATATCCGGTATGGCAGAAACTGAATGGCACATGTCGTTGGTGCACATATCATCTAGTTCAGGACAAATGAAGTTGGTAATCATTGATCTAGTGCTCGCCGTTGACAAACTACTTTATTAAATATTTATTTTAACGTACTTATATTTTTGGAGTACAAAATGGTTTTCTTACTGTAAAAATAGTTTTAAAATGGTAAATAATAATATAATTTATAGAAAAATGTTCTTAAACCGACATTTGCGTGCGGAGATATTTTTAATATGAATCATTACTGAAGAATGTACTAAACTACTGAATTTTCCTACACAGGGTGAAACTAAAAATTTTAATAGTGAAAAAATTTTAGTTTATATTTTTATTAATATATCTTTAAAAGTTGTACTGCTGAATATGAAACTCACCATATGAATACACATTAGATTAAAAACAAAGTAATTAGTTCGATGTTCAAAAACGAAACAAAGTAATGAAAAATAATGCTGCAAACTAGAAGAACAAAAATATATATGAAGCGGCTATACAAAAGTGTTAAGTTCATGTACGTGTGTTTGTTTGTATAGTAAAAAGACAAAAAAAATTAACTTTTCACAAATAATCATTTAAATATATTTAGATGCATATAAAAACTTAAATTTAAGCATAATTAACAACACACATTTAAAGATATCGCGAGTCTAATACGAGTACATATTATAAATAAGCATAAAAAATACATTTATATTAGTTAATTTGTTTTATCGTAGCAGATGTTTCCGGTTTAGTTATAAAAATATATACTCGTATATAAATAAATTTTAAAATAAACACAAGTATTATATATTAAATATCTTAAGCAATTAAACAAAATCATTAAGAAGGAAATAAGGAAATAAAAAATAATTAAAACAAAGCTAAATTGCGTTAAAAATGTTGCGTTAGTTTTTTTCATACAACTTTCTCTTTAACGTTACAAAAAAATTATACTTAACTATTTCCCCCCAAAAACAAAAACAAAAACAAAAACATGTTTTCTTAATAAGTTGAGTTAATATATTTAAAACTTTCTAAAAACTAAAACATATAAAAACAACAACAAGCTAAAGCTTAATATCTTAAATTAAAATAATACAAAAAGCTCTAAGATAAAAGAAAATTCACATTTAAAAAGAAATTCTGCTAAATAAAAGTTGCTTAACATATAAAAACTTAATAAATTTGTGTTTTCTGTAAAAATTTATTTTGTTTTGAAATTTTTGGATTCTTTTTTAATTTGAATTTGATTAATCACTTTTAACAAGAACTTACGTCTGAATTACAAATTTTAACAATTTAAAAACGTTTTAATTTTAATTAATATTACCATTAAAATGTTTGTATTTATAATTAAGCAAGAAAAGAAATATAATACGTTCGTAATTAATTATTATACATAAAAATTAAATGTTATAAATATTTCAAGTAACATAATCACAATAACAACTAAAAACAAACAAAAAACAATGTTAAATTGAATAATATTAAAAATTAAAAAAGAAATATTAAAAAAGTATGTAAAAGTCGCAAGAGAAGAGAAGAAAAAAATAAACCGAAAAATACTATTGAAAAATATAATTGTTAACCAAAATATAAAATCAATATGCGTTTCTAATTTTTTCAGAATATACAAAAAAAGGCAGATGCTTATTTTAATCTTTTCCCTAATTACACAGTACTTAAAGGTCTAAATACGTTTAGTAGACTTAAGGGTTATTTCTGAATTTCAAGATGATTTTTGAGATTTATAGTAGAATTTATGATCGATTATCCACAAACACTACTACTTCTCTTCCTCCTTCACAAAAAACTAATTTTCCTAGTTCCTGCACAATGTAGGGGTCATCCCCTGAGTGCTGGTTCTAAAAACAATAAACTGGTCGACCGTCAGTCATTTAGCTAAAACCTCTCCTAGCATTTTTAATAACAACCACAGCCACCACGTGTACTTCCGAAGTCACCAATAACCGATCACATAATCCTGTCACCATTGATAGTAGCACGGAAATGATCAAACAAAACTTCTGTACGCATTCAGTATGCTTTATCAGTTGGACTTGCCGGATCCCATAGTACCAGTGTATGGTTACCGCTAGACAACATTCAAACACTCGAAAAAAAATAATGAAATAAAATTTTGGAAATTTTACTTAATTTGAGTTCAAAATGGTTGTCGTATGGCGCCAATGCCGTTTTTTAAAGAAACTCAGTAAAATTTTCCTTGATGTTAGGAAATACAAATTTCGTCTTTAGCAGGAAATTTTTACTAAAAACAAGTTCAGTTTTATCCCAAAATTAGTAAAAAAAAGCGGGCCATCTACTTGCTACAATGATGCTTGGTGTTCTCAGAGCGCTGGAACGTCCGGAATGCTTTACAACATGTATTTGTGTTATCTGATATGAGAGGTGATGAAAACATTTTTAGAAAACTCACGTCTTTCTTGGGATCTGAGCCAAGGGACGTCGGTTTCGTAGGCAGGCACTCTAACCACTTCACTTCTACAAGGTATATTATAGGTACAGCTAGTACATATAAGTACTAAATTCGAAATTTATTACATTAACAAAAATATTTTTTTTAAACTAATAAGTCATGAACTAAAAATAATTTAAAAAATTATTTTCCTTAAATTTTGAAAATTTCCAATATGAGAAAATGATTTGAACTTAAAATGAGGAAAGTCGTTTTCCGTTTTAAAATATTCAAATTTTTATGAACTATTCAGGAGTATATAATTTCCTAAATCATTTTTTTACAAATAATTTCATTTGTATGATAAAATTGACTTAAATTTAGTAAAAATAGCCTTACTTTTAAAAAATGGTGCACTCAAATTAAATACACATTTTCTTGAAGTAGTTTTTTTTTTTGTTTTTTTGAACTGACATTATGAAAATTTAATTTATTTTTATTTTAAGAAAATATTTTTTTGATTTAAATAAAATTTCTAAATATTAATCCAATTATACTTAAATATACATAAAAATTTTTTAACTGTTTTCATGGAAATTTTTTTTAATAAAATTTAGTACATGTTTTGTTTTTTGAGTGTAGCGAGTGACTTTCTACCGTCTTTGGCTTCGATCCTAAACTGTTTACTTTCTAATAGGCTAGCAAGGGTTACCCTACTTATATATTATAAGCAAGACCTTTGGTCTGTTGTTTCAGAGATTAGATATTTACACATTCTTTTTTTTTTTTTTTTTTGAGGAGCAGCTGACAACCCATACTTAGGCAATGCATCGTGCAAAAAGAAAGGAAAAGGAGATATAGAGAAGATAGATGTTCAAAATAAAGACTGCTTATTTCATTTACAACTCTGCTATAGCCCCTTTTGTTAATTTTTAGAGCTTTGCTGAAACACCTCTGGTGTTAAGAATACGCATTAAATTTCTTAAGCTGTATGAGCAGGCATTTTATTAATAATAACCGCCGAAGGAGAGTGCTGGGATGTATTTTATCTTGGAACAGTATCAATCTCTGCCGATACAATTTTTTAGTGACCAGTTTTATGCCTCCAGTGCTTAAACAGTCCAACAAGAACTAATATAAGAAACATTTATGATGACGATTTTCCCTGAGCAGTGATCGAACCCAGATCCAAAGTCATAGGTTGCTTACGGGCTAACCAGTTCAGCCAATACCAACCTCATAAGTTTTTATGGTTAATTGGCCAAAGGTGGTGTGGAAAACTTCAACTATCCTATGAGATTCGCCACCAAGATGTTTAACTGTGCAGAACGGGAGCAAAAGTTAAGATAGTTTTTAATCTTCCAAAATGTAATTAAACTTAATTGAAGATTCGGCATAGGCGCCAATATGACATGCACAAATGCTAAACACACAACAAAAGGGTTCTAAATTATATTCTTGTACTAAAATCCATACAATTGAAAGAAAAATTAAAAGCAAAAGTTTTTGTAAAATTTAGCCCAAACCATTAGCGTTGGAAAGCTTTTGGAATTCTTTTGCACCGCATAGAAAATTCCATAACCAATATGATATTATTTTCATGTTCTCAACAGAACTTATTTCAACACATATTGTGAGAAAATTATCAATATACTTTATAAATACAAAAAAAGTATTTAGAATAACTTTGTTTCGCCTTCTATAATATGAATGTGTATTTACAAAACCATACATTTATTTACAACATTATCGTTTTAGTGGCTCCACTAGTTAGCTGCTCATCTGTTTCATTCAATTTAAATGTGTTATTAATGGCTAACAATAACATGATGAGGCAATTTTCCACACATGTCTTTTCTCTACTACCCTAATAATAATGTGAAAAATAAAAGCTTAAAGTAACATAAAATGTTATGTTATAAATAAATTATAAACAAACAGACAAACAAACAAAAAATGTTAAAAATTAAAAATCAACAACAAGTGAATATTGGTGTTCTTAAGCCCAAGTTTTCGCCCTGCTACGATGAGTATAAAGTAAATTCCCCTTTCCAAACATGAAACATCAAATATACAAATAAAACTTTAGCAACCACCCCCAATTTAGGCACATGATGAAAATTCCATCCATTTCATAATATTTACAAATGATGCTGTTTCTAAGCCTGCTCGAAAATGCGTCGAACAACTTTTAAATTTAAATCAAATATGTATGTATGTCTGCATGTATGTATCTAAGGGCGTGAAAATGGCAAAAACAGATGAACAAAGCCACAGGGATTTACACAGCAGCAATAAAAAGATATTCAACTGATAGATTTTTACCTTTTGGCAGTTATATTTTTAAGAAAAAATAAAGCTGGTTTGGTTAAATAAAAAATAAATTAAATAAGGGAAATTTCAAGAAATTGCTAAATTCGTTTCATTGAATGAATCAGCAAGCCATCAAGCCAAGAAGCTTTTTGCGTCCGTAACAGTTTTTGGTGTACCATATAAAACTTTTAATTAATTTAATTTATTTTAACAAATCGAAATCTTTTGTAAAAAAATATTATTGAAAATAAATAAATAAAATTTAAAAATTAATTATTGAAAATATTTTTTTATACCCAAACAATAATTTTCTTTCGTTGGCTGAAGTAGTTATCGCCATGACAACAAATTAAATCTTAGGACCTGGGTTTGATCAGTGATCAACGCAAAAATCATAAATTTCTCTGACTGCTGTTGGCCAGTCCAAAGGGATGAAAAACATAAAACTAGTCACATAAAATTGTTCCGGAAGTTAATGTCCACCACACCGCTCTCCTTCAACAGTTAGCAGAACTAACGGCGAAGTAAAACATATAATAAAATGACTTCTCACAAAGAAATAAACCTTCTTCTACATTTTTACCACATATCTTCGCTACCCTATTCCTTTTTCCCTAGTTCTGGCATAATACATTGCATAAATTAGGGTCATCCCCTGGTAAGTCTGCGTTCACATGTGAACCCAGAGTAAGTAAAGTAAAGAAAACATAAAACATTTCTAAAAATCTTATTTATTTGTTGCGGTTTAGCAATATCTAAATGCATTTCGTTGGTTGCTATACCAACTCATTAGTATCATCGAATAAATGTCAAATTTCAAGGGCATTTGAGAAGGAACGGAATTCAAACTATGTAGATCTCGAAAATTTGATCCGAATTTTGAAAATTAAATATGGGATTTTAAAACTTAATTCGAGCCAGGTCTCAATAAAGAAAAAGAGCTTTGAAATTAAGTGTAATTGAAGCTTTTCCATAGGATCACCCCTACAGGAATTTTAAAAAACTGATGTGTTTGCTATTTATTAGACATTTGGTTTGCTTAAAAATTAAAAAACAATTTTTTTAATATTATTTATTCTTAATCGATGTCCATGTAAAAAGTTTAGTTCAGAGCTTTACAGCTGTAGCACGAATAGTAAATTTTCGTAATATATTATTATATGTATAAAACATTATTTAATAAACGTGTTTTTCGTTAATAAAGTCTTTACTAATGTATTTCAAATGCGAGAAACTTCAAGAACACTAAATATGTAGATGTGGAACTCTTTCTCGGATGTTTATATCAGCGTAAAGATTATAAAATAAAACGACGGGCACAAAAGAAGGGACGTCAGTGGTCAATATATAAAAACTGGAACTCAATATCAAAAATTCAAACAAAATTTCAAAATTTTGATTTAAACTATGCAAATTCACTCAACATTTCGAAAATTTTCTGCCCTCCCCACAATGTCGACCGATCGATAATACGGAAATTATAAACGAAAAGCTACTGATTTACGAACTTCAAAATATCAATTTAATTTATTTGTTTAGCTTTTGTGCCACTTAACATATAATAAGTTAAATAAAATCTAGAAATCCAGCGATCGATATCGTGGAAAAGGCCGTTTATCTTTATTTGGAAACTTAAACTTAATTTCGAAAATTAGATTTTAATTTCTGAAATTCCAACAAGATTTGATGTTACATTTGGAGCGTTGCTCTTCGTCTAAACGCAATTATTTTCTTGTATGAAATATTTAAAATAAGTACTTACTACAAATTCCCCAATTTTTGAGGGGAATCAAAGAAACACGTACATAGTCATTGTTATAATAAGTCCAAAGATTTTTCAAGACTTTTTGAAAGGGTAGCACGTTTACTGAAAAAACTTCGTAGAATTAAATTCATTTAGACTTATGCAGTTGATTTAAAAAGTATTTGGTTGCATTCTGGTAAGAAAAGTCTTTGGACTTATTATAACAATGACTATGTACGTGTTTCTTTGATTCCCCTCAAAAATATGTGTTGCAAATCTTATTAAATAAAATTAAGATTTTATATAAAAAGTTTTAGTGTGTACATGCTACTTACATATATTCTGAAGTACGTGCATATCAGCAGCAAAACTGTCTACAATTTCCGGAAAACTTTTTTCAAACGTAAAAGAGCTTTAAGAAGGTAGCAGCAATACAAAAAATAGCATCCCCAAAATCAAAATTGAATTCGTACGATAAATATGTATTTGTAAAACCAAATCTCCCCTTTTTATTTGGATAAAAGTAAATGTAAACAAATGTTTGTAGAATGTGAGTGTTTTTGTTTGAATTTACAATCAAGTTGCTAATGGAAATTGCAAACATGCAATCATTATATTTAAAGGCACGCACACCTACACATCTCTACGAATGAATGGATGGTTGAATGGATGACCGAGTTGTTAAATTTTACTTTATATGCCTTCCGGTCATTATTTTTTCCATTTATGGCTGTGTATGATGCTAATGACGTCTAAATTCTTATATTTCAAGGTAATTGTATCCGAAAATTCTTAGGCCATAACACGAGTAACTAATGAAGTAAGAGACCAACCACCATCAAATGATGTTATCATACCGTGGAGTTTATAGAAAGTCTGCTGAAGTTTATTATTCCTTGTTAATTAAAGTGAGTTTTTGAAATTAAAGAATGCGGAATGGGTTTTACAAAAAACGACTTATTTTTTTTTCGATAGTATTGGAGTAAGGAAACATCAATATTATTTTACGTCGGCTTTGCCAGTTCAAAAACTAATATTTACACTACACCAATATGTAGAGATGGTTTCAATTATTTCCGTACTTGAATTAATTATTCATGTCTTAAATAACAAAACTTTCCAACAATTGTAACAAAATGTAAATTATTTGTAAACTTGTCTTTTAGTGATCTGCAGTTAATCTGCAATTTTCAAAATTTACCCTTTTCTGTGTAGACACCGAAACAATTATTCCAAAATAATAAATATATTAACACACTTAATTAAAACTTTTAATTAGTTCAATTAATTCCGAAATTGAATCAATTAATCATTTGATCAAAAACATATTTTCGAAGCAATTTTTGTCGATATTTAATTTAAAAAAACAATTTTTGTCGAAGGTTGATGTTTAACAAAGAAATTAATTGAATCTAAATTTGTTGTATTAAAAATCATGTTTTACGTTTGATTGTGAATAAAAAAGAATTTGAAAAAATAATTCATAGAAGGATATAATAAACTACCAAATTAATAGAGAATTTAATAGAATTTTGAATATACTCACAAATTATAAATGATGCAAACTTTCAGTGTAATTTCGCTAGATCGAAGTGATCGTATGCCAAAATTATTCGCGTGAAAGGTTTCTTACAGGAAAGATTATACATACAGACTTTTAAAATGAAAGCGAACTGCTATATCGCGTTTCTTGCAAACTGTAAAGTTTGTACCTTAATGGGAAAACTATTAACATTAATTTCGTAGTAGTTTTTCGGTGTTCGCATTGTCTATTTGGAAAATTAACCAAGCATACGATGGTGGAAATAAGCTTTCATTGTAATATTAATGATATAGTGAATAATTATTGCTTTCGATCTGCTCTGTACGTATTAATGGAAGCCAATTCATTAAAAACCATATTTATCACTTTAACAATAAGAATGAACCAGAATTGTGTTCAAAGCTTTATAACGGAATTGAAGCAAAAAATAAGAGCTTCAACAAGGGATAATTCTAAAAGAGCAAAAAAGAACAGTTGCATTTAATCCCATTGAAATAACGGATGGAAACAATAAACATAAAAATATTTTTTTTTTAATTTTTATTCCAGGAAAAAAATTTAGATTTCTTCTTGTTGGCATTGTTTCCCATATTCGATAATCATTTTGTTTTGTTGGCTGTTGAAATTTTGTAAGAGATGCTTTTAACAAAAGCAATTCGTGCATTGAATGCGCTTAAGGAAATCGTAAAATGAATGAAGGATTTCCCCAAATCAAATGAACAGAAAGAAATAAAAAAAATATACACAATAAAAATAAAATAAAATAAAGACATAAAAGTATAAAAGAATAAAAATTAAACAAAGGAGATGAAGGTTAAAAAGGAATGTTGTGACCCCAGTTGGTACCAGTTGTGCGTTCGTTTCGTTTTTTGCTGTTTGTTGTTGTTGGTGCGATTCCATGTTCTTGTGGTTTTCTTTTTATGCCTGCAGGCTACAACCTCACAGAGACCCCAAAAATAAGGGGTTGCAAATATTTACTCTGTATGTGGGTGTTGTAAAGCAACAACAACAACAACAGCTACGATGACGATAAGGAAGAGGAAGTTTAACAGTATGCCTGTGGTGAGTAAGAGTGTGTGTTGGTTTTGCTAATGAAGGTGACGATGCTGGTGGCTGACAGACTGACTGACTGGCTCTTTCTTTTGCTTAAATTTGTTAGTTGCTGGTACTCATTCGAATTTTATTTAATATTGTTGCAGATTGTTGTTAATGATAAATTCTTTTCTGGGAACGATCTAAAATTTATATGAGCATGAAGATGTTTAAAAAAATATATACCAGCCGGATTTGCTGTGGCATTTAAATGTTTCTTCTTCATTTGCTTTGGTTGATTTGTTTACGTGATTGTGACGCCTTTCCACCGACTATAACTGTGCCTGCGATTCTGTTCGTGGCATTCTTTCATGTTTGATTGTGATTTTTCTATCTTAAATAATGGCTGCTGTTAATGAGGGGGTTCGTTGAAATCGCAAATCTCTTATAAACACAATTTTATCCTTTGTTTTCCTTTGTTTTTCGTTAACAAGGTATTAAATGTAAAACAATATTTTTACAAGGATTACATTTTTATCGTTTGCTTGACAAACAGCAGCAAGTTTTTGTCACTTTCCTTCTATGCTTCACACAATTTTACCGTCAATTGGAGACGAAAATAAGTGAGATTCCATATTTTCAATCTGTGTAAGGATTTTTGTTGGTAGTGTGGCCTAATCTTTTTAGTTTCATGTATATGTGTTTATGTACGGCAGCTAAAAAATTCATGTATAAATTGAATCCGGAAGTTTAATATATATTCATACCACTGTATATGTACAGATATATGAAATACTCTAAACCCAAAGATCTCTAAATACAAAGATATATTAGATGGGCAACATAACACTTGTTTTTTCAATTTGTAGTTTGCTAGTAAGAATTAAAATATGAAAACAAAAAAACAAACACTTTCATGTTTTTGAGATCAAGCTCGATCTCATCAAGAGAGCTCTTGTTTTACCTGAAGTAAGGTTAAAATAAAGAAAAAATGCTCATGTAAAAGAAACAGTTAATACAAAAACCAAATTTTGAAAAAAAATTTAGTGGAGAATCTCTCCATCCTTGTAAAATAGCTTAAATAATTAGTTTAATAATGTACGTATATCTACTTGATTTTACCGCCCTCAAACGGTAGAAAATTATAACAAGTGTTCTGATCGAAAACACGGTGAAGAACTAACGTTTTGACAATTAATGCTGCATTATGAACCGAAAAATTAAATATTTTGAATTTGATTCTAGTAGCGCAAAGGCTATATATATATATATATATATATATATATATATATATATATATATATATATATATATATATATATATATATATATTGCATGATGTACATACTCCTTATTTAATAAATATAATTAATTTTTTTAAATTAAGTGAAGCCAACCTAAGTCAGAATAATGAAAATATTTTTGGAAAAAATTTATTAATAATTTGAGTTGGTAAATTCAATTGGCTACAATTAAAAATACATGTGTACAGTAAAAATAAATAACCCCACACGTATTTAAATCAATCCCAAGCGGAGTTGAAAGTACGGTAAGTATGGATTCTCTTCGATCAAATATAAAAATATTGATTCAAAGACGGATTATTTTATCTCTAAATTTAATGCGAATAAAAAAATATTAATTCAAAAAGATACCTGCTTGATTTAGGGAGAAAATTAACGGCTTTAGATTGACTGCATGAAATGCATGTTGATGCTATTGAAAGCCCTACACTTTTACCTAAAACCAACCCTGCACAATCCTGGGGAATCAATCCCCAATCGAAATTATTTATGCTAATTTTTATCCCGAAGCACAATTGAATTACGATTATACATACATATGTTTAATACTTAGCTAAATTATATAAAATTTATGTTTGTTCAAAGAATCAAAATATTTCTAACCAAAATTTCCTAGACCACTCAACCACATTAAGATATTAAAATCGACAAATAAACTGATGCTGATGTGTTTAATTCCGTTAAGATTTTTGGGATATTCGGATTAAAATTTTCAATAAAATCTCGTACTCAAAGGACTTTTAAAATACTTGAATTTAGCACAATTTTTTTATACAGACATGTCACAGAATATGCCATTCCGAGTGAAAGTGGCATTAATTTTGAAAAATATTTTTTCCGTACACGCAAAGAAAAGATATTATTGCAAAATGTTTCTGTCAAGTTTACCTGCCACAACCAAAACTTAAAAAAAAGTTTTTTTGCTGCTACGAGAGTATCTTTTGCAACTGAGAATAATAAAAGTTTATTTAACATTTTAAGTTTTTTGCGACCATTCATTGTCTGTGTTCTGAAAACTTGATCATTTAAAAGGTAAAGCCTTATATCTAAATTCACATCATGTTAAGTTATTAATCAATTCTCAGTAGAGGAATGTTGGACTTCAAAAATTGAAGAACTAAAATTTAATGTGTGAAATTCCACCGAGACATGTGGCTGTGCCATTTGCGAAAATATCGTTCTCCTTAACAGCATGGAATTACTAATTAAAAATGTAAACAGAGTAAGAAAATCGAAATTTCAAAGTACATATGTATGTATGTTTGTAAAATAATTTAAAAATGTTCAGTAGTGGTCTTCAAATTCGGCATCAAAATGTCATAATAATGTTAAATACCTAAAGTAGTGTGATAGATTTTTTCAATTTATTGTTACTGACGCAAAGGGAGGGATTTTTTGCTAATTAAATTTGAAACATAAGTTGCTCTAAACTAGTGATGTTACGAATACTCGTATTCGTATTCGACTATTCGACTATTCGCCTGTTTTAACATATTCGTATTCGTATTCGCCAAATTCAAGCGAATATTTTTCGAATAATTTTCCCATACATTTTCCAAAAAAAAAAAATCAAACAAAAGTTTAAAGAAAGTACATAAAATGTAAAAAAATATATTAATTTTTATTAAAAAAACCCATTGTATTTCACGCAAAGTAATAACCTTCTTAAAAAATAAACAAAAATATATATAAATTATAATTTAAGTTGTCTCAAATGTATTAATAAAATTAAAAATGCTTTCGCAGCAGTGAATTGAACAAAGTACATCATCTATCGGCAATAAATTGGAATACATATACTCGTATAACTTAAGTGCATGATATTTAAAGAAACTCGGTGAGATGTTTTGATTCTGTTTATTTGTAAATGTATAAGGGTGGGAAGCTACAGGAATCAAACTAAAACTTTTTATATATGAAATTCCACTGACACAGGTGGATGCGCCTTCTGCAAAAATATGTTCGCTAAACAGCACTGAATTATTAATTAAAAACCCAAACAGAGTAAGAAAAACGAAATCTGAAAGTATGTAAGTAAAATAATAAAAAATTGTTCTGTAGAGGTCAGAGTTCGGATTTGCGCACTTCTTTTGCTCTTTACGCTTTGCGCATTTCTTAAAAGCGTATTAAAAATGCGCACAAGCGCAAAGAGCGGAGCGAAAAAAAAGGAGCAATTGGTATGCGCAGCGCAAGCGCATTCGATTTAATAGCGCCGCTCTTTGCGCAATGCGCATTTAAATTTTTTGTCTAGCGCTTTACGCTGCGCATTGCGCATATTGAGCGGCGCATTGCGCATGCTCTTTTGTATGATAACAGTGGTTCGTTTGAATTTATTCATTGCTGCCACGAAAAAAAGTCTTTGCAGCCAAAATCTTTAAAAAATGTAACTAAATAAGAATAAAAGTAACCAGAATACTTTTTTAATGTTTATTAAAATGGTGTGTTTTATTTTTGAGTAAAATATCAATCATATTTGGCCTTTAAGGATTTATTCTTAATCCGTATATTATATGTATAAAAATGATCTGATTGCATGATTCAATTACTATAAGGTAGTCTTAGAAGCCCAGCTGACAATTCTTGCAAACCACTTGTTTTTAATTTCAGGTGTCGAATTTTTATTTGTATTTATTTATTAAATTTAAATTAAAAAATTTGTATTTAAAAAGAAAATTGTAAAATTTCTTAAAATGAATACGAAATAAATATGAGTTTGTATTTGAGCAAAATAGATGTGATATGTACAAAAGATTAGAGCTATTGGAAATGAACCTTTTTTAAAGCTCCCAAAAATCAAATCAAACTAAAATCGTGGAAAGAAGTCTTCACAAAAAATTTCATATGTGAAGCGCAAAATAGAAAGGGACCTAAGGGTAAAAACCGGTTTAGTTCAGGAGAGCCATTTTAAAGATTTAAATACGTGTATTTAATACGTGAGTTCACTTTCATAAAACGCACATATCTCTGGGAGGGAACACTTTTGGGGCATGCGATCGGTCTCATTCGATGCTCAGATGTTGTCCACATAAAAAAAAAAGTGAAAATTGATTGTTTACCCTTAGGTCCCTTTCTCTGTGCGCTGTCACATATGCAAATTTTTTTTTTTGAAATTTCAGTTTAAATAAGAAATATCCACAACAAATACATTTAGGTATGTTTCGTATGTAAATCTTCTCATGTACGTTTATAACAAGAAGGCGACGAAAATTCTAAAAATAGACGCACTTGAATATTTTCCTGAGTAATTTTTTTAATATTTTGTTGTATGTACATATGTATGTTCCTAGAAGACAAGCCCATTTACATCATCTGTAGGTATGAATGAATGTACATTCACAAAAAATATTTAAAAATATTTGGCCTGCTTACCCTTTCTGTGGTTTCGCAAGCAAATATTTTTATGACTTTATTCAATTTTTGAGCAGTTTGGGTTTTTCCAACATTTTATGTGTATGTTTCTTACAAGTAACGAAATGTGTATAAAACCCACCATTAACAAGATTTTTTGGAATCCAAGAAAAGATTTTTTTTAAATAACTTTGAGAGACATACAATGTGAGTATGTATAATTGTATAAGGGGCAGATTTTTAACCTAAAACGTTTTTTTCGTTTTGAAATTGTATGGAAAAATTTTGTTTTGAAATGAATTTTTGTTATTTTTCATACAAATTTAAAACGTGTAGAAACGATTTTTTTTTACAAAATCTGCCTATAAGTAAAAAACCAATTATCAAGGTATTTATAAACATGTATAGATATGTATATATTGTCCTTGATAATGTGGTGTTGTATTTTTTAAAGATGATTATTCTTGATGTAAAAATCTATTATTTCCTTTACTAACATTTTTTACCACTGTAAATGAGCTATGCGCATTTCTTGCTCTTTTGGCTCTTTTTGCGCATTGCGCAAAAAAATGCGCAGCGCAAAAAAATGCGCAGCGCGAAAAAAGCGCAAATAAAATTGCTCTTATATGTAGTTGTTTTTTGACCAATTTGCAATTAATTAATGTTTATTGATAGGTGTTACCTTCGGGCTAGTAATGGTCATTCCAAAATTTAAATAAAACAAAGACTAATTCATTTTATTTTCAGCACCCAACGTTTCGTTTGTTTGTTTCAAACTTCTTCAGGGGTATTTTTTATTAGCTTAATCTAGCAACAAAACACAATAATTTAATAAATTTCATATCAAATAATTAGTAGGTATAATATTTTGACTTACAAACTTTTGTTGTTTTAAATTTCGCTGTTGTTTTATTTATTCATACTTTAATATATCAAAACTGGACTTCACGACACATAATTTGTATAAATAAAATAAATAAATAAATAAAATAGAAGCAACAATTCAATTTTTGATGTTTCTGTTTTAAATATCTTCAAACATGCAGACGAACAAAGGTTACACCAACACATGTAAGAGACAGTACTTGTAGGCTAAACTATTTATTTAAAACAGAAACATCAAAAATTGAATTAACAAAAATAAAATCAAACTTACACGCAAAATTATTGAATATTGAAATTAAAGAAACGCATACTAACACGGTACATATTCAAAAGCAAATAAAGAATATAGAAATAAAAATCAAAAATACACTGAGAGAAATAGAATGGGAGAGGTATAAAAAAGAACAGTGGAACAAATTTCATAACATCAGATCAAAAATAAAACGAACGCACATATTAAAAATAGAGAATTTAAAAAAACAAAAATTTAAACAATACAATATTGTATTTAACGAAGAGTGGTTTGTAAATCTTACTGACATACAATTTGATTTTGAAAGCAAGTGGATATTATCATTAGGTAATAAATTTGCATTGCCCGTAAATAGCAGAAATTTCGCGCCAATCCCACTTATAGCAGATATTGAACAGTGGGTACAGAATATTAAAGATGAGACGGAAAAGGAAATTACAAGGTCTAGAATCGCCAACAGAATAGCAAACTACAAAAGGAAACTAAAAAAATAGTTAAAAGGAAAAATTTATCCTCAGCATATATGAGAGGACAAAGAAATATATAAAACAATATGAAAATGAAATAACAATAACGACAGCAGACAAAGGAAATAAAACAGTAATAATGTACAAAAATGATTACAACAACAAAATGAGTTCGATGGTAAAGGACAGGAAAATCTATAAGCCAATAGAAACGGATCCAACTGAAAAACTCCAAAATCGAAATAATACCATAGTTACAGAATTATATAAAAAGAACATAATTACGAAATTTGAAAAATATAAAATGACAACACATGCAACAGCAGCTCCCCAATTATATGGTTTACCAAAAATCCACAAAGAGAACATTCCCCTTAGACCCATTTCATCATCAGTGAACTTACCGTGTTACAAGCTATCAAAATTCATAGGAAATATATTAAAAAATATCATATCGCGAACATACAACATCAAGAACTCGTTTGAACTAAAACAAAAATTAGATCATTTAACAATAGATGACAACGAAATTATGGTCTCATTCGACGTGGTATCATTGTTCACCAATATACCGATATACTTAGCAATAAAGAACATACTGGACAAATGGCAAATAATAAAGGAACACACAACGATGGAGAAAAAATTATTCCTCAAAATATTACAATTCTGCCTAAATGACAATAATTATTTAAATTTTGAAAATAAATTTTACCATCAGACACATGGTATGCCTATGGGAAATCCTTTATCCCCAACTATAGCAGACATTGTACTTGACACCCTATTGGACGATGCTATTGAGGAACTAAAATCGAAAAATATTGAAATAAAATTTTTGACGAAATATGTGGATGACATTTTTGCTGTGATAAAAAAATCTGACGAACAAATTATACTAAAAACACTTAACGCATACCATAACAAAATACAATTTACAACAGAAACGGAGAAAAATAGTGCAATACCATATCTAGACATTTATATAATTAACAACAATGGCAAAATTTTAACAAATTGGTACAAGAAGCCTACTTCTTCAGGAAGAATGATGAATTATTTTTCGACACAACCGTTACAAATGAAGATAAACACAGCTACCAATTTTATTAAAAAAGTATTCCAATTAAGTGACAAAATGTACAGAAGACAAAATATATATAGGGATATATTAAGTAAAAATAACTATCCATCATTCATAATAAATAATTTAATAAATAAAATCCTTAAAAACGATAAGAAAACTTCAACAAATCAACAAGAAAAACATGAAGTTAAATTTTACAGTGTACCCTACATACCTAAGCTTACTGAGACAAGAGCATTAAATAATATAATTAAAGATCCTACAACAACAATAGCACATAGATCAAACAGAACCTTAAGAAACCTGTTTACAAATAATAAAACAAAACTGGACAGACTAAAAGTAAACAACGTTGTTTACGAAATAAAATGCAATGGAAATGAAAGAGAAAACTGTGACTTAGTTTATATTGGCACAACAAAAAGAAAGCTTGGGACGAGAGTAAAGGAACATAAATCTGACATCGAAAAGGGAAAGGAGACGACTGCGTTATCCCTTCACGCAAAAGAATGTAAGCATATCATTGATTTAGAAAACATTAAAATATTGGACAGGGAAAAGAAAGAAAACAAACGTTACACTCTGGAAAGTCTCAGGATACAACAAAAAATACAAAGGACAATGAACACAAAAGAAGATAAAGACAATACCAAGCTACAATATTCTGCTGCAATAATTTAATTAGTTAAAAAAGTACTGTGATATTAGCGTTAAGTTTGACAAATAAATTTGTGTTGTATTGCTTCTATTTTATTTATTTATTTATTTTATTTATACAAATTATGTGTCGTGAAGTCCAGTTTTGATATATTAAAGTATGAATAAATAAAACAACAGCGAAATTTAAAACAACAAAAGTTTGTAAGTCAAAATATTATACCTACTAATTATTTGATATGAAATTTATTAAATTATTGTGTTTTGTTGCTAGATTAAGCTAATAAAAAATACCCCTGAAGAAGTTTGAAACAAACAAACGAAACGTTGGGTGCTGAAAATAAAATGAATTAGTCTTTGTTTTATTTAAATTTTGGAATGACCATTACTAGCCCGAAGGTAACACCTATCAATAAACATTAATTAAAATTGCTCTTTTTTGCGCTTGCTCTTTTTATGCGCAGCGCAAAAATAAATGCGCGGAGCAAGCGCAATAATAAATTGGCTCCGCTCTTTGCGTAAAGAGCGAAAAAGAGCAAAAAGAGCGGCGCTGCGCTGCGTTTTTTCGTACTCTGGTAGAGGTTCTCAAATTCGGCATCTTAATGCAATAATAATGTTAAATGTTTTTTTCATTTATAGTTACTAACGCAAAGGCAGGGATTTTTTTCCAATTAAATTTGAAATATAAACCTCAAAAGAAATATTCGTATTCGTATTCGGCGAATACTGTTTTAAATATTCGTATTCGTATTCGCGAATACTAAAAATTGATATTCGTAACATCACTACTCTAAACCTTAAAAGTAATATTCGTATTCGTCGAATACTGTTTCAAATATTCGTATTCGCGAATACTAAAAATTGATATTCGTAACATCACTACTCTAAACCTTAAAAGTAATATTCGTATTCGGCGAATACTGTTTCAAATATTCGTATTCGCGAATACTAAAAATTGATATTCGTAACATCACTAGTATGTTTCTTTACAGCATGACGAAAATATGTAGCGAAACTGCAAAAGACGGCCATCGGTCTTTAAATATAATATTCCGATAAATATGTTAACTATTTTGAATTTTGTTAAATTTAATTTGCCCAGAATACACGATAAATATATAATTTAGTTTAGTAAGAAGTTGTGTGTTCATTTCGCTTTTATCTGTCAAATCAATTACATACACCAGGAAGAAAACTTTTTCATAACTACTAATATGCACTGAAATTTATCAGCATTTGCAGAGCATACAGAGACAGAGGCAGATTTATGACGACTTTGTTTTGTTCCTTAAATGACAAATTTAATATGTAGAGTCGATCATTATCATGCACATTAATGATAGTTTGCGATTATGGCTTCATGTTTTTTCTTTGCGTGTAGACAAATTATGGCATACGATCAGTGATGCCAACTCTTGCAACATCAAAAGCACTGTGAGCCCATGGAAGTAGGGTAAAAAAGGGTAAAAATGAAAAAAATTTCGGGTACAAAAGCACTAAAATAATTTTGTTTTGGGTCTGGTGGATTAAAAGACAGATCTATCGTTTTTTCATGGCTTTTTGTGTGACTTTTTCGAAGTAAATCGCTTTATCGTGCATTTATTTCACAATTACAACAAACAAAATATGCTTTTAATTCATCTTTTGCTGATCTAAGCCACCTTTTAAAAGCTGCATCATTTTCCCAAGCTTTTCTATAAGAATATAAGTATTTGTTTTTCGATCTAAGGGAAAGCCATTGTTAGATGATGAACTTTAACACATATGAACTTTAACATCAATGAAGAACTTACTTTTAATAACTGTGCAGCTTGATAATAACCAAGGCACTTTCTTGCTTAAATTTGCACAACAAACAAATCAAAGGATATGCACTAATATTGAAAGTAAGATCGCTGCTAAACAAATAAATCACAAAAATTTCTGAACGAATTTAAAAAAAAAGTTGAGAAATTCTAGAATTCAAACTCTTAACAGTTTGCGAGTACTAATCAAAATATAGATGCAAATTATACGCCGTTGGTTAAAAAAAGTATTAGGTGTGTTTAAAGAATAGTAGGAAAATGGTTCAGTGTGAAAAATGTTGATTATTTAAAACGCACCTAAAAGCACTGTGAGAAATTCTTAAAAGCACTATAAATACCCGCTTTTCAAAAACGGGTATTTAACAAAATTTCGGGTATTGCTTAAGTAAAAAAGCACCAAAAAATACCCGAAAAGCACAAAAATGGCAACGCTGCATACGATAGCGATCGAATAATTCATTAAAAAGAAGAGAGAGAAAAATGAACTGAATCTGAAGAAGGTAAAGCAAAAACGATCAAAATAACACATACGAAATTAAAATCATTATGATAAAAATTGTTAATTAATTACTACATACATATATATGTACATACATACATACATGCGTAAATATTTGTTAATAAAATTTTATCAAAATTATTTTATTAAATTTACATTTTCAAAATATTTCAAACAGAAGTTCAAGTTGAAGTTTGAAATAAAATATATTCATGTGGAGTGAATCTGACACCATGTCACAACGTTCTACAGACCACTTTCGTATAACACTCGTATGTAATCGTACATGAAAATAAATGTTTTACAACTACTATTAAATGACAGTAAGCAGCTACTACAGTTGTTGATTGATCGATCTCATTGATTTTGATTTGGCCTGACGTTTAATTACCAACAAATAAGAGGAAATATGCACAAACTTTTACATCCCTTAAAAATGTATTTATTATCCCCAAAAAAAATGCGAAAACTTGAGACGAAAGCTTAGATGAAATAAAAGCATATACGATAATGGATTTACGAGTAAAACATGAAATAACTAAATCTAATTTGATAAGGTATGTTGTATGCATGTGTGCGAGAAACATCTGAACACATACAAATATTATATAAACTCGTACAACATAAACAAGTCAATGTCAACTTTAATTTGTATCTTTAATACTCGCAACACGTTTGCTTGTATTTAATTTTTTTTTTTTTTTTGCTCTTTTTTTTCTGACTAGACAGATACTGGAAGGAAGCCAGGTTAATGTTACGAAAATGGATTAAATTGATGATGTCTGTATATTATAGAAACGAAAACTTGACGGTGAAGAATTTTTATTCCGTGTTGTCTGAGAAGAAGATTATATTTATTAGATTAACTCATGCCATTTATATGGGCTTGTTTATATGAATGTGTGTGTATGAATGATTTGAATGAGGTGAACATATTGTACAGGACTGAAAACAAGTATCAAAATTGCCTTCCAGTAGCCATCATTTGCCTACTCATGAACTGCTACTGTGACAACGACGGGAAGGTTTCAAGAAAAGAAAAAAAATTAAAAACATCTTAAAAAAAACTGATTTAAGTTTGAAATTAGGTAAAGTTTTATATACAGTACAACCTCGCTAATCCGGACAGATATAGTTTCAGCTATTGTCCGGATTAGTGGATTGTCGGGACTACAGTTAAAATAAATTTTTTAAAAGCATATATTTCGTTTTTATTACCGAACAAAAATATAACTACACATAAGAATTCGTTTGCGTTTAGTTAAATTTACAAAAAACATAGATAAAGAAAAATACTAAAAGTGTCCAGAAATATTAATATTGAAAAATAAGAATTTATTCGTTTTCAAAAATTTGTCTGTGAATTTCAAAATTACTCAATTGGTGTTTTGATTAATTGCTAAATTTTATTTGTGTCTCTTTTAAATAAACGTATATAAAAAAAATTTGATTTAAAGCAAATAAAGCGTAGCCAACAGTCTTTTTTCGGCAAATATTTGATAAGTATGAACTTAGCTTTATTTTCAATAGTATTGAGTATTACGCTTAAGGACGCTTTCTAATGATTTTTGTTTTAATTTGTATAGATCTGGTGTGGAGAGTATCTAACAATTGATCAAAATCTTTAAAATCTTTAATTTGCATAATTATCACACTAATCCTATTCACGTTCATGTGCAAATGAAACGGTCTTGCATCATGGCATTTAAAAAATGGTACACATTCAAATATATATTGGTGATATTTAGTATTTGGTTCAAGAAAAAACACACATAGAGAGAGAGAGAGAGAGCGATGTATGGCTACCAGTCGACGAACCTCGAAAGAAAACCTCTACAGATTAACTTTCTATCATGGTTGGTCTTAACCGAAGGATTTTGGTGCCTGCTCACCATATACCATACCGGCAAAGGTTACCCTAGTGACTTTTATATCTTTTGTTTCAGAAATAGTTTGCGACACATAAGTTCATAAAGTCTGGGAAAGCAAATTACTCTTTTCGCCAGAAAGCATAGCACAAAACACACTGAATTTCATTTTGCATTTACAATTTCTTAAAACGAATCACAGTAAACACTGAATTCCGTCACTAAATATAGATATGTATGTATGTATGTACAAAAATTAATACGTACAAAGAAAAATAAATAGGACTTAAATAAATCCTAAACTGTCAATTATACGGTAAGCACGGTTTTTCTTGAAACAAGGACAAAATATTTGATTCAAGTACGGATTATTCAATCCCAAAAAAAGATTATTTAAAAAAAATGTTCAGATGGCTAAAATTAAAGGCTTTATATACGATGCATGATCCACGACCAACATCATCATGCACCCAATTAAAGCCGTGCGCATTTATTTTAACAACAATTAAGCCTGTCGCATTCTCTAATCAATCCCTAAGCGGGACTATTTACGCTCCTTTTTAACCTGGATCACAAATAAATTAATGTATAAATATATTGAACATAGAGTTATGTACATACATATATGTTTGTAACTTATCGCCTTATACATACATACATACATTATATTGTATTATATTTGGTCAATTCTAGTATTCACAATCAATTTAAGAATTTTCACAACCGTATGTTGGTTACAACTGTGGTTTATGGTTATGATAATGGCATGTTCGTTGGATCCACATAATATTGGTAGCGGTAACCGATATTCCACTGACATAACCGATTTCCAACCAATCTTTTTTCTGGTTGCATATAAAACAATTGATTCCTGATTTTTTGATCTGATGATATGTCCAAAATTGCATATTTTTCTTATTTTGACTCCAAATCATAAGTAGAACTTTAACCATTATGCTTAAAAAGCTTTCAAACTTCAATGCAAGTTTTCATAGAAAAAGTGGGAATTGTAAATTTATTGATTTAAAATTTGGCTAAAACTAATTAAATGAATTTTAAAATATACTCGTACACTATGGTTTTTCTTGTCAGAAATTGAACATTAAAAAATCCCTGCATATCGTCGAATCGATTGCAAAATTCTGTGTGTTTGAAAAGAGTGAAAAAATTCAATCGTATTTAAATTTTTTGTTGAGTGGCTGTCAATTATCTATAAAAAAAATTCAGCATTTTATTATAAGACATATCATGCCCAATGTAGTAGTAAGATAGCGAATCTAAAAATAAGCGAATTTAGCATATTCGATAGTTCGGCATGATAGGGATCATATGGGGTGCACAGATTAAACTTTGAGCAGAAATGAGGTTCGTTTGAAAATTCCATGTAGTTTTCCCGTATCGCGAAATATTTGTAGACTATTCAAACTGAATCAGAAAAGAAACACAATTAATAAATGTATGGTATTTCTTTTCCATCGTCTCCTTGAGCCATTAATATCAACTGCACAGAGCATTATTGTTCTTTAACAATGCTTAATAAACATTTAATGAAATTACATTCCTTAAGAACTAATTTTACCACAATTTCTCAATTACTTAATTAGAATTATTTTAATTTTTTCCCTTTTGTTTTATCGACCATTTTTTGTTTCCCCTAACGCAAATAAATGGGATTGAAATTTTCATTGTTACTATTTGTAAAGCACTGACAGTATTCAGCGTTTGATGCAAATAGTCTCGCAAAGAAAAAAAAAAGCAAATACAAAATATCGTACCACTTGTGTTAAATTTAATAACAAAATATACAGAGTTAGATTTCATAGAAAAGCTACGGTGTTTTACATTTGATCATTCGGAATACCATTTGCACCAAACACTGAATACCATCATTGTTTTCTATTTTCTCAAAATGTTTCTGCGATGTCTTGTTTCTTTCTTTGCTATGTTTTAACTTTTTTATTTGTTACGTAAACTTTTTGTTCTTCAAAAGGTGTGGTGGAGGGAGTGGTTTTATCCTGTTTTTTTTTCTGACAATTTAACGCACACTACGCAAATGGTTGTAACCAACCTTGTTAGAGTTGTTGCTGTTATTGTTGGTGGGCTTACAACATTAATTTACTATCAAAACAAAGAAGAGCAAGTACAACGACAACACGAAGCCAACGAAACCGGTTGCAATTTCCCAGTTTCCAGTTCCCTGTTATTATAATTTTATTATATTATTATATTTGTGCCTTTGATGTCTTTCTTTTACATCAAGCCCCAAAGGCAAGGAAAACAAAACAAAGTTTTGAAGAAATTAAAAAAAGCGGACGTTCAAATTGACGACACGTGACTCTTTTTGTGTATGTGTAGATGTGTGTGAATGATTATATTTAAGTCAAGTATAAAGTGTAAAAAGTTTAAGTGGTAAAAGACATACAAAAGGCTTCTACCGATTTTACCAAAAAACCCACTGCCATAATATTAGAGATAAAATGGAAAAAGATAATTTATTGCATTTAATTTGACATTCATAATGCATATATATTATAATTGTTGTTGCTATTGTTCTGTATCGTATCACCATCTTTTGCAGTTGTCATAGATTTTTGAACAATGCTTCTGTTTATTGTTGCAGTAAAAGGTAAATGAAATGCTCTTGGTTTTTTTTTTCATTCATTAGCATTAATTTTTAGTATGAGATGGTAATAAGGAAACCAATTTTACTAATTTTATTTTTTCTAATATTTTTATCTCTATGATTTATTTAAAATTGTGGTGGCTTTTTATGATAAATATGATAACCATATAAGTCCGTTTGCATAACTAAACTACAGTCTTTGCCTACTAAAATATTTTCTGAATACAAGACAAAGTTAAATTCCCTAAGAATGGGCTAATTAAATAAAGGATCGCCATAACTACTTTTAAAACATTTCAAAAACTTAAATAAACTATAATTTAATCTACTTAAATGTTTATTTAAAAATATTGAAACGACATCCCTTGAGAAAGTGAACAAAAAATTCACGAAACGTCGGGACAATATGAAATAAATATTTGCATTTTTATTTTCATGAAAGGAATATTTAGGCCTAATAGCTAAACAATATGGTACAACAAAAAAAAAATATATTATCTAATTAACGGTTTACCCAGAGTTAAATTTATTTCCAATTAATATTTGAACTGAATCAACAATTAATTTAATTGATTTCTTTTCTTCTAAACCAATGAATTGAATAGAAATGAATAGAACAAACGTTGTTTGCAATTGCAAATTCCATATACTGACGGTTGTTCTATTCAGCTGTGTATGGTAAAATATAAAGTGATGATGAATTTTTTCTTGCTTCTTGAAATATTAAAAATGTCGAATTCTTTCTAATAACTGCGTTGCAAACTTGAGCCTCAAAAAATATAATAAGTTTGCCTACTGAGTATGCCATATTGTTTAAAGGAAATTAATTATTTTTTTTAATATATCAATTAAACCCTTAGAAAGAATTTTTTATCATAAAAATCATTAAAATTTCATTCAACTAGTTTTGTGATTAAAACCAAAATTTTGCATAAAATACTATGAATAATTTAAAATTAGAAAATTAATAATTGACAAATGTCATCGTTATGATTAACATCAACAACATAATTAATTGAATGTACTACTCGTATTATAGTATGCAATTGAAGTCGTATTTTAATATTTTCTGTGCAAGCACAAACATTTAATTTGAGGAAATACTTAATAATTTATGTTTTTAAAAATTGTATTTGCTATGGGTCAGCTAATCTGTAAACATTTAATTGGTGGCTAAACACCAAATTCAGAAAAAAAATAATTATTAAAACTGCCAGCTTTCAAGTCTTCGGTTGCCTTGAGCCACCCGAAATAGTTTTCAATCCAAATTCCAAATTTACCAGCCACACTTTTCTAGGCATTGAAACCGATATTTTTAATTTTTATTTATGTTTTTTGTAGAGGGCAACCCTAACGTACATACATAAATGTATGTACAAGCCACATACATATTAAAAGTCCCCAGCTATGTAAGTATTAAATAAATATTTTGTTTTGTAAATTGGATACAGGCTTAGAAACAGCTACAGAAGAGGCTACATATGATACATCTCACATAATCTACCAGCACCCAACCACCACAAAAAAGGATATAATGATGCTGTAGAAAGTGGTATAAAATAAAGCATTAAAACACGTGACATAAATATTGCTGCTACACACAGTCAGTTGCCGAGGGAGACCAAAAATAAAAACCACCCCAAAATAACAACAAAACAAAAAGAAAAGTTAAATAAAAGTTTCTTCCCAAAGGCAATGAATTTCATTTAAATTATAAACAAAATCCATATTTTTTACCTTTAAGGAATGAGTATGAGATTACTTTATCGATAAGGATTTACATATCAATTAAGCCAATCAACATAATGTGTTTCACTATATTGGTAACATTGTAATAAGAAATATTTACCAATTGATAATTTTAGACATGCTCGATAAATATTTACAAGGTTTTTTAATTCTTAAATTTAAAATAAATGAAAACCAATTAAGTTTAAGGATTTAAGTAATATTTTTGCTGGCAGTGGGATTTCTAAATATTTCTATTTGATTTAAAACTTCTAAGATTTGTTTATTTTTTTTTTTTTTATTTTTCACTATATTTTATCTGTGACTTCGTGCACACTACATGTTAATGTACACATTAAACTATAAATTTATCGAAAAGAGAAAAAATACCAAGATTAAAAAAAAATTTAAAGTACAGCTTTTTCTCATTTTGCATATTACGGTCTAAAAAATTAAGAAATACCACATTTCATCCAAATCCTTTAAAAGTTTCAATTCATATGTCTTAGGATATTTTTTATATATTTGCTTAATTAACGCAACACCTTTCTATAATCTTGTTCAGCATTTAAAGCAACATAATTTTACTTATTTTAATACAACACCACCGATTGATTAATTTGTATTTTGATCAAAAAATAAAGGGGAAATTTTCTGTTAAAACCAAAATGGGATTTTGGATTTCAACAAACATGTTAAGATTAATGTCTTAATTATAGTTATTTTGGCTTTTCATTGGAAAATTTATCACTTTATTTGGCACTAACGCATGTGTGTACTCATATGTAATCGAGCGATTATTTAAAAGAATGAAATCTTATGGCAAATAGTAAAGTTAACGGTAAAAAACTACGAGGTTTTACGATTCTTTTTCTATAATGGAAACGTTTATTGCACACAGCTACTTGTAAAAAAGATTAAAAATATTTTATAATAATACTTTCTTGTCTCTCTCTACTTATTTATTGATATCGGTAATATCGGTTCTGTTTTTATTTTAATATATTTTATAACTGCGTGTCCAAAACAGAAATAGAGGGAGAAAAAAATGAAAGTGAACTTCGTTCCAACCAATGTATCCAGATTTCAACAAACGCTACCTTAGAATATAAAATTAACATCATGGCAAAAAGTAGCTATTTATTAATTTTTAGGTGATATGTATTTTTGAAAGTATTTATTAAATTTATTATTTGAGATATTCTCGAAGTTAAATGTTGAAAACTTTTATTTATATGTGGATGGCTAACCAACGCCTTTTACTATAAAGTTTTCTGACAAAATAAAAATTATTTAAAATCAACAAAATAAACATTATCAGGCATTTTCTTGCTGTTCCATGCAAAAAGAAAATATTCGGAATTATCGAGCATTGTTGTTACTGAATATTTACAACAAACACTATTATGACAATTCTAAAAATAATATTTTTATATTATTATTACGAATAAACATAATTTGTTCTATGTTTTTGAGAAAATGATTTAGTAATAACACAAGCTTACAAGGTCTTCGACTGGAGCAACTGGAAATTGTTTCTTACAAAATTTTATTGCTGATTTCAAATGTGTTAAATAAATAACAAATCATGAAGACATTAGCTGAGCAGCATTCTTCAGTTAAGTTCATGTCATTAATCATCAATCCAAACTTGATTTTTTAATCGATTCCTTTGACTTCTTTAACACGTTGGCGGACAGTAGAAATTAGTTGTTGGCAAGTGAAGGGACAATTGCTACATATGCCGTCATGCATTTCTAGGAAACTTTTTTGAAACTATATGTGATAACGGTTTGTATTTCAATTTAAATCTTACCCATATGTGAAAATAAAATGATTTTTAAAGGGACGTTTAAATTATGTTTCAATACTTTATAAGGCATTTCGCGTCGGCATACTCAGTTTTGTCTATATACCTGAAATAATGAACGATGGCATTTCCCGTCAAGTCCTTATATTTGCAAAGTTTTCGAAGGCATCTGCCGGCTTGTCCGCCAACGTGTTAATAGTATCACAATTATTGTAGCTCCATTAAAGATTAGATTCTTTGCAATAACGAAAATGTCCCCCAAAACAGAAATACATACAAATAAGCAGAAAAATTGTTCTTGGAAGAAAATAATTAATTGGAAAATGTGTGCTTTTACTTCACCACAATGGTAACCACTCACTAGACGACAAAACTGTCAAACAGCAGTACGAAATTTCAGTGGTGCGAACAGGAGCATGTAACAATTAATGTGCCTGCATTGAATTAAGTTACAAATTATAAACAAAAAGAAAATTTAATTGCAGTAAAATAATAACGTATATATAGATATTAAGTTACTAAGTTGTTTTTGGAAACAGTAAGCACTATGAGATTGGAATAAATGAAGAAAATTTTTAAATATATGGGATCATATCGAGCTATAACCGCAAAAATAGCTTAAGCGACAAAAAGCAATTTTAGCTTAATTGACAAGCCGCTGTAACGAAAATATATAAACAAAACATAAATGTACTCTTAAACTAAAACTTATGAGTTTTGTTAAAAAATCATAACAGTTCCATGCGTGACCATGAAATATTAAGATATGATCCAAATGTTGCCAATTGTTTCATTTATTAAAAAAATTTAGTTGAAAACCATGTCGCTTAAGCTACTTTTGCGGTTAAGGCTCGATATGGACAACGAAATATGTTACTTCAAATATATATGAAAAATCCCATAAGATCTACATTAATCGCAATACTTAATCACACATGTATGTACAGACATATGTTCTGCGAACTGTGGGCCATAGGTATTCGTGTCTATATCATTTATTTGTAATATTAACCAAGTTTTCTTATTAACTTGTCTATATGTAATGTAAATTAATGTGTAAATTGTTTTATTTTTCAGGATGGAGAGAATCTATCTTATCGATACCGAAAAAATGGCTTTCCACTGCAGAATCGGTAGACGAATTTGGATTTCCTGGCGTAAGTACAGAAACTAAAAATAAATATTAATTGTTAGGGGTTAGCTAATCTACATATGTATCTATATGCCTTTCGTTGGTAGCTAACCACCAATTCATCAGTAGATCTTTACCATTCATGTTTGAAAAGCCCAAAAACTCATGTACTCATACATGAACTCGCAAAAAATATCTGCGAATTACTAAAGCACAACCAAAATACTTTACTTTTCTTCTAACCTTTACGCTACGTTTACACATGAAAGTAATTTCATAAAAGTTCCCTATCTGTATTATCAATGATTCATTGAGATTGATTCTTTCAAAGAGACATAAAAAATAACAGAGTTTAATGAAAATTTCTTGAAAGTTTTCATGAAACGGAAATTTTAGTTTTAAAATGTCGTCAAATGGAAAATTAAATTTATTTTCTTCCTTTTTTTTATTTTTCAGAGTTGCCAGGATAATCACACAAGCAGAGTTTTCAGAGAAGGGATACAAACTAATATTTTTTTTATTTTTTTTATAGTAGAAAAATTGTGTGCTTTAAAAGAATATATTAAAATTATTTATATAAATGCTTAAAACGAGTAGTTTTTGTAACTGCTTTTTAAAACAATCCTGAAATTTTGCTTGATTATATTTTTACCTTGCAACACATTTTTGGGTATTATCACTTGTTTTCAGAAAGTATATTGAAAGTGTCAAAAAATTACTGAAAGTGAAAAAAATATAAATGTGTTAGTGGAGAATTGTGATTGTATTGCGACTTTCATGATATTACTTTCATGTGTAAACGCTAATGTTATACAGTTAAAAACATAAATTCTGAGTATTTGCTCGAATAAAACGTTATACATATTTTGAAACTAAAAAAATTTAATTTATTAAATATTATTTAAATACAAATTGTACCAATATATATAAAATTATAGTTTTGGAGCAATTAAAGTCCAACAGTAATATTGAACAGTAATATTTGGTTTTACTATCCTTGATACGTACACGTACTATATCGTTCCTTAATATAAAAAGTTCCTGACCCATTTTTTTTTAATTTGTTGGTAAATAAATAAAAGCTATCGAAATAAACCAAAAAAAAAACACACACACAAATTGAAAATAACATGAGTTATACATTTTGTATTTCCATAACCAATCTCATCTGTTTAACTCCTTTACAAAAAGAGTAATCTTTTAGAACTCCGTGTAAGAAGTCTAACAATTAATACTCCCTGACTTTTACGAAAAAGCTTTTTTTTTACTATAGCAGCAACCCACACAATCATGTAAAAGCAAAATCGAAGATAAACCTAAATACATAAACAGTGGCATAAACTTTAATACTGTTTGTTATAATTAGTAATGCAAATAATGTTAAATATCCATCCATTCATCGTACATGCATGCATACATGTTTACCTACATACAAACATAAAAATGAATAGGATATCCTTCTCAACATTAGCATCCACATACACAAATATGTACATAAATATTTAATCTTGTGTTTTTACCTTCGTTTCCCCATACCAACAGTTTTCGGAACGTGTATATTAAACACATACATACATACATACAATAATAATGTTCATTGTTGACATATTATATTCCGCTTCTAAGCTTTTTCATTTGCCACTGCATATACATACATATATTCTGCTACTGTCACTATGACATGTTATCTGTCAAATAAAAATTTCCTGTTTGAATGTCAATGCACATAAATAAAAAAAAAAACAGAAAGAAGAGAAATAAATAACAGTGTCTATAATTAAAAGAATTTTAACAAATGAAATATGGAAAAATTAAGGTAATACTGGTTTCAGATCATACAATGAAAGTTTGCTTTCTTAAGCTTTCTTTAATTCTTGTCTACACAGTGAATTTTTTTTTCTTGGGAATTTCAAGGTTTTAACGTGTTTACTTTAATATTATATTTATTGCTTAACATTTCCAAAACAAATACACACACAAATGTTTGCCGTCGCAATCACGAATGAAAACGCAAAGAAAACAAAAAATATGTAGCCACAGCCTCCTTCATGTTGAAAATTTCAAATAAAAGAAAGCATGCATACCATGCCATTTTTTTTTCTCTCATCTATTCAATCAAAAACTTTCTGAAAGACAACTGTAATGGTGTGAACCGATACTTAACAATAAATAGTAAGTGTAGTGAGTGCATTTTTGATGAAAAACTCCTTTCGCTCCTTTATCGTTAATTTGGGAATGAGAAATTAGTTTGTTTAACAATAACAGTATCAATGAAAACAAAATTTTAATTTCAATAAAATTAAAAGAAAAGAAAATAATAACTAAGGAAAAACGTTCCATTTTAAGGAAAATACAGATATGTCATATCATAATACCAAAATCATAACCATCCTCAAAGCCATAATCAACTAAAATTCAACTGATATCTAGGGTAACATAGAGCATATCATCTGTCATTGCCCAAGGCTGCAACGCCATAGGCAAAGATGGCTGAGCATACGTTTTTATGAAGGCATTAGTGATATCACGAAATGCAAACTTCAGGATATCAGGGGCTTTATCATGTGAGTTAAATGGCTGAATGATCGATGGCTCTTTGTTTCTCCTTGGGCAGTAAGGAGACTAATTAGTCAATAAATTATAAATGAAGGGAATCACAATGGATCCAATTGGGTCTCCGAGTGGATGTGTATTTCACAATACCCTTCCTAAACTAAACCTAACCCTACACAAAAAAAAAACAAGTTAAAAACGCCGAAAACAAGGTTGATTTTAAATTTTTCGGTGGTAATTTTGCTTCATACGTATTTCTTGTTAATTCAACCCGATTAAGATCAAAATGAATTCCAGTTGGATTAATATTTCAGCATAATTGAATCAAAACGAAGTTTCTATTGAAATAATATCACAAATCATGTTGAATCAATATGATTACAATTTCAAATTTAAATTGTTTTTACGTTAAAACAAAATGAAAACAATTAAAAAAATTTAATTTTATTGTTGAATCAATATGATTTTAATGTTAATTTAATGCGATTTTAATATTGATTAAATCTCATTTTAATTTTGATTCAATACGATGTGAATATTGATTCCATACGACTTTAATGTTGATTCAATATGATTTGTATATCGATTCAATGCGATATTAAAGTTAATTCAATACCATTTCAATATTACTCCAAAATTACTTTTAAAGTCATGTTAAACCATTGTGTTGTCCTTTTGATTTAAAAGGGCCCCATTATCAATTAAATCATAATAAAACACGGTTTTATTAATTTTTTTTATTTATTTATTGATATATGATTAGTTATAAATACATTTGTACACATGGTAGGGTAATTACATATAATGAAAATCATACATACAATAACATATACATATAATTACAAACATTTATTTTTTTATTCACGCATATGAGTAGAAATGCAACAAGCGTCAACAATATCTGTTCTACTACACTCAAAAGCATCCGGAATCCCAGTTCTATAGTATAAAAGAAATTGTGCAAAACTTAAACCTGCCTTTTTACAAAGCGTTAATGGTACATTCACTCCTGAATTCATATTATTGCAATATTTTTTTGTATCCTTATCGCACCCTAAATACAAAAGGGTCACAACTCAAAATACTAAAATTTTCAGGAGAGACAAAAAAACTGTTTTCGTGCAGAAGCAACACACTTAACATTAACTTAGACATAAATGTATTTTTCCAGTTAAAGATGATAGTGATGTGAAAGAAATTTTTGCAGTAGTTAGAAATGTGTACTCTGAATTAATTTATGGAAAAAAGTCAGTTTTGGAAAATTTTGAGTTGTGACCCTTTTGTATTTAGGGTGCGTTATGTTTAGTTTCAAACCTTAAACTCCACAAAAATTTATGTGGTCCGCACTTTTTAATAAGAGTTAAGAGTTAAGAGTAAAAAGTGTGCTTTAGTTTTAAGGTGGCCATAAAGTTCTGAAAATGTTTTATTGTGTTCGCAAACTAACAATTGAAGCGCACATAAACAGCGTTACCGTTCAACCAACTAAAGTCGCAATTTGACCCTTTTAATGAGACTTTTTTTATCACCGACTTTTGCGACTTTTTTAATTTTGTTGCAACTTTTTAACCGTTTTTGTAGTTTCTCACAAAAAGCATTAATTTGCAGTAAATTAAAAAATGTTTTTATTATTTTTATAAAAAAAAAATCGTCAAAATTTAAAAGCAATTCGCATATTATTGTTCATTTGGCAACAATTTTATTATCATCATTGTGAAATAAGTATATGAATAACAAAAAAGTGGATAACGCTTGTCAAAAAATTACTCCATTTTGACGTGTGATATCCACAAAATTATCATAGCAAAAAATAATGAGCTGACGTTAGGAGACCATCTGGTAAACTTATTTCACCACGCTTGTCATGTATACAATTTTGGCATTAAATTGGTAATTTAACGAATTCGTTAGACGAACCAATGTTTCCTAATTTGTACAAACTGGACGTACATGTATTAACTCTACCTCGCACTGCTGCTTGTGCAGAAAGAATTTTTTCGAAATTAGCTTTACTTAAAAATAAATTAAATTAAATTAGATAAAGATATAGAATACTGTATTCCCTGTAATGAACTTATTTTTAAATATAGAAATGAAATTTCAAAAAAATAGTATTTATGTATGAATTCCTTTGTTATATTATACAATAAAAATTTGTTGAAGTACAAATATATTCACCTAAAAAAAAATAAGAAATAATGCACCAATATCAAACGAATGCAATTAAAGTAAAAAGTTCACTGCGCTTTACTTGAAGATTTTTAAATTTTGTAAAAAATATCTTAACCTAACTGGATTTTTTTAGCAGAAATCACATTAATTTGACTTTGGCAGCATATGACAGCCAAATTTATTAAAACTTAAGTAAATTTGTTCAGTATACGTGAAAATATGTATAGAAGCATATATAATGCATCTGCATATGTTAAAATATATGATAAAAATGGATTCTGCCAAAAGCTTTTTGTTTTGTTTCAATTGTTTTTTTTTCTTGTTATGCTTTTTCTTAATAAAAAAAACGTTAAAAAAGATGTGCGACTTTATTTTAATAAAACGGCCTTTTGTGCGACTTTTCAAAAATTCCTAACGGTAACCCTGCACATAAATCACTATCACTGTATTTATTTTTTAATAAATTATCCAAAATTTCGACTAATATAATTAGTAGCTTCCAGTGTGGATTCATTATAGGAACTAAGTCGCCAATGATAAGGAGTATAAAGTGTGTTAGAGTCCATAACTCACGTCCTTTCATTTTTAAACTAAAATTGTGTAAAGCCCTTTGTAAAATATCAGGGCCTATATTCCTTACTTCATCTTCTCCATAGGGAAATAACCTTCGGCGACTATTAAAAATACTCAAGGAAAACGTTTTGCTTTTAGTGAGCGCTGTTAATATGTTACAAATGTCATAGATACACACACCTTTAAAAAGGTCATGCATTAAATCTAACGATACGTTTTAAGTTACATGAAATGTTTTACGAAAGATGGCCTAAAAGTATGCAAATATTAAGTTTCTTATTTGTGACTACTACATTAAAACTTAGATTCTAACAACATTTTCAATATAATTTGCGATGTTTGAAGATGTTATGGATCTTAGCAAGCAGCCTTGCATACTGAATTATAGATCTAACATATTTAAGATTTGTGTAGCATATAAAATCTTTTTCTAGCGTACTTCCAGAAAACTTTAATTTAACTTATATTACCATAGATATTGTAATATCTAAATGTATCATGCATACACATATGTATATAGATACATGCATTTGCATGTATGCAGGTGTTAAAACAGCATTATTGAAACGTTTCCCTTTTTGAATTGTATTGTACACAACAGTTCTAATGCAACCCCAAATAAAATATATATTTTATTTCTTTGGCAATAACAAGAAAATGTATTTTTTCCATTTTATATGTATGATGAACATAAACGTAAAGGGAATAACGAACAACAACAACAACTATATGTGTTAAACTTGTGAACAGGTAAAATTTACATTAGCCCTATTCACGATATTTTACAAATGGCCTAGCATCATAGCATTTGCAAAATGGTAACGAATTTTGTTACTTTCCACTAACAAAATACAAAGAAATTTTCTATACAGCATGATGGGTAATTTTGGAAAATTTTATAAGAAACAAATCAGAGAAATGGTAGTTTCTTATTTCCTATCTATTCCAAATTTATTTCAAAAACGTTTGCTTTATCCATATTCTTCAGCAAATGTAGAAAGACATCAGACCTTGTGGTTGAAATTATTCTTTTGAGTTGGCAACAAATAAAAATTTGTCAGATATCTAATATATTTTTGAAAATATATAAAATTTTTATAAATAAAAATTTTTTGGAAAAATATGTGTTTTAAACGATTTCTGTTAAACATTTTAACGATATTTCCTGAAAAAACTGAACCGCTTTTGCACTTTGTTTATCTGGTAGCTACGATGACAACACTAATAAATTGAATATTCTACAAAAAAAAGCACCACCATGGATGCAGTCATCACAAAATGGAACAAAATAAGCTAATCTTTTTTGTATCTCTAGGGAATTTCAAAATAAAAGTTTTTTCTAAGGATAAAAATAAAACAACATTTAGTTTGTTTTATTTTTGATTGCATTTTATGTGTGTACATATGTATGTATGTACATATGTATGTTGGTACTTAAATACATACATAAGTACAATATATGTATGTATGTATGTACATTGTATATACTCATATAGCTTATGAGAAAAATTTTATAGGATTTTTGTTCCATTTTAATACAAAATATTTTAGCAAAAAATGTTTAAGCTTGAGTCATCACCATTGCAGAAATTCTGTTCACAACTCCTATAATGATTGGTATCAATAGGGATTGGCACAGATTGCAATAAGTATGTTAAAATAAAATTTAAATCTAAAATATTTTTATTACTACTAATATTTAACGCACAACAAATTAAAAGTTCTTTTAAATATATCCATACAGTAGCACAAAGCGAAACTGGTACACCACAAGTAATTTTTTTAAATGTCTTATAACATTAAAAAATAAACTGGTTAAAAAAAAATTATGTATTTTATTACTTTAAACTATAGATAACACGGTGCTACAGTGAAAATATACTTGGAAAGTGACCTAGTGTAAGTTGTAGGCATTATTAAGTAGATCATAAATCAATTTTTAAAAGTTCGGAAACACCCCCAAATTTCGGAGTTATTCCGAAAAAACTATTTTCGGGTAGGTCCGAGTACTTATGAACACGTAACTCAGTTGATTTTAATCCGATCTTCAATTTTTGAACGCTTTATGAAAGACAAAGAATAGATCTTTCCAACCGTATACATTTTATGCTATATTAATTAATTATTGGTAGTAATTTTCGTAATAACATATGCAATTTTTTTTATTTTTTTATGTTTTTTTAACTTTGAGTTCTTTTTTTTATAATTTTTTCTATAAAAGCAGATGTATTTGTATAAAAAATTTGAACTAGAATTTTATAACAAATAAAATGAGCTTTAGTTTTTTTAAATCGGACAATATTTGTGAAAGTTATTAAACTTTATTTAAATTTAAATAGCACTTGATACCCCCAAGCGGAAAAAAATTTAACTAAGAATAATATTTTTTTTATACATTTTTTAATCATATATTCTTAATTTCTAAATAAAATAATTTGAATACTGTTATTTTAAAATATTTATATAATCATATCATTATAAGATTAAAAAAATAAAGAAAATGTAGTAGCTATTGATCAATATTTGTAAAAGCAAAATTTTTAACTTTTGAAAAACCTTAATAACTTTTTTATTTTTTACTCGATTTTATTTATTGAAAGCTGGTTTAACTCAGAACTAAATTAGCTTTAATGAAATATATACATATGGGTATGTTTTTGAACAATCTAATTTAAAAAAATGGCGCCAAAGTTGAAAAACCTAGAAAAAATAAAATTAAAATCAGATATAATTGAAAATATCACTGCAAAAAGTTAATATATATACCAATAATATATATATATTTAGAAAAGCACATTTTTCTTCTTTCTGAAACCATTTAAAAATTGAAGATCGGATTAAAATCAACTGAGTTACGTGTTCATAAGTACTCGGACCTACCCGAAAATAGTTTTTTCGGAATAACTCCGAAATTTGAGGGTGTTTCCGAACTTTTAAAAATTGATTTATGATCTACTAAATAAGGTCTATAACCTACACTAGGTCCCTTTTCAAGTATAAAAAAAAAGTACTCATTTGTAGCAGCGTGTAATTTAACAACACAGACAAACTTAAATTTTTAATTCTATTAAGATGACTATAAAACAAAACCAAAAAATTATGTGTATTTCATAGCCAAAGCTAAACTAGTACACTACTTTAAAATTTTTTCTTTTTAAAAATTTTAATATTTTGTGTGCATGCCTTTATTTTATATTACCATTTGCAATCTATCTGGCATACTTTGAACGAGTTTTTCGCAAAAGCTATGCTCAATTTGTTGCCATTCTTCCTGAAGAGCTTTTTTAAATCGTCCTTGGAATTTATGGTGTGGTTACGAATTTTCCTGTCAAGATAGCTGAACAAATTATCAATGGGGTTAATATCTGGGCTCTGGGCTGGTGTATCTATGACTTGCGGACAATTGTATAGCAACCATGATCGCACATTATAAGCCTTATACTTTGGATCCTTGTCTTGGTAAAAATAAAAATTTTCACCAAGACCAAGTTTTTGCGTACATTGTGGCAAACTTTCTCTTAAAATTTTGAGGTACTTGTTATTATTATACCCTCGATAAAATGCAAAACACCAGGCCCAGACGCAGGAAAAGAAGCCCAAACCATTACTGACCCAGCACCATGCTTTACTGTGGGTTTCATATTTTCAGCAAGGAGCGCTTTATTTTGTCTTCTCCACACATAGGGTCTGCCATCTGATCCAAACAGGTTACTTTTTTCTGTGAATAGCACGTTCTTCCAAAACGAAAAATCTTTAGATTAATGCTTTGGTTTCTTTTGTTAATAAGCGGTTTGTGTCTTGCTCTTCTACCATTAAATTCAGCCTTCTTAAAATATTTCTAATTGTTTGTGCGGGTGGGTCAGTAATGGTTTGGGCATTTGTTTTATAGTCATCTTAATAGAATTAAAAATTTAAGTTTGTCTGTGTTGTTAAATTATCTATAGTTTAAAGTAATAAAATACATATTTTTTTTTAACTAGTTTATTTTTTAATGTTATAAGACATTTAAAAAATTTACTTGTGGTGTACGAGTTTCGCTTTGTGTGTATATATTTTATATTCAATCACTGCATTTCAATTACTCAAAATATAAAAAAAATTTTGAAAAATGTCTTTTAATCACCAGACAGTTACGAAGTTAATTGAAACTAGTTCCGAATTTTGATTAATTGCATTAATTGAAAGTTTTTTGGGACTAAACAGTCTGGCAATACAGATTGGGGAAATGTGAGAGCAATAAAATTAATAATTAAAATAACAGAAGTAACCAACGTCGATATGTAATGATATATAAGGACCAAATCATTTGCATTTGTAACATAGACTTCGTGTATCATTTCGGGATTTATTCGGGGCTCTGTAAATGATTCAATCTCACAGTTGGATTAAATGATTACCCACTTAAATGCGTCAAAGTATGTAAACAAAATAAAATACGTGCAATTTTTAAATTTTGTATGATTATATAAATTTATGGTAAAAGATTTCTTGACCAAGTCACCGTGGTGGCTCGATCCGTCAAATAGTTTTTAGTTATACTACGCAACAATCTGGGTTTTTAGGGTATTTTGATCACGTACGGAGTTATCTTATGTTAAGGCGTGTAAGTTGATCTTCGTAAGCTTTACAATTTACGTAATTCTCATTAATGTAGAGCAATTTTTGTTGGGGTCAAAAAACATTTTTCATTGCATTTACCAAGGCCCAAATTTCCCTTAAAAATACCCACCTGGTATGACAAAAAATTTAGCGGTCTACGTGTTTTCTATGACATCTTAAAGAAAGAAAATATTTAGCGGCGAAAGAAGGCAAAGCCACCTGAATTAGTTTTGGCCTTTACGAAGTGTTCTGATTTCACCGCATTATAAGTCTAAAACAAACAATCATTATAAATCATATTTTTTAATTAAATTAAGAAATATTTATAAAAAAAATCAATAAAATAGTTTATATACCCTCGTCTTCATTCTAGACTCTCCCAAAAGTACCTGTCCCACCGTTGGAACAAACAATGGACGATTATATACGCGCGTTGGAACCAATTACAACACCAGCGCAGTTAGAACGTACTAAAGCCATCATTAAGGAATTTACAGAACCAAATGGTTTGGGTCCAAGACTACATCAATATTTAGTTGATCGTCGTGAAACAGAAGAGAACTGGGTAAGTTTTTAATTGCGAGCTATAAGAACCAAATTTCTTGAATAGTTTTAAATCATATCTTTTTTATTAAAAAGTTTTCTTTTTGGTCTTTAGCTCAGGTTTCTTACTTGACTCTACTACCTCAGCAAGTTTCAGTTTTCATTGTCCTTTAATTCTCATATGTTCCGTATTTGTAAAAAACCAATGAAAAATCAAATATACATATATTTATCACATATAACAGATTTTTCGCATTAAAATCTCAACAAAAATGTTGATGGCAAAGTAATGAGATAATAAGCTAATAAAAATACCCTTCACTGCTTCGCTTTGTCATTTTAAAAAGATACCTTAACATGGTGATGTCATTGGAAGCAAGTGCTTAACACATTGATATAAAAATATTTAGAAGTCAATTAATCCAAAAATCGTAATAAAATATAAAAGTGCCATTTCAAGCTACTGTTCTATGCCAAGTGGTTTACAAATTTAATTTACTTCGCTGTGGATTAAACATCTGATCTACTACATAATATGCGCAGATACTACAACTGTGCAAATGACCAACTAATAGTGAGTAGTTGGTATAACTATTGTAAAGTAAGGCGGACGGGACGGTATGTAGTTTGTGTTGAAAAGTATATTTTTGGGTAATTGCAATACATCACTTAGTTTTCTCTGGGATATTTCGGCCAGTTTAAATCCAAAATACTCCACGATTTAGCCATTTGATATGAAATAAAATTTTATTTAACTTACGCATGTATACGAGTATGTACCTACATACATATGTATGTATTAAAAATAATTTTAATTTTTAGTTATTTTGTAATGTTGCAGTTCTTTATTTTTCAAGAATATAAATTAAATTTTTAAAATGTTTTTTGTTTTAAGTTAAAATCGATTGTTAAGTTCAGATATTTATTCAGAAGCCAGTGTAGTTAACATTGGAGGAGTTCCTGGTATGCTTGGTGGTGTTACATTTTCACTTGGTGGTGTTGGAATACCGGGCACAGGAGTTACCACCGCAGGTGGCATAGGTATGTCACCTCCTCCATTTGGAGGAGTAGGTATGGTAGAAGGAGTTGAGGTCGGAGGTTTGGTAGCTGGAGTGGGCCTAGGAGGCTTAGTAGGTTTATCCGTAGTAGCGCCACCTGTAGTAGATTCGGTAGGTTTGGTAGGTTTTGTAGATGGTTTCGTATTATCTGAACATTTTACATTTGTAGTTTGTTGTAAGTTTGAACAAGGTGGTGGGGGTATATATCTTGAAGGATCTGTACATGATTGAAAGTAATAGACGAAAACTGTGCCTGGTGGACACTGTCGAAGCACAGGTCCAACATCAGAACATTGATAAAATGTTTTGTTGTCCTGATAATTGGGCATTAATATGAGACGATCGTTTCCAACACATGTGGGTGTTAGAACTGAAGTATATGTTACATCATTATTACCAACAGCAACGGCAGATCTATATTGGCCAATTGCTAATAATAATGCATAAACGAATACTAAAATTTTAATTAGAAAAAAAATAATCGGTCACCAGATTCATTTTTTCTTATTTTCAAAGGATAATTGAGGAAATTTGTTATTTACCAGAATTCATAATTATACTGGATCAGTTCCAACTCGTATCACGTTGTTAACTAAAGACGATTAAATTAACACTGACTATTTACAGCAAACTATTGCGTATTTATTTCATTTACTTATTATCTTTTTTTGATTTTGAATCATTTCATTTTATGCCATCCACTACCAATAAATTTTTTTTGCAAACGTATGCAATCACGTTTAATCATTTTACAAATAAAACATCGCTGAATTTAATTACTAATTTTCAGTTTAATGTCTATTCGCTTGTACTTTTTTTAATCAGTTCACATACATAATAATACTTGTGCCAATTGTAAGATTAAAAGCAAGAAAATAATTCGAAATATTTGATCTGAAAGCATGTTACGGCTGTCATCAGTATCAATATTTTGCAAAATTGTTAATTAGTATCCATGTATGTATGTATGTGTGTATCACTGAAGTAAAATAAACACTCAAATAAAGAACATCGTTAATCAACAGATAAAAATTTTATTAAATGCCGTCAAATAACTTTATTATTTGTTAATATTTGTACAGGCTAAAGTTCTTAAATGTTGATAATTAGAGAAATATTAGGTAGACATTGTTAACATATTTCGAGCAACAAAGTAAAAATTTAATATTTATACATCCCTTTTGTAGATTTTTCAACAGCACTAGCTGAATAGAAACAAACGTTGTTTTTCGGTAAAAGCCACTAAACCTCGTCAGTATTCATGTGCAAATGCTTTTTCACTATTTGTTAGGTAGCTTCGTTGAACGTCATTACATACTCTATTTATACTCATTACTGGATGCTAGTTGGGGAATTTTTTATTTTTTTGTTTTTATTTGTTATTATATATTAAACATTCAGCACTGTAATGCGAATTATATCCTACATTGCCCAATCTCCTGATTTTTCGTTCTACTTACGACAACCTTTTTTGGTTTGATTTTTAAACTTAAGTATATTTTGGATTAATGTTCATTTTTGAACATATAATAAGCACAGGCCCTTACTTTTTTTCTGTGTATACGTAAATTAATTGTAATTTTTTAAATTACTACGAACTGTTTATTATGAATATTTGTTAATATTTGCTGGCAGCACTGTAATGTCTACCTAATATTTCTCTAATTATAAACATTTACGAACTTTACCCTGTACAAATATTAACAAATAATAAACAGTTCGTAGTAATTTAAAAAATTACAATTAATTTACATATAACTTTATTATTGTTTGCAAAAATAGTACGTGTTAAAATTTACCCAGATTTTATTTTTATCATTAATACTAAAATTAAAATCAACTTAACAAATCTCAAATACTAGAGTTATTTTAATTTTTAATCCCGGAATTTTCGAGACGTTCTGAATGTGTTTTTTTTATAATTGACTCCTTTTACTAAATATATTATATAAACAGGGCAAGTTTTTTAAGGTTTTTGCTGGAAAAGCTTGATTCCGCTTATTTTGTACCTTTTTTTGCATAATTGCTTTATTTGATATACTCTGCTTGAATTTGCTTATAATGCACTTTGGCAGCCCTTGAAAATAATTTTTGAACCTTTCTGTTGCAAATAAGAAGCAAAAGTTTGTTCTTTTTTCACACATGCAATTTTCTATTCTTTAACTCTTGACGTTACAAACTAGATTGGCTTAAAGGTGTTATTTATGTATTATTGTGACAACTATACAGAAATTTGCAATGTGTTAAATGCACTTTCCGATGATGATGTGGAATCAATATATAAAGCAAAAGCTCTATTTAAAAATTCATCTGATCTCCCGTACCTAAAAGATCATTTCGAGTGTATTTGCCGAAGTATAATCAAACTAGAAAGAAGAGGACTTTATTTAAAAGAAAATTTGTCTATTATAGAAAAAGTGGAAGAAAAGATGAAAAATTTTGAAAACAAATTATTTTTTGAAAATTTCAACAAAGTTATGAATCGAAACGTTGAAATTCAAACATTAGTTCAAATTAAAAATAATATTTTTTTAAACAAAAGCGAAGCTGATGAATACATTGATTCGCTATCTCCAAGCGAATTATTATTGTTTAATTTCGCTCCTACTACATCCAATGATGTTGAATGATAATTTTTTTCCATTAATTCTACAGTTTTATGCGATAATCGATCTTTTCTTTTTGAAAACCAAAAAAAACATATGATTGTGCTTTGCAATAAAAAATTATTTAATAAAATAAATGAAAAGTGGTTACATTGTTTAATTTTTGGAAGCATATTTGAGCTTTTTTTTGCTTGTTCTTGGGCTTATTTTAGGTTTTTTTGTGCATTTTTGCTTGCTGTTTCTCTTTAATTTTGTGAATATTTAAACTTGCCCTGTATATAAAATACTATGTTAAAGACTATTAACATGGATAAACTTCAAAATACCGCATTAAAAAAAAGAACAAAGTCCTTTTAGTCTATGGAAAGCTTAAAATACTTTGAATAAGCGAATTCTAGCACAGAAAAAACTTGCTCATGTGTTGTAATTGCCCACCAATATATTTTACAATCACAAACTTCATACCGCCCGCATCTCTTCGCAATAATTGCATAAATTAGTTGAGGTGTGTATACATGGTAATACAAAATACTAATACTTTGTAGAATCAATATATGAAATTCTCTTTGTGTCTATTTCAAGTTTACACGGACAATATTAATAAAGTCAAGTGTTTTGCGGTGCGAAATAGCTGGTGGTTACAATTCTACAATATTTACAAAAAGAACATGAAAATTTCTTGAAAATAAACATATTCACAGAAAAAAATATTTAATTTTTTTGATTAAATATATAATTTATTTAATTAAATTTTTAATTGTAATAAATAATTTTAGTTAAAAAATGTATAAAAATTTAATTGATACTATTAATTTGTTTACTGGTGCAAATTTAATTAAATTTTTAATTGATATCACAAATTTTTTTAATTGAAATCAATTTTTATTTTTTTCTGAGTTCCGAACGGTTGTGATTTTGTTTTCGCAATATTTCCTACTCATATATTTTGCGTTTATATGACAACACGTATCACCATGTAAATACAACTTTAGTAGTTAGCGAACAAGCTATTTGCTCTCTATTATAGCATAATGACTAATATTATGTCAGCGTTATAATAGAATTATCAGAGCAGTCGGTATCGTAATTTTATCATCAAGAATGATAGAACTACAGATTACGCCTTCCAGAACTCAAAAATTTAAGCTTCTGTGTGTTGTGTATAGATAACAGTGGGGCAATTTCTTAATTTTTTCCTTAAATAATTTTATTAGAAAAGTTTGTAAATTAAAGATAAAAAATTACTCGATTAATCGATGAGAACAACGAATAAAAAAATGCTTAAAAATTATTTATTGACAAAAAATAAATGTTTGCTATTAACACAAAAATGCATATACATATAACCAAAATAAATTAAACATAGAATAGTTAATATTTTTATTAACAAAAAAAAATACATAAAATTAATAATACATAAAAAAAATGTAAGAACTGAGATTACTTTGAACTGATGTATGTATGTCGATTTTAGTACTTCAAATACACATATTCAGTTATGATATATATATTTATATATATTTATTTATAATATTGATGGATGACGTTATTAAAAAGTGCAAAGAAACATTCACCCCAATGACAGTAGGTAACTGGAACATGCAACCAGTAAAAAGTTTCAATGCTAGCATATGCGGATGACGTGACTATAATAGCTAAATCCGCTGCATCTCTACAACAAAACCTCAATATTTTCGCTGAAGAGATGTCTAGAAGAGGCCTCCGTATAAATACAAAGAAATCAGAAACTATGATAATAAGTCGCGACAAATGCCAACACCAAATACATATAGGTTCTGAAATTTTAAAACAAGTTGATAATTTCCGCTACTTAGGAATCATAATAAGTGAAGATGGAAAAGCGGATAGAGACTTGAATCGTAGGATATCTACTACTGCCAATCTATACTATAGTTTAAACAAAAACTTTATTAGTAAGAGAGAAGTAACTTCGGGTACTAAACTAGCGGTATACAACTCCACGTATATACCAACTCTTACATATGGCTGCGAATCTTGGGCGCTTACAACAAAAAATCAGAGCAGAATCCAGGCATCAGAAATGAAGTATTTACGGCGTGTAGCAGGAAAAACTCGACGAGACAGAATACGAAACGACACCATACGGGAAAATCTGTCAACAGAACCGCTAAACAACAAGATTGAGCGCAATAAGCTCAGATGGTTTGGGCATGTAGCAAGAATGCCAGAAGATCGCTTGCCAAAACGAGTGTCAGAGGCAAGACCGACTGGTACAAGAAGCAGAGGGAGAAGAAGAACTACCTGGCAAGATACAATTAATAAAATTTTGACTGAAAGAAGAATCGAGCCCAGAACAACCAAAACAGCGGCACAAGATAGAAATGAATGGAGAAGTCTTTGCAAAAACCTCTACACTGCAAGGTAGAAAGAGGTCCGGAATATGTATGTAATGTATGTATGTATGTAAATACACATATTTTATTCAGTCAAAATATATCAAATGATTTTTTTTTTTGTTAAATCAGACAATTTAGATTGTTCTTAAGAAATAATCTTTTAAAAACAATTTTTTTGCTTTCAAACGATTTTTGGTTTATGTTTTTATTAAATTAGATTCTGAAAAATACTCTCGCTAATTGTCGAGGTAGATGATATAGTAAGAAGAACACAAAAAAAGTTTACATATCTAATTTTTTTGTTCTTTTTTTAGATTTTTCCAAATACATATTTGACAGCGCATTTACCTAAGGGTAAAAAATCAATTTTCACTTTTTTTTTTTTGATGTGGACAACATCTGAGCATCGAATGCGACCGATCCCATGCCCCAAAAGTGTTCCCTCCCAGAGATATGCGCGTTTTATGAAAGTGATGGTACACCAAAGATACACGTATTTAAATCTTTAAAATGGCTCTCCTGAACAAAACCAGTTTTTACCCTTAGGTCGCTTTCTATTTTGCGCGTCACATATCCATACCATGTCGTCTAATATATCGCTAAATTAATTTTTATTTTCTGAATTTAAAAATATTATTATCGTATTTTAAAGTTTTATACGTCTCTTATTTAATCTTATTTTAATGCGTTTTAGTAAATCTGTTGCAAAAGAATTATTAATTTTTTTGTTGTTGATCCAACAATTTTGTATACTTTAGGACCCTGACTTTAATTTTTTCTTTTTTGTTCTTGGTAAAATACTTCCAATCCAAGCTCATTCTGAAATATAATTATATAATTTAAAAAAAATAGAATACAATAACAGTATTTGCTACTTATATGATAACATTTATATAAAGCAATTGCTTCTTTTTTGGCTTTTAGTGTATTTCTAACTTATTCACCTGAGAGTGAAAAAACCCCATTCTTGAAAATTGTTTAACGTTTTATTTAAAACATAGCACGACTACTAGGTATGCGCAGTTCGACAACAACAAACATCCAAAATAACATGTATTTGATTGATATAAAGTATTCGCTTTGTTTCAAATCACACTAACAAATATAACATATTTTTTACGTATGCAAAAATTTTTTCGATTAATTGACATTAATTAATCGATTTATTCGTTATTCGATATTCGGCATTTTAAAATTATTCGAACAAGAGTTTGGTTTTCTTTGACCGATTAATCGAATTATTCTTAATCGGTTGACAACTCTAGTTATTACCCTCTTATTGATAAAGTGCGATATGCACATTTAGACTTCTAAAATTTTTATATGAAGTTGCAAACTGTCTTCGTTTGTGTCAGTGTTGGTTTTTATCGTTTGCTCTCCATACGATAGTGTTTCCGTTTAAGTTGCGATAGCGTTGGCTTCTATTGTCGGGACTGCTGCCGGTTTCAATTTTAGAGTTGTTCTATTACTAATTCCTATGCGCAATTAGCAATTAAAGAACTGCACAAACCAAAATAATTCTAACTTTCCCATTTCATATTTTAAATTTCTTTCCAAATCGTCCTGTTTAAAATCTAACGAGCAAATTCTCTTCCTAAGGATCTTAATAGTGTCCGATTGCATCTTATCTAAAACATTTTATCTAAAGCTTTTTTCATCACAATTTCTCATTTGATTTTTTTCCATCGGTATGCATGCATTTGCCCACTGCGCACTTAATGTTTAAAATTTGCTTCAAACTTTTGAGCACACACGGTTAATATAATATATTATATTTTATAACTTTAAACTCAAAATTCTTCATCTATAACGAAATCCAATAAATAAAGTGAATTTTATTGCAGGATTGCCAAGTCTCATATCACATATAAATTTGTTCAGAAAAAAGTAGGAATTAATCTACATAGAATATATTGACTTCGCAGATTTGTTAAAGAATTTTTTCATATGGTATGCATTTCGTCTATATTTATTACATACAAAGGAAAATATTTTTATCTTGGAGCTTTGAAGCTTCTAAGCTAATGGAGTCCGACTAAAAATTTTTCGGTTTTGTAAATAAATTATAAATTTTATGTCAGGTGAGGTTCCTTCAAATTCAACACACTGCAGATTATGAAATTCATATTTATCTTCCAAATGTAAAATATTCTCATTTTGTATCATAAATTACAAGTTTTCAATAATAACATAGATCTAAATGATTAGGAAACACATACATAGATTAGATAGTCATCAAACAACAAAACAGTTTACTTAGCGACCGGCAGTATGGCTTTCGTAGGGACCGCTCTACGGCGGACCTACTAGCTTTCCTTTCGGAAAAGTGGTATAATAGCATACATCACATTGGCGAAAGTAAAGTGGTGGCTCTAGATATTTCCAAGGCATTTGATGGAGTGTGCATGGAGCACTTTTGCCAAAACTGATTGCTTTTGGTGTCGGTGATGGCTTCGCTCGATTTGTATCGAGTTTTCTCAGAAATCGCACTATACGAGTTGTTGTAGATGGGGTCTCATCAAACGAGTTCAAGATAAATTCAGGTGTACCGTTCTTTCTCCTACCCTCTTTCTTATTTTTCTTAATGACCTTCTACGTCAAACTTCCAACCCTATTTACTCTTTTGCAGATGACAGCAGCTTAGTTCATTCGTATTCATTCAGTAGCAGGCCAAACCCGTCGGAGATCCGGGCAAAGCGGCAAAATATGAATGATACACTAAATCACGATCTCCTGAAATTTCAAATTGGGATCATGCAAATAGGGTAAATTTTAATGAACGAAAGACCCAATGTGCTATGCTCACGCACAGACGTATGACCGGACATACTGCTCCATCTGTAAACATGGATGGTATAGATATTGAGGAATCAGAAGCTTTTGATGTTCTTGGCATGAAAATTCATTGTGATGTTCGATGGAATGAACACATTTTTCATGTCTCAAGTGCCTCGGCTTTTTAAGACGGTGTAGGACATACTTTAGTACATCTGATCTCCTTAGTATTTATACCACCTTTATCCCACCAAAAATAGAATACAACACTCATGTATGGGCCGGTGCTTCAAAATCTATTTTGAAGTTACTCAACCGCGTACAGGATAGGGCGAAGAAGCTTATTGGTGACAGTAGGGTAGCCAACTCTATTGACTCACTGGAGCATCGACGCAATGTTGGGGGTGGTTCATTTTTCTATCGCTACTACAACGGAATGTGTTCTAATGAAATCAGGGAACTTGTTTCCGAAACCCGTCACTTTTCACGTACAACACGCTCTTCATCAAGGACACATCCCTTTGTGGTCGATATGTCAGTGAACCGCACCACGCATTACAGAGAGAATTCGTACTTTAGCCGTACTGTTCGTATGTGGAATAAACTCTCCGCAGAGGTCTTTCAGTGTGTCAGGGTTCAAATCGAATGTCCACAAACACTGCTCCCTTTATCCTCCTTCCCAAAACCTATTTTCCTAGTTCCGGCACAATGCCATTCAGGGTCATGGTAGGGGTCATCCCCTGAGTTCTGGTCCTAATTTAGAAAAAAAAAAAAACATGCGCAAGGCGTACTCTGTATTCCTATCATTCTAATTTTAGAGTACGGGAACGCTTTTCATGCAAATGGGGATCCCGCGGGATCACAATGTTGAGTAAAGAAACAGACCTTAAATGTCAAAGTAATAAAACATTTTCTCTCATTGCTTTGCCATTTAAAAATTTTCTGGGGATATTACAAAGATAAAATTAAGTTTATTAAATTTAAGAATATTTAATAATGGAATTTGCTCAAATTAACCATGTGCTGTCATATAGATTGCAACAAAACTCTTTTGAGAAATTACCGCAGTCAAACAAAATTGTCAAATAAAAATAAAAGATTTAAATTTTTATAAAGAAGTCCCGAAAATTCCGATATCACGTTTTGCATTTACAGGATTATATTTCCAAGTCCCGAATTCCAAAGCTTTCCAAGGCCTGAGTTCAAAACGACACTTCATCGTAGAAAGAATATTTTCTTTCTGTTGTTTATTTTACTATATTTGCTTTCCCTTGAAGTACATCAATTCAGTAAAGTTAGACTTTGACACATTATCGTTCTAACAACTTTTTTTGGATTTAGCTAATTTTTTTTTATTTTTGGAGAGTTTTCTTTGTTTTTTTAAACAACTTTTTCGTTGTAGCAAATTATTTTCTTTCTTTTTACTAATGGATATTTCCAAAAATTTTTTTTTTTATTCTTGTTGCACTTTCTTTTGTAATACATTAATTGCCAAAGTTTCAAGTGTTTAATTATTGGGGGTCATTAAATTTCAACTTTGAATGAAATTTCACATTATTTCTTAGAGAGAAAATTTTGTTTGCTTCAGATTGTGGTCGCTACCATTTTATTATTGTAAACGTATAGTGAAATAATCTAATAATTTGTTTCTTAGCAAGGATTTTTGTAAGTGTATAAGAATTAATTTTATTCTAACTGTTTTGCAGTGTATCTCCGCTTGTACTTATGAAAAAAAAGATACAAAATTAAATGAAATTTTATTGCAATCTTATAATTATTATTTAAGCTTTAGGCGCTTTCTTATCGGTAGTATTGGTTTTCTTTACCGGTTTTTTCGGAGCCTTATTAGCAGTTGAGCTTTTTTCCCCCTTTTTATTGGCAGACGTTTTCTTGCCAGAAGCATTATTTGGTTTCTTGCTAGTTTTCTTACCAGCAGCTGAGGTTGTTCCATTAGTTACCGTAGATTTCTTCTTGTTGTTTGTAGTTGGTTTTTTGCCTGAAGCACTTGGTTTTTTACTGGACTCCTTGTGAACTACTGGCGGTGTTGGAGCCGGAGTTGGAGGCAATGGTGCCAAAGGTTTAGCCGTTCCCTCAACAGTGGAGACAGCATTTTCTTCTTTATCTACTGGTTTAGTGTCAGTGATTAGGGGAGGCATGTGTATTGTTGGAGGCCCTAATTGAGTCTGTGCAATAGGTACATTAACAGATGGCGGGCCTAACATTGGTGGCTGATTAGGAATTTCTATGGGTGCTAAAAAGCCATCTTCGTTAGGCTTGTTAACCAAAGGAGAAGCAGTTGGCAAAGCTTTTAAAGCTGGAGCTGGTATATATCGGTTGGGTCTAGTGCACGACTGCAAAACGAAGGTAAAAACTTCACCAGGACTGCAGGTCACAGTCATTTGCCTGCCATGTAACCGAGAACACACATAGTATTCAGAGTTGCTTTCATAGCTGGGCCACCGAATGCTAAGCTCTGAGTTCGAACATGACAAATCGTATGTTGCTTGAGCAATAGCCACAAGACTAAAAGTTGCATATAAAAGTCCAAGTCCAGCTGTTGCAAAAAAATTAAAATTTCAAAATTATATATACTTATGTATATTTTTTATTTAAACGAATATTATAGACGCTACCTCTCATCTTAGATTTTGTATTCAGAATCCGTTGGGAAAAGATGAAATTAATGAACTACTTTGATTTTACGATAAAATTTGCTATTTATACCTTTCGAAAATTCTATTGCTTTTACTTTAATTATTGAAGTTCACAAAAAAAATTGTCCCACAAATAAGAGATTTCTGTTAATGATAAATACGATAAAAGCCCAAAAATATGTACAAGTACATATTTTGATAAAAACTGTTACTGATATTTTGTAATTTAATACATTAATTTAGATTTTTATCAAAAAAAATATACATACATATATGTATGTTCATGTTGTATAGCATTTTTTTTTTTTCATTTTTCAAGCGAACACTGAAATCTCTAATTTCGATCAAATTTATATCATTCGACGTCATATGTATCTGTAAAAGAGTAAAATATGTATACGTAAATATGATATGACTGTAACTAAAACTTCATCTTGAAAATATTTGACACAGCTCATGTTTTTTTTTTTTTTTGTGACAATAAACGTCAAACTGAATTCATTTCGTTGTTGAAGTTCGCCCTCCGATAGAATTTGTATATTCAATTACTCAATTCTAGATTTCCATTTACTCACAGAAAATATTATAATGATAATTTTTAGATCGCATGAGTAATTGAATCAATTACTAAATTAATTAAAATTGGTTTTAAATATTTATGAAAGCTTATTAAGCCTAAATTTGTTCTTGTATAGACAATACATTAAAATACATATTGAGTTTTCTATAAATGAATGTCAAAAATATGGATACCAACCAGCACAGGACCTCCCTAATGTACACATCCATATACACACATAAATACGAAAAATTATCATTTGATATTATCATTTCTTGGTAATTCTTCTTATTTGTATTTTCTGGGTGAGACTGTGTAATTTAAAAGACTTTATTTAAATTATTTCTATAAATTTATCAAACTTCCTGTGTTATCTCAAATATTTAGCAATAAATGTGTATCTCTGGAAATGTTTCTATTTATTCAATTAACGAATTTATCATTATTTGTTTTTAAACACTACCTTTTAAATTCTACAAAGTTGGAAACGATGTGGCGAAACGCATTGAAGACTTATTGTTCTATAGCACTATTTGTCAAACTCATAACACCAAGTGTGATAATGTTGTTGATAATATACTCGTATATACAAAAGTTTTTTAACATGGGTCCATTGTCGAGTTCTGCTTTCGGTAGTACTCGGAAAATTGATTACATAAATTTACAAGAGAACTCCCGGTAATAAATCTTAAAAATACTTTTTTCCACGCAGTTACATCTTTATTCGGGGGACCAGTTGCGTTGAAAGACTCCGCCAATTCCTGAAAAAGAGAATCCACCAAAACCTTATCACATTTTGTAAATCCCTTCGCGATATCAGGATTCTTTTCCATGGAATTTCATAAAAATTCCATTTAGTGTTTGGTTTTTATGTTTCCCCCATTTGGTGTAAAAATTGGGCTCCATGAAAAATGGCCCCAATGAAAAATGGCCCCAAACCAAAAATGAAAAATGGCCCCAAAATAGTGTGAATGATATAAATACCACAAAAAACTCTTTAACATCAAATAATGCGTTTTCAAAACATGTATTATTATTAAACGGCGACGTTGCTCGAAATTATATGGAGTAGAGTTACCTTGAGCCTCGCCGAGGAGCCTAGAATGCAAAAAGCCGTTAGTAAGCTGTGGGCGCTGTGAGCCAACATGGAGAAAAAAGTGGCTGCGCCCAACAATTGCCCAAATAATTTAAGTCCCCAGATTTGCTGCAGTGCATTGGGGTGCTACTTCAAAATAAAATTACTTACGTATATAATGCAATGCAGAAAATCTTTAATAAATATCGCCGTGTCGGGAAATACCATGGTGGAGAAAATCCCTAAGCCCGGCCGTAGGCCGGCTATGCAAGGAATCTTTAGTAAGCAACTCAATTTTTTTGAAAATAATCCAATATTTTAAAATATTTGAATTTTATTACCAAAGTTTTTCCGCGTAGCAGGCCTCCGGCCGGGCTTAGTGCTTTCCCGACACGGCGGTATTTAGTAAAGATTTTCTGCATTGCATTGGGGTGCTAGATCACAATAAAATTAGGTACGTATGTAATGCAATGCAGAAAATCTTTACTAAATATCGCCGTGTCGGGAAATACCATGGTGGAGAAAATCCCTAAGCCCGGCCGTAGGCCGGCTATGCAAGGAATCTTTAGTAAGCAACTCAATTTTTTTAAAATAATCCAATATTTTAAAATATTTGAATTTTATTAGTAAAGTTTTTCCGCGTAGCAGGCCTCCGGCCGGGCTTAGGGATTTTCTCCACCATGGTATTTCCCGACACGGCGATATTTAGTAAAGATTTTCTGCATTGCATTAAATACGTACCTAATTTTATTTTGACGTATCACCCCAATGCACTGCAGCAAATCTGGGGACTTAAATTATTTGGGCAATTGTTGGGCGCAGCCACTTTTTTCTTAATGTTGGCTCACAGCGGCAGTAGCTTACTAACGGGTTTTTGCATTCTAGGCCCCTCGACGGGGCTCAAGGTAGCTCTACTCCATAGAATTTCGAGCAACGTCGCCATTTAATAATAATACATGTTTTTAAAATGCATTATTTGATGTAATGAGTTTTTTGTGGTATTTATATCATTTACACTATTTTGGGGCCATTTTTCATTTTTCGTTAAATGAAAAATGGCCCCAAACAAAAATGAAAAATGGCCCCAAATTAGGAAAAATCACCCCAAATTCGAAAACTAAAAATGTAAAATGGCCCCAAAAATACGAAAAATGGCCCCAAAAATAATTATTGTTGTTTTCAATGTAAAAAGTTTGGGGCCATTTTTCATTTTTTAGTTTGGGGCCATTTTTCATTGGGGCCATTTTTCATGGAGCCTAAAAATTGTTTTATTTTATGTACATATGTACATAAATACTTTTTTATTTTGTTTTGAAACAAATGTACATACATATACTTATAAGTATGTATTCCATTTTACTTCCATTGTACATAGGTTTGCCACCCGTACTTTATAATAAAGTATTGTACGTTTTTTTGCTTAATTGTACTCTATACTTTATAGAAACAATAAAGTACACCAAAATACTTTATTTCGCATGATTTGATTTATCTACAATTCAAAATAGATTCGGGTTATATTAGTCATTTGTTCACGTTTTTTTACAGTGGCGATTCTTTCTTAACACTATGTCATGGCAATTTGGATATTTGGATATGAAACAAGCAAAAAAATTAACCTTTTGTCTGCACCGGAACTGACCAGGGAAATTCACATAAATTTTTATTATTTCTCGATAAAGCCTTAGAGTACCTGAATAAATGGTTTGATTTTAAAAATACAAACTGGTTATTTACAATTAGCAATAAAAATTTAAAGAGCAAAGTTGAATTTGATAATATTGTTAGCATAAACGAAAATTTAAATCTGCAAAAACTTAATATAAATATGGATGATCTTTATGGAGAAATTGCGTCATTAAAAAAAATTTATGATCAGATAGGTATACAGTTCTGAAGGTTTTGCGGAATTATCTACAGCAAGTAAATGGCAGCTATTATTTAATAAGACTGATGATAATTTTTCAAATTTGTATAAAGTAATTTCATGTTTAATTTCTATTCCTGCCACGTCAGCATGCACAGAGAGAGTTTTTTCTGTAATGAAGAGCAAATGGCGAGACGAAAGAAACAAAGCGTCTCTGAATCTGATAAAAAATTAATTAATTATTTACTTTAATTTAAATATGATAATTATTTGCTAAAACATGCGAAAAGCAATAAAAAATACGTTTTCAAATATGTATAACAATAAAGAAAAATAAATTGTACCTTATTTTTATACTGTGTACTTTTTTTCCGAACCTTTAACAACCAAAAAAAAAAGGTGGGAACCCTATTTGTACACCAATCTTAAACAGCTTAAAGCAAAAATAAACATAAAACAAAACAATTTTTATAGAAATACTAGCTTTTTCCCGCGGCTTCGCTCACCTTGAACCCATACTATTGTAAATTGGATTGGATATTGACGTGACTGTCGGTAATACAGTGCGACGGTATTACAGCACTCAGGGTTGGAGCTCCAGTACATTGAGCTATTTTACACTGGATTAATTATACTGGCATAACATGACAGTTTTTGGCGAGAGGGGTGAAGAGAACGGTTTTACGTTGGCACAATTTCCTCAAACCCGCATTAGCAGCACAAAACTAATACATACACACTTACGAATACACATGTTCTATGTTTATTTTTTACAGACCGTATTTAGTCGTTGGTTAGCTATCGTCGAGTGAACATGAATTTCAAAGAAGAAGGGGTTTGGTCGCGCCAACAAACTTTATGCATCAATTTTTTAATAAAACAGTATCAAACATTCTCAATTCATTTTTAATTTTTTGTATAGGTGATTTATATTTTTTTATTTTATTTATAAGCAGAAAATATTTTTTTTTTTTTGTAAATAAGGTGGTTTATGTTTATTAATTGTTAATTGATTAAATTTCTCAATAAATCTTTTAAAAAACATGAAATTTTTAACGATTAATTATAAAAATTCGCACAATTTACTTAAAAAACTACAAAAGTTCTAAGAGAATCACTAAGTTACATACACAATTATATTAAAGACTTTGAAAAATGTTGGCTAAAGTTTTTTTATTAATAGGTATAGAAGATGTGAAGCAATTTAAAAATTTTTTATATTGACGTTTAAAATTTTCCATCATTGCAAAAATATTCAGTAAATTCGCTTCTTATACTTGAAATTCCTCCTAAAATAATTGCCAATTCATCATCACTTATTATTCTCGCACTATTTCTGCCAACTATGTTCCGTAATGTGCACAACGAAAGACAAACTTCAAATGAATAAAAAAACACTAACCCACACAAAGCCGAGTACACGTATACATTATATGACAGATGAATTAGTCTAGTGTAATTTGAAAAGAAAAAAAATTGTGCGGCTTAAAAATTGTTCTAGAGTAAATATGCTCATTGAAAAATAATTTTTTTATCTTTTGTAAGAAATAAAAATTTTTTTTTAATAAAAAGTATCCTATGTTACTTCTAATAGCTCCAAGAATATGTGTACAAAGTTTCATGATGATCGGTTTAGTAGTTTTTGCGTGAAAGCGCTACAAACAAACTTACATTCACATTTATAATATTAATATGATTTATTTATTTATTTAATAAATAATTAAAAAATTTTACATATATTTTAGCACGTACTCAAGTATTTATGTTTTAAATATTATTTATTTGTTGCGGCTTAGCCATATCTAAATATATATTTCGTTGGTAGCCATACCAACTCATCAATAGATGTGTTACCCTTTATGTTTAAGAAATTTTAAAGCTCATCCATTTATACGAAAACTCATAAATAAATTTGTGAATTGCAAAGCATAAAAATAGTCTTTAAAAACTTTTCAAACATACACAACAAATAATTTTCCATTATGAATGTGTTTACTTTTCAACACCTATACAATTAGACAACCGCTGGATGCCATTAAAAGTATTTATAAGGCAAAAAATGAAAAGTAAATCTCTCCTTTACAAAATTTTACATTTATTTGAGCATGTACACAAGTATTTATGTTTTAAATTTTATTTATTTGTTGCGGGTTAGCAATATCTAAATATATATTTCGTTGGTTGCCATACCAACTTATCAGTAGATGTTTTATCCTTTATGTTTAAAAATTTTTTTTTTTTTTTAAGTTCATTTATTTATACAAAAACTCACAAAATTGTTTTTGTGAATTACAAAGCATAAAAATTGTCTTTAAAAACTTTTCAAACATACACAACAAATAATTTTCGATTCTAATTTTCACAAATTTATTTGTGAGTTTTGGTATAAGCTTTAAAATTTTTTAAACATAAAGAGTAAAACATCTACTGATGAGTTGGTATGGCTACCAACGAAATATATATTTAGATATTGCTAACCCGCAACAAATAAATAAAATTTAAAAAATAAATATTTAATTTTAATTGCAATGTACGACAATTTTTAACAGCTTAAACCAAAAAATAGACACAAAAACAAAAAACAAAAATGTAATTCTGGCGGTTGGCAGCTGATCGGATCATTTGTGACAAAAAAAAAACGATAACATTGGATTCTATGACACCTAATTCTGACATAATTCTGATTCGAACAAAATATATCAATTTATTATCATTTAAATTCTTATTCTGACAGCAATATTTGATTCACAGCTTCTAGTTTACCACTAGTTAAACCATCAAATACCATTGGTTAACTAATAGTTAGACAACAGCTGATTCGTTTGAAATTATTATAAGTTTTGTGAAAAATTTTAGATATGGCATGTGAAAAACGTTGAGTCCGATATTGAAAGTGACGCCGATATTGATATCTAATCCAACGTAATCTAAGAAACCGTCTAATATTATTTTCAAATGTTTGATGTTAAAGATTCCGTGTTAGCATGAAGGTGCCGTAGCAAGTTCTTAAATGCATACGCCATTTTTAACAAATAATACTCGTATATCAAATGTAAACAAAAACCATATGCTATAACAGAATTGCCAATACTGAAAGTTTATAGTTTGATACCATTTTTTGTTCATATTGAGATTGTTAGTTAAACAATACACCGTTGATATGAAGTATTAGTTAAACGATAGTTGTCATTTTAGTTTACTAATAGTTAGATAATTACTTTAAATTTGGCCCTTAGGGGCTGTGCACATATTACGTAACAATCCAAGGGCGGGGAGGTTAAAGATTTGTTACAGATAGGAAATTTTGCACTGAAAAATTATTAAAAAGTGTTATAGCGGGGGGGGAGGGGTATAAAATGTCTGAAAACAGCGTTACGTAATACTATGTGCACAGAACCTTATTGTTGAAGCTTTAAACTACTGGTCGTCTATTAATATTAAAAAAAGTACAACATTACAAAATCAATATGGTGTTTTATTATAATTTCTGCCTGTTCCTCTAAAAATTTTATACATATTTTTTGTGTTTTTTACTTTGTTTTCACATCCTCGTTTTCGAAACAATTTGGTACAAATTTGACATCAACAGACACTACCAATATTTTCTGAATCATCCTACAAAAGATCGGGTGACAACTATAATTTCACATTATTTTTCAATGAGAGAACATCTCACAAGTTACAGAAATGAGGTACTGGTTTCGAAATTTTGATCCCTAGTTTAAATTTCTGACATTTTTTTAGAACTTTTGATATTAAACTAAAAATTATTATCAAACTTTCGAAATTTTATATACATATGTCTTCGAAGTCAATTTGGAATTTTCGATATTAAAATCAAAACTCTATCGTTACTATTCAATTTCACAGCGTTGTTCTTAATAATCTTTATGGTGATTTAAACACCCAAAGAGGTTTTTCACATCAACATATTTAATCATTAAAGAACATGAAATTTGAAAAGCGCCTTATCAATAACAAAAGTTTTTTCGGTATAAAAATAATTTTGAAATAATTAATTTTTGAACATAATGTTATGCTTAAGTTTAAAATATTTCAAAAATTTTTAACTTAATTTTATTTTATCTTCTATATATTGTCAGGCGTATTATTACTGGTTAAACGACATGTATATGGATGTACGTTTAGCTTTGCCAATTAACTCAAATCCTGGTATGGTCTTACCGCCACAACGTTTTACCACTGTACACGATGTTGCCCGATTTGCGGCACGTATTTTGGATGGCATAATGTTGCACAAAGAAATGCTCGATAGTGGAAATTTACCGCAAGAACGTGCAACATCACGTGAAAAGAATCAACCTATGTGCATGGCCCAGTATTATCGTTTGTTAGGTTCATGTCGTCGTCCTGGTATACAACGAGACAGTCAATATTTGCCAAAACATAAAACAGACGATGAACATGTCATTGTGATCTGTCGCAATCAAATGTACTGCATAATTCTGAAGGCACACGATCGAGGCAAACTTTCTGAGAATGAAATTGCATCTCAAATTCTTTATGTGTTAAGTGATGCACCTTGCTTGCCCTCAAAGCCACCACCGTTAGGTCTGCTAACAGCACAGCCTAGAACACAATGGGCTGAGGATCGTGCCACTTTACAGTTAGAAGAGCGCAATCATCAAAATATGGAATTAATTGAGACCGCGTTGATTGTGTTGTGCTTGGATGAGCCGTTGCCATTGACATTTAATGCTCGCGGCTTTACCGGAGCCACCCCATCTGTTCACTTTGCTGGCCAAAGGGACGAAACAAATATGGCTCATGAGATGATTCATGGTGGTGGTAGTGACTATAATTCGGGAAATCGTTGGTTTGACAAAACTATGCAAATTATCATTTGCACTGATGGTACCTGGGGCCTGTGCTACGAACATTCTTCTTCAGAAGGAATAGCAGTGGTTCAGTTGCTAGAGAAAATCTATAAGAAAATAGTGGACAGTCCCTTAGATGATGGTGGAGTTCCTCAACATCATTTGCCTCCTCCTGAACGCTTGGAATGGGATATTGCTCCTGAAATACAGAAACGTTTTGGCCCAGCTATTCAAACTTTCGATAGGTGAATTTACTAGAAATATGTCTGGAAATTTTAAAATTCACGTATTTTGTTTTCTTAAAATAGAGCCATTGATAATTTGGACTTTTATGTCTATCGCTATAAAGGTTATGGTAAGAATTTCATTAAAGCTTGCCAAGTTAGTCCAGATGTATACATACAATTATCGCTGCAATTGGCCTATTTCAAGTGAGTGTTTTGATGATTGATCTGTACGTGTCCATGATATGTTGGAAATTTTTAAATATTTAGATTGTATGGTCATTTGGTGGCCACCTATGAAAGTGCATCGACTAGACGTTTCCTTTTGGGTCGTGTCGATTGTATACGCAGCGCCAGCACCGAAGCTTTAGAGTGGACAAAAGCTATGTGCCAGGATGAAGGAGCCAATGTTGCTTTAGAAAGTGATCGCGAAGAGGAAGAAGATCCACGTAAAGTTAAGTTTAGCATATATAGTGTAAGTTAAGAATGTAATAACTCGTTTTACTCGAAATTTAATTGTTTTACAATTATAGAAAGACCATTTACGTGAGTTGTTCCGTAGTGCTGTAGCCCGTCAAACCGAAGTAATGGTTCAGAATATTCTGGGCAATGGTGTCGACATACCCCTACTGGGGCTACGAGAAGCTAGCCGGGAAGTAACTGGAGAATTGCACAAACTATTTACGGACGAGTCGTACCAAATATCACAGTGTTTCCTGCTATCGACCAGTCAGGTATATTGACCACTCCATATATACATAAATGTTTTTATTAATAACTGCACAAAGGCACCAAAAAGCACATCAGTTGCATGCAAAACTCAGTATGTATGTTTATATTTATATTGCACAATTAAGCTAGTAAGTAAAAAAATTCCTTGATAAGAGGCTTCAAATACAATTAACCATCATTAAATCGTAAAATTATTTTGCCTAACGTAAACATTTGGCCCAAAAAGACTAACAACCAATTTCAGGGGTTTTAAAGGTGGTTGAAAAGAGAGAGGCATTTAATTTATTTTTTAATTGATAAGCAAAATAATACAAAAAGGGAAAGCAAACCGACTTAGGCACTACTAAATAAAAATTAATTTAAAAAATTATCAATTGTTACAAACAATCAAATTCCAAACTATTCATGAAAATTTATAAGACTAGTGGTGACTGTCAAACTCAGTTGTATAACGATCCACTAGACTTCCTTTATTCCTGTCCTAATAACTTTATTTTAAAGTCAATATTTGTAATTCGCTCTAGCCTGGAACTTAATCCTTGTCAATGGCATTCAATTACTTGTATACATTTTACTTTCTAATTTCCTCAGAAACTAATAAAGATGAGTGGCATAGGCAAGATATTTCTTAAGAATCTATTACTTCGCCTTCAGAGCCCAAACCTAAATACTACCCCTTTATATCGGTGAGATATTTTCCGTAATCGACATTTAAAAAAATTCCTATTTATTTCTAATATATGTTTCTTCTGCACACGCATTCCCAAGAGATACATTTGACTTGTTAAGAATTCCCTGAAATATTATTATTATTAGTAAAAATCTATTTTAAATCTCTTTATAAGCATCGTAATGAAAGATAGAGCAGATGTGGGCGAAGCTCGCCCAATAAAACCAAACACAGAAATATGGAGTTTAAATTTTGCATTGGTTAATACACTAAGCAAAGTCTTGCATTCGCAAAGAATTTATCCCGTAAACGAAATTGGCGACTAAATAGTTGCGGAATTTCTAAATATTTATTCCTGGTATGGAAGAGAATTCTTTGGAAACTAGATTCTTTTTCATACAAATTTCAAAATTTTACAATGAAAATTGTCATGTCATGTTTTTATTTGGTTTACTATTTTAATGGACTGCAGAATTTTAATTTTAATATATATATTTTTTATATAAATTATTTGTTTAAAATGTTTAATAATCGATTACGGTTACAACTACATGAAGCGATTTTATATTTCGATTTAAATATTAAACACACATTTGAATTTAAATGCACTTGAAACTAGAGATGTGCAAATGTCGTGAACTTTTCGTGTCACGCGTGACTCACACGTAACTCACGCGTGAATCACGTGATTCGTGATTACAAATTGATAAAATCACTTGATTCAAAAATATAATACCGTGCGTGATCGTGCGTGATTTTTTAATACAATTTTCCCGCACTAAAAAGAGTTAAGCTTTTTCTTCTTTCGAATTTTTTGATCTTTGCTAAAATTACATCCATTCATATATACATATCTAATTACGTACATATGTACATATGTAAGTATGATTGTGGCTTCATACATTAAAATCCCTGTTACAAGTGCAGACATTCATCAACATACATACATACCTTTGGAAATCTTGCGTTAACCTAAACCTAACAACACTAGTATTCTTTTTCAATTCCTTTACATATAAGTAATAAATTTAAATAACCTGCCTTGGCAGACAGTGCAAGATTTTTTATATTAAGTTTATCACCTGTATTGCTAATTTTTCTGGCATTTCCTGATTTTTTTTTTTAATTTAATTAATGATCGTGAAGTAAATAAAGAAATTAATTACAAAATAATATTTTTTAGCATATGCTAAATCTTTTATTGCAAAATTTGTATTTCATCGAGAGCATGCGTGCAAAATTATTCCCGTCGTGCGTGAAAGTACGTGATTAAACATATTGCGTTCGTGAGCGTGCGTGACCGTGAAAGTTTTAAATCATGCCGTGCGTGAGCGTGCGTGAAAAATATTTTTGGTTCGTGATCGTGCGTGATCGTGAGCGTAAATTTACTCACGCGTACATCTCTACTTTAAACTATTTTATCAGCACATTTAAATCACTTTATTTTTAAATAAATCAAATAATATGAAAGAAAGCAAAATCTCATTTTCCCAGCACCAAAGAGAAAACATAGAAAATATTTGCACCCTGTAAGACTGTAAAAAAAATCTTAAGTATTAAAATTCATAAAAAAAAACTTAATACATGTATACAAAAACAACCCCCCTTAGGTGGCTTGTAGTACCGATAGTTTTATGGGCTATGGAGCAGTAACTCCAAAAGGTTATGGTTGTTCATACAATCCACATCCTGATGAAATTGTCTTCTGTGTCTCATCATTTTACTCATGTGAAGACACAAGTGCTTCACGTTACGCCAAATCCCTACAAGATTCTTTAGATATAATGAGGGATTTATTGCAAAATTAAAAAATATACTCAAATATTATAATTGTTTAACCAAATGCGAAAAAAAAGAATAAATTCAAATTGCAAATATATTGGGAAAACCACAAACTATAAAACCAAAAAAACAATACATATCATAAAATGTACCTTAAGGATTTTAGATCAATTATACAACAATTAGTTAATATAATTACAAAACCTAAATCAATTATTTATTGTATGTTATTATTGCAAATAAAATTAGAAATTATATAAATAATGTATATTAGAGGAGTACAATATAAAAGTATTAAATTTAATTTAAACAAACCAAAAAAAAATATGTATGAAAACTAAAGAAATGTTTTAGCAAATGTTAATTGATAAAAATATACTTTATATACATATAAATAAAACAATTTAACCAAGACTAGAGATAACTTAAAGAACTTTACCATTTCCCATCATGCGGCAACTTAAAAGTAACGAACACATTTAGGTGCGGTTTTCACAAGACACTCGCAAAACGTTCTACAATTTTAATTGTCTGTGTATTCTGCAATCCGCACTTAAGTTAAAAATACCAACAAAAATTAATTTGAAGGAAAAATATTTTTTGTTAAGTTTTTGTTTTAATAAAAGTTTAATAGAAATCCCAACTGATTTCAATTAAGTATTTTAATTGAATTATTTTAAAGCTGTTTTTTCACCAAAAAATTTTTTTATAAGAGATAATACGTAAAATTGGTTTCACGGAGGAATACCGTCGTAATATGTGTACACATACACATGTACTTTATAAGCAGAATTAATTTCATCCTCCTTTTTTTATTCTATTTTTTATTGTATTTTTTTTAGAATCCTGCATACTTGTGCTTTTTAGGTGCATTTTATGTCTAGCAAAAATAAAATCTGTTGTGACGACAAACATAGTTTTTCGCAATTTTAAAAGTGCTTTGCCTTTCTGATTGTTATCAGACGTTTATGTTTTATACTTAATGAACACATTTTAATGCATACATATTTGTGATTTCATTGATTATCTACTAATCATATAAGTTCAAAACTGTTTTTTGTCGATAACTAATATTTACTATGTGGATATTAACTTAAAAAGTCCTTTTTATCATACATAGAACTCAAAATATGTCTCCACCACAATCCAAGCCAAGCATAATCAATCCATTTCTCAGAAAGTATGCAGACATTCAAACTTCCAATTTCTCCAACTTCTAAATCGGTGGCTGTCGATACTCTAAAAATATGTATTGTGTAAATAGCATAGAATGAATATTATTTTTTCATTAATACTTTGACTGAATCTACATATTTTTCCAATTGGTGAAAAATTAATGAATTTCTTATTTGCTACTTGCCTTCAGAGATAAATTTTCAAATTTTTCAAAGATTCTCATACTTGCATAAAAAGCATATATCCAGTCCGCAAACCTACGATTTCACAACAATTTCTAATTCTAGTATTCTAATATTTTCAGTGCTTTGCCATACAAAGGTGATGCATATGTGGTGGTCTTAATTCAAGAATTTTATATCGTTAGTTAAAAAGTACATCCATAATCGTATTTAGTTTTCGGCTATTTTATCGTTCCAAAAAACTATTTTTCTGGTTGCCATTTCCACAAGTTCATTTATCGTCACCAGATAGTTTTACTCTTTTTGTATTAGAAGATACTCATATTATAGGCACCGGAAAATTTTAGACCTCCCCAGAAATATTTAATTTAATAGACTATCACCGTCATTGGTTATAAGAGATATACGGCCTAGAGCACGATTTCAAACGATATCGACCGCTGGATTTCTAGACGTAAAAAAAACCCAATTGCGTTTCACTAATAACCGAATTTTTTTTAATTATTTTTTTAATGCAAAAAAAAAAAAAAAATAAATAAAATGGGTGGTTAGAAGGTCGCAAATCAGTTTTTTTTTTTAACAATTTCAGCATTATCGATCGGCATCGTGGGGCGGACCTATAATCGCTATAGAAATTCGTAAAGACTTTCATAATATGTAGGAAAACTGAATTTTACATCTTCAACGCCGCTTTCTTGAGTATTTTTGTTTTTTTTTTTTTTTTTATTTGTTCCTAACCTGCATCTAACAATTGCGAACAAACACGCAGAAGAAAGAATCCAGTTTATTCCCTTGTTTTTCAACAAAACGTGATCCATTTTTAAAGAACTACATGTTTATGTGTGTGTATAGATATTATATTATTGGTTTTGGGTACAAACAATACGATTTTAATGTATAATTTTTAATATATTAATTTTGTTTGTATAATTTTTGATAATTTTCTCTTTTGGATTAATTGAAGAAGGTAGTGTAAGCCACAAAATAAATATACATACATATGTATATGTATACAATTGTCTTAAGTGGTTAATGACAAAAGCTCCTTAAATAAACTTTAATAATATGAAGCAGCAGACACCTGTCTATTTCACCCCTTTTTTTTTTTTTTTTTTTTATTTGAATATGTATGCCAATAAAAATATATAGTTCCTAGAGTATATGTTCGATTTTTTTTTCTTTTTCGACTCAAAATTAATTAAAAAAATGTTAACATACTTCACTCATATAAAACGTATCTATGTATGTTTTTTGTTTAAAAAAATTCCCCAAAAGATAAAAATTTTTGGTGTGTCTAAATTCAATTAACAACGAAATACAAAATAAATACATACACACGTTTCTACAGAATATGATAACGATATAAAATATGTAAAGAAACTTTTAAAAATATCATGTGTTCACAACATACTTATACGAACTGTTGGTTGATAAAAATTTAATCATTGTCATTGCCAAAACTTATCGTACATTCGTCTAAGCATTTCTAGTGTTTTCTAAAACATTAAAACTTTCATTCATTGTCATTTTGAGGTTCATTGTAGCATTTTCAACGGTTTGCAAACAAAACCGATAATCATGAAACTTTGTACACATATTCTTGGAGCTATTAGAAGTAACATAGGATACTTTTTATTAAAAAAAAATTTTTTTTTAAATGACACAAATGACACCTAACCTCAAAAATGCGAGCGAAGCCGTGAGTAAAAGCTAGTCAATAATAAAAGTAGTACGAAGAGAACGAAAGTAATTATTTTTTTCTTTTTGTTTAGTGCGGCTATTAAGCGACTGTCCATTTTATAAGAAAAACGTAAAAGAAAGTTCCTTAGAATAAAATATATATTTTCGTTTTCTTAATATGCTTCTCTGCTACTTTGCAGTGTTTTTTTTTTCAATTCTACTTTTGCTTATTTTTTAAACGATTTCGATCATAGTATACTTTTTCCAGTATATTTCCAAGCTTTATTATTTTTGTACTACGGTTCGGACCATTCGCTTGTCTCAGTGTAGAACAATCTGTTGATTTGATATTCGAATTATATCTAAGCTCGTTATTAGATGCAAATCAATGATCGAACTGAACTTTGGTCGAACTCGTTCAGTCAGTGATGTCAGATGTAGGGAAAATTCCCTACTTTTTCAGTATTTATTATGTTAAACATATCCAGTAATATTGGATTCTATGACATTTTGTATAAGTTATGTATGTATGAAACTGTTCAATGTAATAAGCATGTGTATAAATCAAAAGGTTTTTCATTAGGATTTAGTGTTTGCGATTTTTGGGGTCACACGTTTTATAGATTCCCAAATACTTTGTTGTAAGAGTCGTCGAGATTATTACACAATCAATTCGGTCTTACATACTTTTTTTCTTTTTAAATTTAGCATCTCCTGCCTCATAATAGCAACTTATATTGTAATTCTGATTACTTTTCCCAGCTGGTATATGTATATAATTTAATTTTTTATTATATTTCTTCTAATTTCTTCGATCTTTTATTAAATTTATTTTCAGTCTGATTTTTCCCGAGTTAAAGATCCACTTTTTTGTTTTTTTTTATAAAAAATAACAATAACAATCTTTATTTTTAAAAAACCAATATTTCGCTACCAAACAATGGGTAGCTTCTTCAGGGTTATATTAAGGTACGGTCACATCTGTCAAACATTTGCCCAAAAAAGCGTAACCACTAAATACTAATGACAAAACTTTTGATTTAGACACCCGTTTATTACGTTAAACAGTTTCCTGTATAATTTATAGAAAATGTAATAGAATCTTATCTTATTAGATGCTGCTTAACTTAATAAATAAATGCCTAAATCAAAAAGTTTTTCATTGATATTTAGTGGTTACGCTTTTTTGGGCAAACGTTTGCCAGATGTGACCGTACCTTTACGTTAATATTTATATGAAAAAATGTTTTGTTTGCTTACAAATTTTTGATAGGAAATTGAAAAATTATTTCAAAAAACATTTTCTGGCGCCAAATCAAAAAATTAATATTTGTATGAACAAATTAACAAAATTATTTTAAAGCATATCTTAAGGATTATAGAGAACATTAATATATAAAAACAAAACAACATATTTTACAAAAAGTTAGCTTAAATTTCTACTTCTATTAACTAAATATCTATAATTCTGAGCTATATTTGCTGTATCTATTTTGTAATTAATCCGTTGTGTAATGTGAACTTTACTGATCTGTAACATTTCTAGCATTAATCTACGCTTATAATTATTTTCTTTGTTTAAAATTTATGTATTTTTAAAATCAGGACAATGATTTGAGCTAGCGCAATGTAATGACAAAGGTGTCTTTTGCGTTAATGTAGTGTTTCTGTATTTATAATCTGATTTATGTCCCGCAATTCTACTTTTTAATTTGTTCTTGGTAGTACCTACATATACCTTATTACAATTATCATTATCATTTCCACCACATGGAATCTTATAAACTAAGTTAGACATTTCTAATTTATCTATCTTATCTTTTGTCTTACTGAATAGTCTTCCTAATGTATTATACATTTTATGAGCCATTATATATTTCTTATTGTCATAAATCTTCGACTTTTATAATCTTTCAGATATGAGAGGCACATAAGTTAGTGATTTATAAATCTTTTTTTTTTACTAAAGATTAGTGATAAAGAATTTCATAAGACTAATATAGAAAGAATTAAAAATATTTTATTGAAGAATAATTATCCAATTCAATTGATATGTTGTTTAATAAGACAATTTGTTAATAAATAATAATTTAAATACAGGACCAAGTATTGAACCAAATTATAAATACAGAAACACTACATTAACACAAAAGACAGCTTTGTCATTACATTGCGCTAACTCAAATCATTGTCCTGATTTTAAAAATACATTAATTTTAAACAAAGCAAATAATTATAAGCGTAGATTAATGCTAGAAATGTTACAGATCAGTAAAGTTCACATTACACAACGGATTAATTACAAAATAGATACAGCAAATATAGCTCAGAATTATAGATATTTAGTTAATAGAAGTAGAAATTTAAGCTAACTTTTTGTAAAATATGTTGTTTTGTTTTTATATATTAATGTTGTCTATAATCCTTAAGATATGCTTTAAAATAATTTTGTTAATTTGTTCATACAAAAATTAATTTTTTGATTTGGCGCCAGAAAATGTGTTTTGAAATAATTTTTTCAATTTCCTATCAAAAATTTGTAAACAAACAAAACATTTTTTCATATAAATATTAACGTAAAGGTACGGTCACATCTGGCAAACGTATGCCCAAAAAATCGTAACCACTAAATATCAATGAAAAACTTTTTGATTTAGGCATTTATTTATTAAGTTAAACAGCATCTAATAAGATAAGATTCTATTACATTTTCTATAAATTATACAGGAAACTGTTTAACGTAATAAACGGGTGTCTAAATCAAAAGTTTTGTCATTAGTATTTAGTGGTTACGCTTTTTTGGGCAATTGTTTGACAGATGTGACCGTACCTTAATATAACCCTGAAGAAGCTACCCATTGTTTGGTAGCAAAATATTGGTTTTTTAAAAATAAATATTGTTATTGTTATTTTTTATAAAAAAACAAAAAAAGTGGATCTTTAACTCGGGAAAAATCAGACTGAATATTAATTTTTTATTATTTTATTAAAATTATTATACTTTTGTTTAAAAAAATATAAAAAAGTATATGGACTCCAGCGACCGTGACAGGACTCGAACCTGCAATCTTCGGATCCGAAGTCCGACGCCTTATCCATTAGGCCACACGGTCATGTGTTCCCTCAGAGCTTAACGTTTTATAAAAACATTTTGGAATCAATAAGCGAGCACATTATAAATATTATGCTCATTTGCTACACATTCACTTTCATTCACAATAGTACATATTTAAATATGGCAGCATTGCTTTAGTGTTTTAAGTTTAAACAACGGTGCTGCCACTTAAAAATATTATATAAACTAAAGAAATGAGCTTTATGTATAATTAATGATTCTTTTTAATTGGTATTAACTTTAGAATCACGAATCACACACTCGCGTACACACTCATACCAATCATTAAGAGTAATAAATATTTACACTAATATAAAAATTACATAATACATACTTACATAGTATATTTACAAAAAGTCATAACTGATAATATACAAAATATATGAATAAATATAAGAATTATACAAAATATATTGAATATTAAATGAAAAGTTATTGTCAAATTGTAGAGAAATATATTGAATTAAAAAATGTTAAGAACGCAAATGTATTATTCATTGTTAAAAAAAACTGTTGCTGTGTTTCAATCAATTTGCTTAAGAAAACTATTTATTTATAAATCTTAAACTGTGTTCATTGTTATTTGTATGTATGTAGTTTAAATTAAGCATTTCAAAATATATTGTTTACCATGTTATAAATAAAGATTAGTTAATTTTAATTTGCGGTTATAATCAAATCTTGTGAGTAGCTTTAGATGAAAAATGCAATATGATGTTGTTAACTTCGAATTATAATATTTTAAACTGTTAAATTTTGTTTTAGTTAATTAATTGTTCTATTATTGTATGTTGTATACTTTCAAATAAATGTGTAAAACACCCGTTAATGAATATTTTTAATTTTTGAACAAGAAGTAAGTTTACGTAGATGCATATTACGTATGAACAAATTAATTATCTAATAATTATATGTCCAGCGGTTAAGATGGACTCCAAATATCGGATGAATATATTTCAAAGTCGATCGAAGGTATACATGCTTTTGTTTGCAGAGTCGATAGATATAGATTATTAAAATAAGTTTAAAAACGCTACAAACTTTTTTAATTAGGAAAGGCCATATTTTGTGTTGCTAGTATATGTGCATTGTTATACAGGTAATTTAGACGAAGCTTTTGTAAGGATATTTCTTTATTTTTTTAATATCGGTTCAGCTTTTTGAGAACTAAAATAATTTAAAATTTGTAGTAATATATGCAAGTAAATTAATGTAAAAAAATCATTGTCTTTATTTTACACATGTGTATTTTACCTGTTGTAACCAATTAATCGCCAAGAAAATACTGTTCGACCGAGACAGGACTCGAACCTGCAATCTTCGGATTCGAAGTCCGACGCCTTATCCATTAGGCCACACGGTCCTAATTTTGTGGGAGCCAATATAGCAATCTAACACACACGTTTGATTTTTCTACGTTTTGACCAAATCGCATTTAGTTCCATATACATATGTATTACTTGAAAGAACATATAGTATATAGATTAAATCCTCTTTGAGACATATTGAAAAGAAGTGTTGATTTAAAACACAATTTTGTTGTCAAGGATATTTTAGAATCGTAGTGATTCATTTGAATCAAAACTAGAAGCAATAATGAAAAAATGTGCTATAAAAATTTTCTAGATTCGTACTTAAAACAAATATTTTTCATCATTAAATAGTTTCATCTCAATCATTATATTTATTTGACCTACATATTTAAAATCAAAACATTTATGGGCATGATCTCAAACATGTTTAAATAGGTTGAAATCAACATACATATTCATCATAATGTTATTGGTAAAATATATCACGACCGAGAGAGGACTCGAACCTGCAATTTTCGGACTAGAAGTCTGACGCTTCACACCCAATTCATACCAAGATATAAAAATTATGATTTATTTTTAATTTTGTTCAAAAGTTGCTTCCAAAAACTTGACAGATTCATACGATGATTTTTTCCCATGTTTTAAATGTTGATTTTTTTCTCCGTAATCGGTTATTCTTTGTATAAAAACAATCTGACATGTGTATGTATGTGTATGTACATCAATTTGTTATTTACGTGCAAACTTCGTGCAAACGAATATGTGTATTGCCACATGAAAATGAAAAATGAAATAAAGCAAAATAACAAAAAACGAATATGTGTAAAGAAAAATATAAGAAAAAATCACATAGAACTGAAAATGTGATTTTTTTTCTTTACCCCTTTTGCTTCTCTACCCCGTTCGCCAACAAACACAAAAAATCGTGATATAAATATCATGGAAATCATCATCGTGCGAATTGGGTGTTATTCATTAGGCCACACGGTCCCACGAGAAATGCGATTTAAAACCTTTAAATTAGATGTAACTCATACACCAGCCAATTCACACGATGAATTATTGGACGTTCAATTTTATTAATTCCCGTTTGAAGTTGTTACCAAACTTTATTTGCATTCATACGATGTTTTATTTTGCATGTCTATTTGTTTCATATATTACTCGCTACTAAAGATTTGCTTTAAAAGAACAGAATAAGAAGAATAACCATAAAACATATCAACGAGAACAAAGACGAATATGAAAAGAACTTAAGAAAACAGAAATCGGGTCTGGTTTGCTACCCTTCTTCTCTACACCGCTCGCTTAAAACAAAAACTGACGTCCACAATAGGAAGTCAAAAAATTCATCGTGCGAATCTAAGTAATAATAATCTAATCCTTCTATATGTCGTCTGTATTGATACATACTAGTGATGTTACGAATACTCGTATTCGACTATTCGCCTATTTTAAGTTAGTTCGTATTCGTATTCGCCAAATTCAAGCGACTATTTCTCAAAAATATATCCAATCAGTTTTTAGCAAAACGTATCAGTACTGATTTCAAGGCCGCTACACCCCTCATCAGCGTTCAATCGTCTATCTTTACAATTTTCGTAAAGTGGATACTAGTATAAAAAATGAATTAAAAAAATTCTCGTATTCTATTTCTGTTGAAAACTGGTTAAATAGTTGTTAAACGAAATCTGAAAATGTGTATGTAAATAAAATAATTTAAAAATCTTCAGTAGTTGTCTTCAAATTCGGCATCTCAATGTCATAATATTGATAAGTATCAAAAGTATTGTGACAGTTTTTTTTTTTGCAATTTATTGTTACTGTCGCAAAGGGAGCGATTTTTTCCAATTAAATATTAAGTGGCTTTAAAGTTTAAACGTTAAAAATAATATTCGTATTCGTATTCGCGAATACTAAAAATTGATATTCGTAACATCACTAATACATACACATTAAATTTTGTAACTCTAAGGTACGGCCACAATAGGCAACTATTTTCCCAATACAAGTAACCAATATAAAATGCCAATGAAAAACTTTTTAATTTTTACACGTATTCATTAAGTTAAGCACGTGCCTAAATTAATATGGTTTTCATTAAGTTTTTAGTTATTGCACTTTGTTATAAAATAGCACTTGGTTACGCACATCTGTAAGTCTTTACGCAGACTTTGGATGTTTTTGATCTTGATTTTTGTAAAGAAATTTAATTGTTTTGGAAAAATAGTTAATTGTCAAGAAAAAAATTTTCCCTACAACTTTGAAACGTATAGAAATATTTCAACGTGTCAAATCTGAAAGGTAAGATTAGTTTATTCAACTTAAAACTTCAAAAAATTCGTGTACGCAGTTAACGAAAACACGGGAGGGAACATGAGTAATTACATAATTATGGAAGAATTTTTCCCAATGTGTTCTTCATAGATATGGATATTATCATAACTTTTTGCTATAAAAAAAATTAACGTTCTTCATGTCGACCGTGACAGGACTCGAACCTGCAATCTTCGGATCCGAAGTCCGACGCCTTATCCATTAGGCCACACGGTCTATATGGAATTTGTGCCAAAAGGGAAATATAAACAGAGTTGCAATTATGTTCATGTCGCTGATGTTCAATCCAATTTATTTTAAAAAACAATACTGCCACACATTGTTTTCTTTTTAATTGGTATGGATACTTGCTAAATACATGAAAATTAAAAGTCTCTGCTATAAAGCAAGTTTCAATTGTTAGAAATTCCCCATTGAAAGTGCTGCCATATGTGATATTATTTTCTATATTTTAAGTTTGCTGTACTTAAATTATTTTAATACTGACCACTGTGAACATCTTTGGATTGTCATCGTTTGATTATATCTAGTCATAACCGCAAAAATAGCTTAAACGACAAAAACAATTTTAGCTCAAGTGACAAGTCTCTCTCACGAAAAAATACAAAATTGTAAGATATTATGCAAATGTTGCGAATTATTTCATTTATTACAAAAAAAATTAAAATTAAAAACCACGTCGCTTAAGCTATTTTTGCGGTTATGACTCGATATGTTTCCAATCAATTCAATTTTGCATAATATCCAAGGCTTCACTAAAATTAGCCCCAAAACAGAATTTAAAAACGGCCCAAATTATTTTTATTAACAAAAACACTTTTCCTATTTTTGCGTGACATTTTTCAAATTTAAGGCCAGTTTTCCCAAATTTTGTCGCAATTTCTATAAATAATTAAAAAGGGCCTAAACTTAAAAAAGAAAAATACCCCGAAAATAGGAAAAGCGATCACAAAAAAAATTAAATGGGCGTGAAGTTCGTGTTGTTGTATTCAATACAAAACTTTCGGGCAACTTTTTATTTTTGCTTAATAAAAAAAAACAAAAATGGCCCCAAAATATAGGAAAAATTAGCGCAAATTTAAAAATAAAATGAAATTTAGTCACAAAAATTTGTATTGAAAAAAACAGAACGATAATTTTTTAGTTTTAATTTGACGTTCTTATATAGTTTTTGATATTTGGCATTGTGAGTCATAAAAAGTTACTTCAAGAAATTCTCTTGTGACAGAAAAGTTATGGAATTCATATCGAATGGCAATTAAATGAATCATAAATCTAATTTCTTTCTTTTTAATTACAAAAAATTTACTACAATTTGATTAAATTTGGAATATTTCGTCGTAAAGATAACAGATAATAAGGATATAGTTTATAAACCTTTTATTTAAATTGTCTTTTTATATATGTATAGTAATTTATCTTTTATTTAAAGTATGACAATATAAAAAAAAAATAAATTTAATTAATTGATCATATCAAATTTATTTAACAACAGGCAGGCACAAGAAAATCATATAAAAAGCTCAATAATAAAGAAAAATTAAACAGAAAAGTTTCACTGTTTGGCTAAATAGCAGTCACATATTTTAAAAATGAAATGTAAGTGTTAAATAAAATTTAATATATAGTTTGATAGTTTTTTTTTTTAATTTCTTGTTGGTTTCTTCTAGCCCTATATTTTGCTCTAAGTCTCTTCATGATGTGTATCCTATTGACAAAATTAGCAATAGCAGGATCTTTGCCAACTGTACCAACGGCTCCACCTACACCACCCAGCGGCAACGCTAAACAATACAACGGACCACCAACATTGCCTACAGCAGCTACAACTCCTAAAAACTTTTTACCAATAGTATCTACTGTTACCTTTATTTATCCTACCACAACTCCAAAAAGGAAAAGGCCTTAAGCAATACATATCTTTAATTAATTGCCAAAAAGAAAAAAACCAAAAAAAAATCATTATTAATTAATAAAGATAGACAATGTAGCAAATTCATCAAATTTAATGCTTGTTATTGTACCATAGTTTGTGTACCAACCGAAAGTTATACTACGAGTATTACAAAGATGTTGAAAACACTTTTGATCATCCTAATCTCGGTCAGAATTATTCGCAATTTATTTATTTTAGAAACTAATATATCGACATAAAAAAATTTGTGTAAATTTCAATTTAGGCGAAGTATTCATTCCTATTCAGAAAAATCAGAATTTTTTAACTAATACACGTCACTATTATGTTTTATTGGAAGTTCGGGATCTCTTAGCTTTCTTATTAATTTTTTTTTAATAAAACGCACAGTGTAATATATCCTTTTATAAACATATGTATGTATATATACGTATATTCAAAGTAAAAAGTACCAAAAAGAAAAACTTTTTCATAGAACTAAGATTATATCGTTGGTCACATTAGAAATGCCCTAACTGACATAGTTGCAACTTCACACGAGATGGTAAAAACATAATAGAAACTGAAATGATCAAAACGTAACTAAATATTACTATACAATTGCGGTTCTATGAAATTACGCCTAAAGAAATAAGTCCAAATAAAATAACTGCGAATGAAATGGGACCTAAAAAAGATGAAATAAGACAAACAAATTTTATGAAATATGTAAATCCAAAAGAGAATAAGATTATTCTCACAGGTCATATCAAATAAGTTTCAATTTTTGGGACTTACTTCCTAATGAAATAATTCCCACTTAAAAAAATTAATTAAGTCCCAATGAAAAAATATGAAATAAATGCAGAGTTTTTTATGGGCTCATAAGAAATGTTGGAAAAATGTCAGTAAATTTTTAGTGAGCGTAGCCGGTTTTCAATAGGAATGAAGGCTCCTATATAGCTGTCCTTCGGCCGGGCATAAACATTTTCTCCACCATGAAAATTTTTAGTAAGCAGTTTATATGTATTAATTTGTATGTATTAGGTTTGTAGAGAAGTAAACACATTCATAATGAATGAAGAAAATTATTTGTTGTGATATTTGTAAAGTTTTTGAAAAGCTATTTTACTTGTGCTTTGTAATTCGCAAATTGTATTAGGGAGTTTATGTATGAGTAGATGAGTTTTGGAACTTTTCAAAAATAAATGGTAAATGTCTTAGACCTCTACGAGGAACTCCTAACAGCCATACCTAAACAAGAGCGGAAAGCGGAACGTTTTCTACCGCCTAGCGTTAACGCTGAAATACCATACCTAAACAAGAGCGTCAACGCTTTGTCATAAAAACAGGGTTATTACAAAATATATAACAACCCTGATTATAATAGTATACTCATAACCTAATAATACATGCATCTCTACAACAAACACAACAAAAAAATTCCTCTGAAGTCAAAAGTATAAATGTGTATGTGTGTATGTTTCAACCTGTGACAAAAATATATATAAAAATTATTCATTCAAATACGAAAAAATAAGCACAAATCAAAATTTAACACTTGAAATAAAAAACAAGTAATTTACAAGAATTGTCAGCTGGGCTTGTAAGACTACCTTATAGTCATTGTATCATGAGCGCTTGTCTTTTGCAGCTAACTTCACTATTAAACGCGCTTTCAAAATCGGATATTCCAATTGCAAAATGTTGCCGCCGCGTTACCGCCGCGTTATTTCGGGATGCTCCATACAAATTGTATGGGCATGAGAACTTTTGACAGCTAAAAAACGCTTGCCGCTCTTGTTTAGGTATGGCTGTATGACTGATGTTTTTATTATAACTATTTCTTAGAGCTCCGTAAGAAGCTCCTAAGAGGAGTAGTTTGATAATTCATTTTTAAACTAAATTACATCGTCTCATATACTAAAGCTTATCTTAACATAAGTGTAAAAAAATAGAAATAAGTATACATATGTATATTATCGTTTGGTCAACATATTTTATAGTGTTTTCTTTTCTACATACAAAATGGCACCTTGTTGGATGGTACATATGGACAAATCCCAGAAACTGTCCACCAACCAACATTTTTTGAAATTTATCCAACTTATTTTTTATGTTTTTTTTTTATGGAATATTAGACCAGATATATAATTTTATAAATAAATAAATAAATAAATGAATATAAATTAATTTATAAATTATTAATATAATTTGTTAAAATAAATACAAATGAGTTTATTTATATGCTACTAGAAAAGATGTAGCGTGCGTAACATAGCGTGCGTCACAAAGGGTTCACGTCTTTTGATAAAAAACGACAACTTTTTTTGGCTGCAAATAAGTTATTTTAGAATTCTCTTATTTTCATCTTTCTTTTAGAAACTAGATTTTGTGTGCTTTATAATGCAAAATTCGCTAAAAATTACGAAAACACACTTCAAGTTTCAAAGTTACTGCCGTTTTTTGTAGCGTGCGTCACATGATTTGTGATCAATTATTTCGCAACACATACCTGCTAAAAAATTATGTTTAATGCCATTCGAAAGTACACTTATATCCCACTAAGTACCATGTATAAGTTAAAGGTACCTCTTTTGGAAGACCAAACAATTTGTATATATTAATGAGAAAATGCAGACGAATGTAGCGTTCGTCACGCAGGATTTCCCCATATATAAAATGTTTTGCCAACCCAGTAATAATGCAACTTTTTATTTTACTAGAACATAACACAAATTATGAAAAAGTGGAACGCCCTGTTTTTAACAGCTGTCAGCTAATTTAAACAGGGCACTATCAGCAATGCCTTCCACAATTAGTGAGGGCGGTTTTTCTTAGAATCAAACACACCAACCTTTTAGAGGGCTAAACAATTTTAAGAAACGAACACCAAAGTACACTTTCCTCATGGAGATGTACCATTTTTTTATAGGAAAGAAAACAGCATTAGTTTCCCACGGTGGACGTGCGGCATGTGTCTCAACAGTTTTAAATACAACAGATATCTTGTGTTGTTTATATTCATGAATAAGCACATGCAGTTGATAAATGTTATTTATTTAAGTGCATTATGCAACGGCCCTGTTTCATAAAATAAATACTTTTCTTTTCAGAAAGTAGTTTTCCGAAAAGCTAATACCGATATTTCATAATTCAAAAAGTACCACTTTGAAGATTTGTTTCTGAGTTGATAATTTGTATATGCAATAAATTTCTTAAATGCAAATACATATTTTAAAAAATATGAATTACATCGATTAATCAAGATTTTCGTTTCAATAATAAAAATTTTTCAAAATATTAAAATAAATAAATAATATCAATACAAAATTAATGAGTTACAAATTGTTAAGAAAACGATTAAATTTAAATTAACTGCCTGCCCGTAACGATGGATTTGAAAAAAAAAACTAAATTTTGGAATTTGTTATTGTTTTAAATGTAATTTTTCGTAAGATAGAACTTCTTCGATATCGGCGAACAAGCATTTATTATATAAGGTTTTCCAATAGGGATGATATGATGTTGAAGTGACGTTCCGGCCATTTGTAATATTTCATGATCACTCATTTCTTATTCATTGCATTCGGTAGTGTTTACAATTTCATCATGGAGAGATACGCAAGAACAACGTTTACAAATTATTCAGAAAACGATTTTTTTAAGAAAATCATCTTCTCCGATGAGACTCACTTTCATCTTAGTGGTGCGATAAATAAACAAAACTGTCGATTTTGGTGCGAAGAAAATCCACAAATTATTCATGAAAAACCATTACATTCACCGAAATTGACAGTTTGGTGTGGTTTTTTGTCTGGTGGAATCACCGGTTCGTACTTCTTTCGAAATGAAGCTGGTAACACCGTTACTGTCAATGTAGAGCGGTATAGATCGATGATAACCAATTTTGTATGGCCGAAATTGGAAGAAGTTGATCTTGACAACATTTGGTGCCACAAATCAAATGCAACAATTGAATTATTGCGAGAAAAGTTTGGAGATTCGATTATTTCAAGAAATTGTGATATTGAATGGCCTCCAAGAAGTTGTGATTTAACACCATTAGACTATTTCATGTGGGGTTATTTGACGTCATTGGTCTTTCGAAATAAACCAGACTCTCTTCAAGCGTTGCAAGTCAATATTGAACGTGCCATTCATGAGATGCGACTTGATTTAGTGAAAAAACTGCTCGAAAATTGGGTTCATCGAATTCGTTCCTGCAGAAGAAGTCGTGGGTGCCATTTGAATGACGTTTTATTTAGGACTTAATTGTATCGATTGTACTTCACATAAATAAAAATCTTTTGAATTTTCTTAACAATAAGTGTGTTTTTTTTAAGAAATCATATCACTCTTATTGGAAAGCCTTTTATAAACATTCACAGATCTTAACAATTTTATTGGAAATCAAAGAATCAATCTAGCGTATGTTCATACATATGTAGGTATGTGTAGATTAGCTTAACCTAACTTAACATGTTATGATGGATGTTCTTGAATACGGGTCCATTAAGTGACATGGAGAAAAAATAATATGTATATCATAAATTGGCAAAAATTTGTTTTTGTTTATCATACAAAATTTTCCGTTCTTGAAAGAGGGAGGGAAACGCGTGATAATCATCGCGTACATATATACATACATATGTATGTATATATCGCACTTAACTCAAAATTTTTAAATTTTAATATTTTGCAAGAAATTGATGTACAGTGGTCATATCAACCCACTGTAAAAATTTTACATAATTTTCTTTACTCCTTCCTCCTCTAAAAATATATAGAAAACAAAACCGATTTTAAAACTTTTCTTTCTTTTTTCATTTACGGTGCTGTTACTACAAGACGTACGAGTGATTTGAGTGTAAATTTTGTATGAAAAGCACTAAGTCTTCTAAGTGTTTTTCATAAAAAATTTACACTAAAATTACTCGTTCGTCTTGTTAAGCAGCATCTAGATTTTAAATTTTTCGACAAATCAAGTTTTATGTGCGGTTTCTATAATACAAACAATTGGTTTCAGTAAAATATTTGTATGAAAACCTCTCAGATTTTTGAGTGAATTCCATACAAAATTTGTACACATGTATGTTTGTCTGTATTGTGGAAAAAGTACCTTAATCTAGGTATATAAAAGAGCATGAGTGACTGACTCATTCATCATCGCCCAGCCCAAACCGCTGAACCTAGAAACTTGGCACGTAAGTTCCTTTTACAGAGTGTAGAGCCACTAACACGGGATTTTTGGAAATTCGAATTTTTAGGGGGTAAAAAAGGGGAAAAACGGCCGAAAAATTACATTTTTAAAAAAATCTTTAAAAAAGGTCCCAGGAATATCAAATTTGAAACGTAGGTTCCTTTTACGACGCAGACTCGAACCAAAATATGTATTTTTGGAAATTTGCATTTTAAGGGGTAAAAAGGGATAAATACGGCCCAAAAAGGGACATTTTTAAACATGGTACCTGGAATATGAAATTTGGAATGTAGGTTCCTTTCAGGACGTAGACTCAAACCAAAAATTCGCACTTTAAGGGGGTAAAAAGGGGTAAAAGCGTCCCAAAAGGGAATATTTTTAAAAATGGTCTAGGAATATGAAATTTGGAATGTGGGGTCCATTTGGGAGGCAGATTCGAACCGAAATAGGGATTCTTAATAGGTAACGAAGCACCGGGCGGGTATGCTAGTTATTTCATATTATATTGATTAAAAATACTTTAAAACCATTATACAAAAAAATTTATTTAAAATTACACAAATTGGCGAAATAGTTTTAAATATACATAAGTACATACATACATACATATTTTATTATAAATAGTATTTTTAGACTTAAAAACAATGAGTCATATTTGATTCTTTGAATTTTCATGACTATATAAAGGGTGTTTTCTATAGAGGTATAGAACTTTGAAATAGAATAAAACAAAGATGAATTTTTTAAATTGACCTGAAATTTACTTTATTATAATCTTCTGGCTTTATAATTTGAATATGATTTCTGGTATATGACCGCCATGGCTGGCCAATTTTCGATTACTTACATTTGTGGCCGTATATCGGCAATAACGCGAAAATCTTGTCCTCCAAGTGGTCGGGGTTATCGGTGCAGACATATCCCTAACGAAAATAGTCTAGCGGCGTTAAATCGCAAAATCTTGAAGGCCAATTCGCGGGTTAATAAATTCAATAAATCAATTGTGGCACGAGCAGTGCGTGATGTTGCGACGTCTTGTTGAAATCACAACTGCTGGATATCATGCTCGTTTTTACAGAAGTACGGACCAATGATTCCACAAGCTCGTAAAGCACACCAAACAGTCAGTTATTCTAGATGTAATGATGTTTCCACATACACCTGAGGATTACCATCACTCCAAATACAGCAGTTTTGTTTATTGACGTGTCAATTCAAACAAAAGTGAGCTTCAGCGCTAAACGGAATTCGCCATAAGTATTTCGAATAGAACAATGAAATGACAAACCACTTGACAGTTGACAAAATGGCCGCCGGTTAAAAAAGTGCTGCCCACCTAAAGTTTTATACCTCTAAAAAACACCCTCTATATCGTCAAAAACCAACCCAAAGAAAAGTATTGATTGGTAAATTTGCAATAGAAACGTAAATGTTTGTAATTATAAAAACTTAAGGGCACATTCACTAACATTAGAATAACTGTACGTAAAGATAAGAGAAAGACGGCTGTGACAAACGTTTTGTGAAATTATAATTTTTAGCAATAATATTTTATCTATTCGTTATATTATTTCAAATTAAAGAAATAAATTTAATTAATTGATCATATCAAATTCATTGGATAACAGAGAGACCAAATAAAATCCTATAAAAAGATCGGACGTTAACAAAAATTAAACATACAAGTTTTGCTATTAGCTAACAAACAATCACATAGAGTTATATTTTCAACATGAAATGTAAGTGCTAAATAAGAAAATGTAATAAAATTCTTCATTAATGTACATAATTAATTTTTCTTTTGTTTCCTAGCCTTGTATTTTGCTCTAAGCCTCTTCATGATGTGTATCCTATTGACAAAATTAGCAATAGCAGGACCTTTGCCAACTGTACCAACGGCTCCACCTACACCACCCAGCGGCAACGCTAAACAATACAACGGACCACCAACATTGCCTACAGTAGCTACAACTCCTAAAAACTCTTCACCAATAGTATCTACTGTTACCTTTATTTATCCTACCACAACTCCAAAAAGGAAAAGGCCATAAAAAATATTCAGCTAACTATGAAACGAAACCAAGATCGACACGCAGCTATTCTCAAAAAGCATAGAATTGTCTTTAGTCAACTTTGATTTTATCTTTTAATATATATTGAAAATTTGTACATACATATGTACATCAAAATAAATTTGCTAACACTTTTTCTGAAAAACTACCCAGCAAAAAATAATCAAGTTTTTGGAAGCAGTACATACTTTTTCTGTCTTAAGAACGTGCTTCATATTAAGCACATATGTATGTATTGTCTTAACAAATGTGAAATTTTTTGATAATTTTATTTAATCAATGTAGAAACAAAAACAAAAAACACACTAACCTTACACTAGTGCATACTAAAAAGCACTATTGTAAGGCAATGATTAAAATTTTAAATTTTACGAAGTGTAACGAACATAATAAGACGATAGACAGTACGAATGTTTGATATTGTTTTCGTTCGATGAATTTACTTCATACTCACTGCTCTGAAATAAGCACTTAAAACGAAATGCTCCAAAGTGGGACATCGCGAACAAATATCATTCCATACGTAAGCAGGATTGTAAGCTAATATCACCTGATATTCCCTTACAACCGTGCTTACGGCGAAGCAGTAATTTTTGCTGGGTAACTAAAATCATAAAAGTTCGTTTGTAGATATGTACGTACGTATACATATGTATGGATGTATTTAAAAAAAACTTAACAATTAACAAGATCGGTTACCAAACAGTATCTGCTACAGAGTTATGAATTGTGGGCCATCTGGCCAAAACTTCATTCGGGAGAATTTGATTTACAACTGGGAATAAATATAATGATTTTGAGAGTCTTAATTATTATATAAATAAAAACTACATATATTTATATCTTTAGTTTTTATTATAATTTAGTACGAAAACGTCCTTTCCACATTTACAAGTGGAATGGATAATATTAACTCAGATATTCTTGATATATCGTATGCATCAACAAATTTGCAACTGGAGGCAGGTTGATGACAATAGGAGACTTGAACGGAGTGTCAAAATCTGTAACGTCCAAAGTCGTTGCGAGCGTAACCCATAACTTAGCATTGTTGAAAGATAATTTTGTTAATTTTCCTCAATCGCAACCTTGGAATTGTGAGTTGAAATCAGGGTTAAAAAAACTAATATATTTACTAAAAATTCCCCTCATATTCCATAATTTTATGTGAAAACTAGAAAAATATTTACCTGATAACAAATAAATTTCAAGTTTTCTAAAAAAATTTTGTACTTGACAAGTAGTAAAATTGTTTACTAGCACACAAAATGAAAATAAATTCTCTGTAATATATTGTTCACAATAATTTCTTGGCAATGAAAACTAGCCATCCACACAAAAATGCAAAAACACACATATACAAAATATTCTTTTCATACAATATGCCGCTATCAAAAATACCAAACAATAAAATATATGACAATCCAACCAAACACAACTTCGACTAGTTGACAAACATGTCGATCTTACAATGACTAGTATTTAAAAAATTTTCTCCTTGAATCAACAACCAGCAGATTTCAAGAATTCTTAACAATCAAAATTCCCGATCCGCCACAAGCTCTACCTCGAGGATCCTTTGTGTCGTAAAAATTATATCCACTAATTCTAAAATGGCTTCGAGAAGTCAAATGAGTTTCTGAGATAAGCATAACATCGATTTGTTTATCCAGAAGAAAATATTCTAATTCATTTTTATGTTGGCATATGCCGTTTGCGTTCCAAAAGCATATTTTCAAGTTCATGGTTTGTTTAGTACAGCCTGCAACAAGGTAGACTGCATCTTCAACATTTCCTGCATCATACCGGACATGTTGAGAGTAAAAGTATTTACTGTTTGTATTAATCTCTCAATTAAGCCCCAAAAACGACTAAAATTAGACCCCGAATCTTCATTTACTGCTACGGTTTTTAGCGCCATACTCTGGTTGCTTTTTAAAATACTAGCGTATGATAATTTATTATTAGCTTGTTGTTGAGCTCTAGTCGCGTTAGACTTGAAAACGTTAGAATGTTGATTCTGGCTGATAGACGGTTCAGGTGACTGTGGGTAGTTAAAAGGGGTTTTAGGCTGAGCGGGAGTAGCATTAGTTTCTTTGTTTGTTGAATTCTTAAAAAACGAGTAAATTGGGCAGCCTATATAATTGGCAGTGTGATTTCCGCCGCAATTGCCACATTTTTTCGCCTTGGGATCACCTTTTATTTTATCACAGTTAGCGGTACTGTAGTGGTACTCACCACATACAACGCAGACTGTAGGCAACTTGGAATAAGTTTTCGTGTGCCCAAATTCTTGGCATTTCAAGCACTGAACAGGTCCAGCTCTTTTATGTGGAAGCTCAACGGTAAATTTTCGATGCAACAAATACCTCAAGTTATATATAGGGTGTGCTTCATTTTTTTTCATTTTCAAGTCACCTGGCTGTAGCTCGACTCTAAATATAGGTTGGGGGATTTTTTCCCTATTTTTAATGTTGGAAACAGTTTTTACTTTGAAGCCACTATTTTCAAGGCCAGACTTTACCTCTTCTGGATCTACGCTTGAATCTATGCCTTTATTTTTATTTTTAGATTCAATCTGAAACTATTTTTCGGTAATTATTTTCATGAGATACCTGAATTTTTGTCTCGTTGGTGTTCCCACGTTTGATTGGAGTTACGTAGAACTCATTTTCTCCAACTAACGAGATAAGGCTTTTCACCAGAAAGCTGGAGTTCTGTTCTCTTAAGTATATCGGTGGTGGTTTACTCGAACTTGTAGTAGATGTGTCTTCATCACCTTGTTCAGTTAAAATCGCGAAACGATTTTCGGAAATTTTAATTTTTTTTTCCATCTTTGGGAACTTTTGTCGTTGACGCAATTTGAGCTGATTTGGGACTTCTTCCCCTTCTTAACACGGTTATGTATCTATCCATACCTTTTTGAATTTTGTTATCAGTTATTTCACTTACTGCATCTACAATTTTATGCACGTTGGTCACCTTGTTATTTATTGTTTGTTTGTACAGCTAAGGGCCAAATTCACAGTCATTAGTTAGCTAATAGCAATAGTTTAACTAATAATATTTGATTCACAGCTTCTAGTTTAACATTAGTTAAACCATCAAACGTCATTGGTTAACTAACAGTTAGACAACAGCTGATTCGTTGGAATTTATTATTAGTATTTTTGTTTTGTGAAAAATTTTAGATATAGCATGTGAAATTTAAAACACGGAGTCCGATATTGAAAGAGACACTGATACTGATAATACGCGGAATATTGTTGCTGAGCGTCGCCAACGTAATGTAAAAAGATTTTATGGATATATTCCGTTTTAGCAAGTAGGTGGCGTGGCAAGTTCTTGAATGTATACGCCATTTTTTAAGAAATAATATATCAAATATAAACAAAAGCCATATGCTATAACAGAATTGCCAGTACTGAAAGTTAATAGTTTGATAGGGTTACCATTTTTTGTTCATATTAAGAGTGTTGGTTAAATAATACACTGTGAATATGAAGTATTAGTTAAACAATAGTTATCATTTTAGTTTACTAATAGCTAACTAATTACTGTAAATTTGGCCCTAAGCTGACAAGTTTGCTAATGGGTGCTATTGTTGTTGTGTCCTGATCACTATTTAACATATACGGAGAACATGATCTCGCACGAGTTGTTGTGAATTTTTGTCTCGTTGATGTTCCCACGTTTGATTGGAGTTACGTAGAACTCATTTTCTCCAATTAACGAGATAAGGCTTTTTACCAGAAAGCTGGAGTTCTGTTCTCTTAAATAAATCGGTGGTGGTTTACTCAAACTTGTATTAGTTGTGTCTTCATCACCTTGTTAAGTTAAAATCGCGAAACGATTTTCGGAATTTTTTATATTTTTCCCATCTTTGGGAACTTTTGCCGTTGACGCAATTTGAGAAGATTTGGGACTTCTTCCCCTTTTTAACACAGTTATGTATCTATCCATACCTGTTTGAATTTCACTTACTTACTTCACTTACTTTATCCATAATTTTATTCATTTTGTGCACGTTGGTCACCTGGGTATTTATTGTTTGTTTGTTTGCTTGTACAGCTAAGCTGACAAGTTTGCTAATGGGTGCTATTGTTGTTGTGTCCTGATCACTATGTAACATATACGGAGAACATGATCGCGCACGAGATGTTGTGTTTTGTGTAAAATTCAGGTTTTTGTTTAAATCATTTTTTTTTGTTGCCGTCATCAGCAACCAAATTTAAATAAACATTCCTACTGATTGTAGGTTTATTGTTGTTGTTGCCAGCCGATGAATTCATTTAGAGTTCTATCTATTTTTTTTCACTATATGAGTTTGTGTATGCAAATATTTATGTATATTGCACACAAGCAAAAAAAACTGTATAATAACTGTTCAATATATGTTTTGTTTTAGTATTTTTTATGACTTTAAATTTTTGATAATTACTAATATTCAAATGCGACGATTATAAAACGCGTCTGTGCACTACGAGAGTTGAAACTGAATGCATTTGCGGTTTATTTATTTCATTTTTTCTTTGTGATTTTCCAGCACCTACATACATACATGTATATTTATATTTATACTTTTTAACAAATCGTAGCAAAAGGTATACTAAAAAGTTTGCTAATTACGCGAATTTGAATTTTCCTTCTTTGTGCTCTTGAATAACAAGTTTTTTTACGTCGATACTTTTTTCTTTGCACGAACTCATCTTGACAATTGCTTACTATTTATTTGAACATTTGAATTCTAAAATGTAATTTACCAATTAATCCGCCTATTTGTGTTGCAAAAAAATGGGTTTTCAGATGTGAAAGTTTGCAAATTATGATTAAAACGGAAGAGGTTGCAATGTATGAACATTTTTGTCTTGTTTTATTTTATGTTTTTTTTGAATTTGCCGTTATTTTATACTAGGATATTTAAAATATTTCTTTTGGTACAGTATTTAACATGAAATAAATATTTTTATTGTAATAATTTTTTTCCTGACACTTTGATTTGCGGTTATCTGAAATATTGGGTATGTATGAAGAGTTAAGTTCTTGACTGTATGTAATTATATTAGTAGTTACTTTCCTTTTATTAATTTTATTTTACATATGAATGTATGTATATACATATATATATATATTTATCTTGGTATAAAATTACCAAATTACCAGGAAACTAATGTAATAAACTTAGCTTATAGCATAATGCAAGAGATTTAAAAAAAATAAACAATACACATTTATAATATAATAATATACATCGTTACATGAAACGCAAAATGACCTAACTAAAAATTTTCATTATTTTAAAGGAGAAACAAAAAATATGCTAAAAGTAATTTTAAATTTGCGATATACATATGTACCTTATAATCCCTAATAGCTAGAAACCTTAATTCAGATTAAAATTTATTGCACTACTTTGTAGTAAACGTACCTTGCTCGAATGAAAAGTTATATTTTGTTAAATAAAAACATATAATTTTACTGTTCAGGTTTATTTCATTTTTGATATTTTATTAATAAAGCCGCAACTTTTGTTCGGTGAAGTCTAATTTTTTTTAAGTTACATACATATGTATGTACACTGATGAAATACATCCGAATTCATACAAAAATCCATTTTCGATTTTTGTTATTGAGGGCGTTTTGCGTTTCTGGTAACGATATGTATTTTACTTACTAAAAATTAATACATAAACACAGTACTGCATTATGCGAGGTATTTATTAAACAATATTGTTAAAATGCTTTTGGCTTAAAATTGTATATTGGTCTACTTTGCTTTAAAATTTCTCCTAAATGAAAGTCGACCTTGTTCAGCCAATTTTTCGGTATTGAAATCCTCATCGCGGCCATACTAAAAAGAAAGAATTTTAAAATTATTTCATATATAAGTATGTGCATATGTATGTATGTGCATTAGAGTACATACAAATGTATTGTGTACTTACATAAATATTTTTCGAACAAAACAAATAGATTACTTACTTTACAAAAATGTTGTTCCAATAATTCTAAAGCTGTCAAACGATCCTTAGGATCATGTTGCAAGCAGTGATCTATAAAATCATGACCTTCTTGAGAAAGAGTCTCTGGTGCTTCCGGTTTCTCACCCATGCCAACTTTGAACATTATTTGGAAATTGGAATCAAATTGAGCCCAAGGACGCTGTTATAAAAATATATGTATATGTTTATATAAAATTTGCCAAGTAGTTTTTATTAAATATATAATAACCTTTCCTGATGACATTTCAACAACAACACAACCCACAGACCAGACATCAGCTCCCCTTCCGTGGCCATCACTGTTAGTTTTAGTAAACACTTCAGGAGCCATATAAGCTATCAAAAACAAAAAAAAAAAAAAAAAAACAATATATACATAAGTTTTATTTCTTCGAGAATTAATAAGTTGGCATCAACGAAACATTTAAACTTTAATCGCTCTGTTCCGGCCTTTTTGGATAATTTTAGTAAAGTTATGAACTAACTAGTTCATCTGAAAGATTTACGCAATTGAATTGAATGAAACCTTACTTTTCCTAATTAATCGGTCAATTGCATGTGTCATAATACAGATTGTACGCACACTAAATATTTATTTTTTCTGACCAGTTGTTAATATCGAATTTTAATAATTAACATACATATTAGTGATGTTACGAATATCAATTTTTAGTATTCGCGAATACGAATATTACTTTTTAGGTTTAGGGCCACATAATATTTCAAATTTAATTTGAAAAAATCCCTCCCTTTGCGTCAGTAACAATAAAAAAAAACTGTCACACTACTTTAGGAATTTGAAGACCTCTTCTCAACATTATTAAATTATTTTACCTAAATACATACTTTGAGATTTCGTTTTTCTTACTCTGCTTGCGCTTTTAATTAGTAAATCACTGCTGTTTGGAAGAACATATTTTCGAAGATTGCGCAGCCACATGTCACGGTGGACTTTCACATATTAAATTTTAGTTCTTCCATTTTTGAAGTACAATATTCCTCTACTGAGAATTGATTACTAACTTAACATGATATGATCTTACAAATAAGACTTTTATAGTTTTCGTTAGCTTTTTAGAAGATTATTACCTGCGTCAAAGAAAAAGGTCTTTCTTTCTTTAAATAAAAATTATTATAAATGAATATATTTTTGTATATTTTATGTACTTTTTTTAAACTTTTTGTATGATTTTCTTTTGGAAACTGTATGTACAAATTATTCGAGAAATATTCGCTTGAATTTGACGAATACGAATATCTTAAAATAGGCGAATAATCGAATACGAATTCGAGTATTCGTAACATCACTGTATTACATATTACAATTCCTTGGTTTTATTACTAGTAAATTTTGCTTTATTTTTAAGCAATTTTATTACCTTTTTCGTTTTGTTTATTTTCCCAAATTAGTTTTTACATTTTGTATTATTCGGTGAAGGGCAGAAAAGGGGGCTCACTTAACTAAGCTGAAAGCCCAAACTCTAAATGTTTGAATTTGATAGATAATAAATATGTTCATGATCTAATTCATGCATGCTTACGAAATTATTAAGAAAATTTATTCCCGATTAATATATGTATGTATAAAAGTTATGCAACAACAAAATGTATACAACCAAAATTTTTATTTTACATAAAATTATCTCACAACAAAAATACTTTGTAGCGAGTAAATGTTTCTAGCCAGTGCTAGAAATGGGATTTAAAAAATTTCTTTAGAAAAAGAATACAATTTTTTACGCAAAATAAATTGTTCTTACCTTGAGTACCAACATAACCTTGCAACTCGCCCGGTACTGTTGTGTGAGCCTGAATTTTAACAGCTGAACCAAAATCTCCCAACTTCAAACTATTACCACCAGCAACTAAAAATATATTCGCCGTTTTTATATCTCTATGGACAATGCCATGCTTATGCAATTCTACCACACCCGACAATAGTTGGGCGGTAAAACGTCTTGTAAGACCCTCAGGCAAGCCACCAGTAAGCTCTACCAATGACTCCAGTGTACCCTCCGAACAAAGTTCCATAAAAATCAGCAATTCTTCGCGATGAACTTCAATGCCGTAATACCGAACTAAATTTTCATGTTTAATACCCTCTAAAATTTTCAATTCTTCTGCAACGTTTTTTAATACTCTAGTCTCACCCGGGTGTATCGCAATTTCTTTCATTGCCATCAGTTCACCGGTATTGTTGTTGACGGCTGTATATACTTTGCCAAAACGTCCCTGGCCAATCTTGATACCACGATGCCAACGAAAATTAACACTACGTGCACGTATTTGTACTTTATCACAGGTATTTAACGCCTTTATATGACCAATAAGGTTGCGTTCCCTTAGACGTTCATCTAAATCCAAATCGAGACGATTGACAGCGTCACGTATACGAATTTGCCTTAAAGCCAAAGAGGCATCTGTATTAGCATTAGGGCCGATTTCTGATGGTTGCGGAGAGGAAGTGGGCGATGTTTTAGCATTAATATCTGGTACAATTAATCGCAATTCTTCGGCTGTAGTATTCCTGCCACTGATACCCATTGTCGAATCGGTAGAGTCTAAAGATTCGGTACGTTGGAAAAGTTCTTCTTTATGACTGAATTGGGGATGTAAAAATTTGTTATATTGTGGTGATTGTTGGCTCGCGTGATTGACAATTATACCCGCCGACATAGGTGTTCTTGTAGGTGTACGCGAACGACTAGTTGCCGGCGAAGAGGATTTTCTTGTTCTTGGTGAAGCCTTTTTCCGTGCTATTTTTTCTGGTTCAGAAGTTATGCCAATAACATGTGATATACAGCAGTCCATTTTCTTTTTCATATATTCAAATTGAGTCTCATCTAAATGTCGCGTAATTTGAGGATCACAGGCTAATATTAAAAATTCTAAACCTTGAGAAGCCCAGCGAGGACGCATACCACGACCACGTTCACAACGTTCCGTCACAAATTGCATCCACATTTTGGCAAAAGTTATTATACCCAATGCTAGATCTGTTTCACAGTCCAAGTTTTTGTTGGCCATAATACGATGCTCAAATAGACGTATAACATCCTTGTGGTATTCAAAACCAAATTTATATCCTTGATGTAAAATCTCACGTGTACGAGACAATACGGCTTGACGATCTTGTTCCTAATAAAATAAAGAAGATATAAAAGTTTGAACACGATTATTTAAAAGAAACTCACATCCAAATCAATGACATAGACTGGTGAACATCTATCCTGTACTCTTTCTATAATTTTTATAAGTTTATTTCTCACATCTAAAACATCTTTTTGCAACAGTTTGAATGATTCTTTAATCTCTTCACACACGAATTCTCCTGGATGACCAGCGTCAACATCATTCTCGTAGTGTTCACGATGAAAATCGGCCGATTCAACATCACGGCAGAAAGTTTTGGCAAAAAATAATACTTTTACAGAACACTCCCTTTCGATGGTGAACAAGGATTGTGTTTCCCGGCAAATGGTCAAAACTTGCCATTTTAGTTCAGTCTCATCATTTTGGGCAGTACCATCAATTTGTATATCCAATTCTTGAGATCGGCTGACCAAACGTTCAGATATGCCCTTCAGTAGATTACGAATAATTGTACAGAACTTTTTAGCTGCCAACGTATGCATACCGGATATCATAGGCGAAATAAGTTTGGTAAACATCCACTCTTTTTCTAAGGCGGATTTTTGATTCGATTCTGGACAAGCCACAAGTACTAATTGGTCTATATAATCCAAGTACAACTCAAATACTTTACGTACCGTGGCATCATATTGATTTAGGATGGCCATGTATCGTTCAAGTTCGCTTTCGTTCTCAACCAAAGCTGTAGTTATATGTCTTTGATATCTTTCACGATGGGTCAAAGCTAATGTCAGACCTTCCCGCAGCTCTTTCATAAGTTGCTCTAGACTAAGAGGATTTGGTTTCGGCGGCCGTGTTTCTAGACGCATACGTAAAAACTCATGCATAAATTGTAATGGGACTCCGCTCAGAAATACAAAAGTTGGAATGTAGGTGGGCAAATTGATCGATTTGTACTCCTCGCTCCAATAGCCGTAACATCTGAGTTCCTCGATCTGTTCACGGCTTATATCGGGTTCTAAACGTGGAAAGTCCTCTTCAATTTTTTCAGTCTCAAAATCGTAATCTTCAGTACCGGGTTTTTCCAATGATATCTGGGCCTTGCACATCACCACATTGTGGAGTTTGTGTAGAAAGGCCAACGATTTGGCTAGACCACGAGACTTGAGAACGTTTTCTATAAATTTACGATACAAGGCAGAGGACTGTTCGGGATTGGTACCGCTGCCATTGCGCAAAGGCTCAACGCTAAATATATTAATATCCTGCATTGATGCTTTTCGAAATGGGACAGAAGTTCCATCCGATATTTGACTAATTTCAGTTGAAGAGGAACTGAAATAAAATAATAATTAAACAATGCAAATAAATAATACTTTTTCCAACTTGATATGAATTTTACTAACTCATTACTGCTAGAAGTATCTCCAGGCATATGGGCTACATCATTAAGCAAAAATTGTACCTTATGACCTGTGTGGCCCGAAAGTTTTCTATTCGAAGTGGCCGATGCTTTAGCCGAATCTATTGAATTCATACCGGAATCGTCATATTCCAAGCCAGATGCCGTAGAATTTCCACTACTAGTTTCGGTAGCCGCAGTATATGAAGTTTGAACGGGCCATGAAAACCGTTCACCTTGTAGCCGGACCAAAATTTTACCCAATATACACAATTTAAGTTTGGCCTGTTTGGTAATGTTATACCAAAGACACATAGTTTTAATACGACCCACAAACGATTGACTTTTGTATATGGGATGAAAAGCTCCCATAGCCTGCGACGAAGGATAAAGAGCCTCTGCTGCTTCTAGTCGAGTCAATAATTCCTCCACTTCCTTCATGGCAATTTCTTGTTGATCAACGCAGTCTTTACAATAAAGAGACAAACAGCTTGTACAACTTTTTTGGGGCTGTGGAGCTGAAAACAATGATTATTTTTATAGATTTTCTAGATTTTTGTAATAGCTGAGTTGAGATAAAGACGCAGCTCTCGAATTTCAGATAAGAAGTTAATATACTGAACCTTGATTTTATATAAATTGTCTCAAAAGGTATCAAATGTCACAAAACTTTTTGTTTTTATCTTTTTCGTTTCGTTTTTTCCAGCCATGAACACGACCTTTGATGACATAATAATTTATAGAAACTACAATATCCTAAAAAATTTCGTATATGGCGGTATTTCGTAGGATTATCCGATCTTGAAATAGACTACAATGAGTGGAAGATATTTACACTGGTCTAGGACTCGCATCCTAAAAAATTTAACTTTTGGTAGCAGCATTGTTTCGTTAGGGAGTTACGGATCTAAAATTTTTTATTTGGCTACATTAAAATGATATCAATTAATAGAGTGTTACACGTGCTACCGTCATATTTTTATACTTTAAACAAGAGTACCGTTATAAAAATTGAACTTAGCTTGCAATCCTTTTAGATTTTTTTTTACACCAATTGAAAGTTATTTTTATAACCTTTCAAATCATACCCATTTTTTTCAATATACGTTTCTTATTACGAAAGATATGGTCGGAAGAAAAATAAACATTTTCATTAATTGCCATTCACATATTACAGTCCCCCTGCTCCTCGCACCATCGAAACGTTTTTTTCAGAATTTCCAGTACAAAATTTCCAATTCGTAACAAATGTTTAAGGTCCCCAAGAGGCCGTGCGTAATATATGACCAGCCCAATATTAAAAAAAAACTTCAGCTGCTTATCTCGAATTCCTAGATAAAGAACTTTTTTAACCTCTTTACTTACAACTGGCATTACTGTCCGATCCCAAGCCACTATCCATGCTGAGATCACTTTCTTGGCGCTTAAAGCGAGGTTGAAATTTATAGTTTATGATTTGTGTTAAGAGATCGGAAACGTCTTTGCGTGCAGCAAATAAATATTTATCCTGCTGTTCGGGAGTACGATCAGCCTGCCAAGCTTGCAGTTCTAACCAAATAAGATCTTTCACCTCCGTTTGCCAAGTATGCTCTTCATGAGAAAGCTGTGAACAAAAATAATTTCGATTAAATTAAGGATATATGATGCTTTTTTAATAGCCTGTTCCACGACAACGAGCACTAGCGTTCCCTGATGTTCAAAACGAAAGAGAATTATTTTTTATTTATACTGATAACATAATTAAAAATTTTAAAATATCAAATTTGGCCGTAATTTGGCCCCTGTTGTTTTCCCTTCATAGTTCTAAAAACATCATCGTGGAGCAGGCTATTAATATTCACCTTGGCATCCTGCCTATCAACACTGCCTAATTTAATAAGATTGGCAAATGTTTCGTGAAACTCTTTGCGTATTTTAAAGCCCGGTGTAGCTTGTAAGCCCATTTGAAACTGTTGAGCAAAGGCCAGTGGAGGCGCTGATGCACGACATCCAATGGGACGTGATGAAACACTCATATAACGGTTACATGATTCAACTACCTTTGGCTGTTGATATCTCAGCTGCACTTCCGTACCAAGTGGAGTACATTTATCTACGGCTTCCGAATTATAAACATTGTCATTAAAACTACAAACGCGTGTGTTATAACTGCTCAAAACGGCGTTTGTGGCTACTGTAGCTAAAGAATTTTTCAGCTCACGTTCGGACTCACGCAACAATGCCTGCGCTCGTTTATCGGTACGTTTGGCAGCGCCACCACTATCCTCGTTGACAAACATTTCGTTAAGTAGAGCACAGTCCATGGTATTACGACGTAACACACGACAACGTGCCATTCGTGTCATGCCTTTTTTGGGTACTGTTGGAGACTCAGCACACCTGAAAAGTATTTACTTAATTTTTGTTTTGTAATCTAAAGTTAAAATGACTTACGTTGCCACAGATGCCACAGCTTGAGCTCTTTGTTTTCTCTCCCAGTCTCTTGTTTTATTTTTCAAACGTGTTCTGGGCGGTGTTGTGCCATATTCATCAAAACGCGCCGCCAGCAAATCGTCTGGATGAGCATCATCATCTGTAGTCGCATAGCGTTGATTAATCGGTTTTGAGGGTGTTTGTTTAATGCGAATTTCAACTCTGTTTAAAAAATAATATATAAAGTATTTTTATCAATGAAATGTTTTTTTTTATATATTTAGAGAAAAAACACCCCCTTTTTATTAATGAGGAGCTTTTAATTTATTTGCATTTAGGTACGTGTTAAACGTATGTATGTGTTTGTTTTCCAGAGAATTAAAAAGTTATAATTTCGCTAAATATTCTAATGAATATGCAAAATAAATATGAAATATATTTATTTATTTTTTGTGTACAATTTCTAGAACAAGAATATTTAGTTGCTCTAATTTTCAAAATTCAGTGCAACCATTCTTTCTGACTTCAATTATATGTATTTACGCTCTATAAGATTGTGTTCAACGTACTTGTCCTATGACTGACGAAAACGGAAAAGTTCAATATGTTGCCGAGATGTGAGCGGTGAAAAGAAAAAAGCATCACTTAACTAAAACAAAAATGTTAACAGAATTTTGGCAAAAAAATAAACCGACTTTAAGGCCAAAAGCCAATCAAACAGATTACGAAATCAACATAAATATGAAAAACAATAAAACCTCCGACATATTTTATTTCTAGTTTATATGTGTGTTATATTTACATTTGACTCTCGCAAGAGCAATGTCATCGGTAATGAACTTGCTTATGTGCTTATATAGGGGAAATTGTGATGACTTTGTTTTAATAATATAAGTAGATATGAATAAAAATATATAAAAGAAAAAAAAAATAGGAAACAATTTCGGGATTGACTGATCCCGAAAATCCCGGATTTAAAATCGCTGAACCCCAAATCCCGGGATTTTCGGGATCGGCATTGGCATCCCTAGTGTATATTAACCAACAGCAAAAAATAGTTCTGCCGTGTATGCTGAAATCTAAGTGATGTTTAACATTGAAAGCCTTGAGTCTATAAAATTAACACAAAAAGCAAGTACAATTGTACTGAAGTTATCATACCCGGTCTATCTTATTCGCATGTGTATATTTTTTAGACATAATCAATACTTTTTTTAAGAAAAACGGTAGGTACTGAATACTTGTGAAATAATTTCCATATTAAATGTCGCCAACTAATTTCACAACATAAATCTGTGACATTTCTATTGCACGAAATTTATAAAATTTTGCAAATTTATTACGAAAAATCAATCTTATTTCAAATCATTCACCTGTCATGTCAATCAGCATATAAAATACTCATTAAACATTAATTATCGTAATATTTTGTTAATAAAGTTATCAATCCAAGCCCATATGAGCAGCTGCCCTCCCACGAGTAAAAATAAATAAGGAGTGGAGTTGTTTTACCTCTTGTCGAATTGTTTTTATGCGATTAGATAAGGCAACATTGAATGCCGAGTTTTTTTTTTTGCTGAAAGGATAGAATAAATTAACAGCCAATCAGTCATGGATGTATAATTATGATAAAAATAATCACAAGTAAAACTAAAATGTTAGGCATTTTGTACTTGCAAAGGGATTTGTGACATTATTTTTCAATTGCAAAAAATATAATTTATTGTATAATGTATCCATACATCGCCCTTTTCTAAATAGTAGCTTATCTTATCTTGTGTATCTATTGCAAAGCTTGTGTTATGACCGAAATAACTGATAGTCAGCAGTGATGCCAGTTATGGCCAAACGTAGCGATAAATAGTATTTTACTCCGATGAACATTTTAGCATTACGGTTGGCGAAATATTTAATGATATTTGGAATACTTGACGATATTTTTGGTTAAATTTTTTTTGATAATTAAAAACAAAAATAATTTGTTAGTAACGAAATGATTGAATGGCTTCCAGATAATATTCGTATTTTTCAATTTTTATTATCAATTTCCGATTTCAAAAAGCCCAGATGAAACTTTTTTTAATCTACATATATTATTATTACTATTAGTATTATTCTCAATTTTAATTTAATATTTTATTTCTATATCTTCAAATAAAAGTAAAACATGTCTACAATAAAAGAAGTTATTTGATAATCAATTTTTGAGGCAAACCCTTGCGCCTGATTTTTCCAAAAATTTTATGGGACCAAACTGAAGCAAGCCCTTTAATTTTTTTTAAGCTATTGCATAGCTTCTATCGCGGGCTTTGAGGCGACCGAATCAAGAAATTTTGAAAAGTTTGTTTCTTAAGTCTTTTGTTTATGAAACGAAAAAACCTGGCATTTGTTTTTGAAACAAAAAAACCTGACACTAAGTTTGTTTCTTAAGTCTTTTTTTTTTGAAGTGAAAACTTCTTTTTTGTATAGTCTATGTATGATGACTATAGTGTTGCCGCTTTGGAAATTTTTTAAATTTCCAATGTTGCCAATTTTCCCGGGAAATTTTTGGGATTTTGAGGGGATTTTTGTCCAGGTTTTTGGGAATTCTTATGAGGTTTTTGAGGGGATTTTTATATATGTATATAAAAAAAAGTCGTGTTAGATACACTTTTTATAACTCAAGAACGGCTGAACTGATTTGGCTGAAAATTGGTGGGCAGGTAGCTTAGAACCAGGAGAAGGACATAGGATACTAAGGTAAGGCACTTTTTACCTGGAGGGACTAGAGTGCCCCTTCTTTGTATGGGACACTTCCAGTTAGCTAGAAAGCTGAAATTGAAATTGCATAAGTTGATAAAAAATGCTATACAATAGCTTTACCTCGGCAGTCCCCGAGTGCCACACGTCTTTTTTTTATATTTTACTATTTATGGGGGTTCAAACAATAAAAATATACTCCCCTTGAATTCACATATGTTATTAGTTTATTATTTATTAAAAATTATATATTTATTAACGTGTAATTTCCCGAAGATGTGTTCCCCTCTCAATTTGTAAAATTTTATTTCATATTTTAGTGATAAAGTGCTCATATAAACTTTATAAGTTTATACAGGCATGCATTCATTCATATGTATTGAATAAATTGAGTTTGATAACTATGGAAAACAGTGGTCTGCTATAAATCACAGCTTACATACATGGAATATTGACAAGCGCGTAGTAGGCACTCATGAAGCTTTTACGGTAGAACTTTAAAATTTAACCTTTGAGGTCACCTCTGTGGGGAGACCTTATGTTTCAAGTTTCATTATATTATGATCAAGAGGAGCAAAGGTATTAAGGGGGTAAAAACAGCTCGAATGGTTTCGTGTAAATATGTATACACACTGTGTGACCGAATTTGGCCTGGCGCACTACCGTGCGCCTAGATTATTTAAGGTAAAGATAATTAAGTGCATTATTTACAAATAATTTCAATATTTAAATAATTGTCGTAAGATATTTGCTGATAAACGATTCCTGTTTTATAGATATTAAAAATTAAATGAAGAATACATATATTTTATATAAAGTTTTCTTAATCATAACTATAGAGAAGGGTAACAAAATAATTCCCTGGCAGGTCATCAAAACTTATCTTAAGTTAATTTTTTTAAATTAGGAAAAAACTTCTCTATATAACATTTTGAAATGAGACTTATATTCTCGAATAGTATGGATCCTTGCAACAACTTCCAAATTTTTCCAAATGAGTGACAAAGAAAAATGTGGCCAAATATGTCTAAAATCCCTAAAAGATCATCGAATTCAATTCTCAAAGAGTAACTTTTTCCCACAAACATAATATAATTAAAATTATTTGATTTTGTATTTACATATTTATTTAAATTTTTTTTTATAATTTTTAAAAATCATTAGCTCCTCATGTTCTTGGCATGAAAATTCATTGTGATGTTCGATGGAATGATCACATTTTTCATGTCTGAAAAGAAGCATTCAATTGCCTCGGCTTTTTAAGACGGTGTAGGACATACTTAACTCCATCTGATCTTCTTAATATTTATACCACCTTTATCCGACCAAAAATGGAATACAACTCTCATGTATGGGACGGTGATTCAAAATCTATTTTGAAGTTACTCGACCGCGTAGGGCGAAGAAGCTTTTCGGTGACAGTAGGGTAGCCAACTCTATTGACTCACTGGAGCATCGACGCAACGTTTGGTGTGTTTCATTGTTCTATCGCTACTACAACGGAATGTGTTCTAATGAAATCAGGGAACTTGTTCCCAAAACCCGTCACTTTTCACGTACAACACGCTCTTCTTCAAGAGCACATCCCTTTGTGGTCGATATGCCAGCGAACCGAACCACACTACGCATTACAGAGAGAATTCGTACTTTGGCCGTACTGTTCGTATCTGGAATAAACTTCCCGCAGAGGTCTTTCCTGCCACTTTCAGTGTGTCAGGGTTCAAATCGAATGTCCACAAACACTACTCCCTTTATCCTCCTTCCCAAAACCTATTTTCCTAGTTCCGGCTCAATGTTTTGCATACGTAGGGGTAATCCCCTGAGTGCTGCTCCTAATTTAAAAAAAAAAATATTATGATATTCATACAAGACGTGCTCTGGCATTATCATTAGGAAGCGTAAACAAAGAAGGTCTATTCACAATTGAATGACTTTTTTATTTTAGAATTCTTAAAATATCAGTGTGTTCTTTTCTAAAACGGAAAAGAGAAGTTCTAAACTTCTATTTTAAATAGAAGTAGCATTTGGGTTTTGTGTTGTAAGAAAATCAGAGACTCATTATGATGAGCCGAAAAAAAAGAAATGCCATGGTGTAACATCCCCTTTTTTTGTTCCCATTGTGCTTTTGCCCAACACAAAGTGTTTGAAAGATGCAGGTATCGCCAGGTGAAAATTTCTTCAGATTGATACATTTCTTTACTCATAAATAACATTGAATTTTGGATTTTCTCCATAAACTACTATAAATGTTTGTTTTTTTATATAAAATTAGCACTTGAGTACTTTTGATTAGAAGAATTTTGTGGTGCTCAACTAAAAACTTTCAAGCAACATCACTTGCAGGTTTTGTTAACCGACTTAAAAAAGAGGTAATCGTTTGATAAAAAGATTAAGTAAATAATTCGACTGTTTTGTTGGATGTTATAATTTAAATTGTATTATTTTCAATGTGTTGCAACAATATGTATTTGTAGTTTCTATTATTTATTTTTTAATTTATTGTATGTTTAACTATTCTCTATCGCCTGCATTTGGTTGGCGCTAATGCCAACTCATGGGTAGAATTTTAACCATTTTGTTTGATATGTAGGTATATAGAGTACCTAGACCTACAATTAATTTACCATTTCTCAAATTAATTTTATTATGGTTTTTATTAATATCAGACACTTTTTTTCAATATACTACTTAATACGTTTCCGATTCATAAATTTTGCAAAACATTACATCCACAATCTGTTAATACACAAAGGTTTTAATAGAAATATATAGAGTCATTATTATTTTTTGATAGCAAGATTGCTCACTTAATCATTTTTTTTTTACAAAATATGTGTTATTTTAATTCAAAGTAATTTATTCTATACTAATTTGTATATTAATTTTTATTTATTATAGAAATTTAGTTTTTAATATAACAATAATCATCTAATATTTTATTCACAGACGAAAGGAAATTAACATGTCTGCTGTGTGTGTGTTTTCTTATGCACGCTTGATTGTCATTAACCAGAGTCGCCAGTTTTACAAGAAACATCATCACTTTCTGATTCTACTAGAATCAGACATTAATAAATTATTTTAATAAAAAATAAATAATATGACTCATTTTGCGTATTCATCAATCACTACTGTTGATTTTTCTTTAAAATAAAACCATTATCTAGTTGAAAACTCTTCATAAAAATAGTATATTCGAAGTACAAAATTCAATTCGATATTAAAAAAACGAGATCTCTTTTTTCTAAATAATTTAAGAGAAGTTTGCAGAAATCTAAAATTATCATCAGATTTGAACTGCTGAGTAAAGGGTTTGAAAATAGATCATTTTAGTTTATAGCCTGTTCACTGTTTCATACTTTAAAACTTACTGCCGATTTCACGATGTCGAAAGAATTTTGAATTTTATTTTCATTCGTACAAATACATTTGATACAAAAACAAAATTTTAGAATTTGTTTTTGCTTCAAATGTAATTATACGAATGAAAACATATGGAAATTTTCTTTCGACATAGTGAAATAGGCCGTTAGTCGAGTGATTTTAAAAAAATATACATACTCTTACATATGTATATAAAATATAAATTGACCTTGCAGGCCTTCCAATTAATTTTTCACTAAACCAAAAACTCAGGGAAAAAGTTAATTGTTTCAAGGAATTTTTGATTAATTTTAACATCATATACGAATACATTAACTTTGGTAAAGAATAACAACAACGAATAATTTCAACGAACCATTTTATGTTTAGTTTCAATGAATGTTTCCTTTAAACAATGTATTATTACTAACAATTAATGATTCCGTGTATCCTGCTCAAATAGCGGTTACAACCGTGTAAATTTAGAGTCATAAAATAACTTGAAAATTTTTGGGAATTTTATCTCTTAAACCACTTATTTACATTCATACATTTATATTTTTTTATTTATAAAAACACTTTTTGGAAGTTTTCCGACAACGTAATATCCTTCTTTTTTCCGTGATGTTGTGTAGCATGTGGCCAACAGTGTGTAGTATGCATTGCGATTCAATAGTACCGCAACATGCAAGCATTGACAAACTGCAAGCAAGATATTTTGTGTGTCGGTAATTTGACACTTGCACGGTTAATTATTACAGTTGCGATAAACGGCTTAGTACAGGTTTTCTCCCTAATCGGCATCTGGTAGGGCGCAAGACTTTTCTTTTCCAGTAGGATTTCTTTAGAGACCCCAAAGGATGGACAGGCTAAACTCTTTACTCAGCGATTAAGCAGAAAAAGAACTATATTTGAAGTATAAAATATATATGTACATACAGGATCCGCCATATAACGTTTTTTTTTTCAACTAGTTCTTATTTCGTGAATGGTAACACTTAGCTCATGTCTGATTTGACAGATAATTAGTTTTATCCTTCCGCTGAACGAATATGACTTGAAGCCAACTGACCATCCAATGCGTTTTCGCTTTGCTAAGTGGGCCTGCGATCGAATTACAGAAGATGCCGATTTTGCCAAAAAAATCATCTTTTCAGATGAAGCTCATTTTGATCTTGGCGGGTATGTAAACAAGCAAAATTGTCGCATTTGGGGCACAAAAAACCCGCACGCATGCATTGAAAAGCCGACGCACCCAAAACGAGTCACTGTTTGGTGCGGATTTTGGTCCAGAGGCATAATTGGGCCATTTTTCTTCGAAAATGAGCAAGGAGTGGCCGTTACAGTCAATGGCTATCGGGCCATGTTGAACGAATTTTTGTTCACAAAAATTGAAGAGGAGGATATTGGCAACATTTGGTTTCAACAGGACGGCGCTACGTGCCACACAGCCGAAGCTACACTCGATGTTTTGCGCCCTGTTTTTGAAGTTCGCATTATCAGCCGCAGAGCTGATGTCGTTTGGCCACCTCGGAGCTGCGATTTGACACCGTTGGACTATTATTTGTGGGGTGCCGTCAAAGATATTTGTTACGCCGACAAGCCAGAGACAATTGACACTTTAAAGGACAATATTCGTGAAGCCATTGGTGAAATACAGCTGCACACAATCGATAATGTGCTTAAAAATTGGACCGATCGTGTAGGCTACTGCATGGCCAGCCGAGGCAGCCATTTCAATGAAATTATTTTTCATTATTAACCGGAAGGATTGTACTTTCAAATAAAAAAAGAAATTTGAGAAAATATTCAGTAGTTTCTTTTTTATAGCATTTCCAAAAAAAAAAGTTATCTGGCGGACCCCTTACATACATATAAAAATATAAGTATTTCGCGCTATATTTAGCGCTTTTCAACTACCCAAAAGTCGCATTTTTCACCATCAGCGCGTTTTTTAAAAAAAGCGCTAAATTAGCGCTTTTCTTTTTTTTAGTTTGGTGCTTTTAGCGCCTTTTTAATACAACTGTTCATTTTAAAGAAAATCGTATATACTTTTATAATATGTAACATTTTTTGCAACTGCTCTTTTGAAGTTTTTCAGTGGGAAAAAAAAACAACACCGAAGATGTCATTACATTTATAAAAGAATTTATAAATGATAAAAAGGAGATAGAAGAAATAGAAAACTGTCTTCAAAATTTGAAGTTTGTTGAATGGAAAAAAAGAGACAGAACTGATTTATTTTGGATTGAAGTACATAAATTCATAAATTTGAGTGAATAAAAATCCATTTTTGAAGTTATCAACTTTTGTTATTAATATATGTATTATCATTTCCATATTCAAATGCAGAGGTGGAAAGATGTTTTAGCGTAATTAACATTTTTAAAACCAAAATAGGAAACAGTGTGTCTAAATACAGTTAACTCACTAATCCATATAAAATATGGTCTAAAAATTAAAAAATCATGTTGTTCGGATTACAAAATATCTGCAAATGTTAGCGCAAAAATTAATTCAAATTAAACATACAGAAAGTCGAAATTTTATATGAAAACGGTTTTATGGCCTGAAGATGAAAATGAAAATGATAATATTTTATTCGAACAATTTTAAATCGATTTTTTTATTTTACTTTACGTTTACAAAAATAGTATAATAATAACAACCGATCTCAAAGGTACAAATTAGCTCTAACTTTTATTTAATTAATAGAAAAGCTTATATTTAAATTAATATTTTTAGCGCTTTTCAGCGCCTTTTGTTTTATTAATATTTAGCGCATTTGTTACACTCCTTTGCGCATTTCGATTATAAATAGTTGGCATCACTGGTTCGTTCGGGTGTTCATTATAGTCGCGATTTAATACGTACACATACACGCATACATTATTACATTTGTATTGAAATTAATGAAAATCTACATGTACTTACTTTTTACGCCGCATATTGATGAGTTTTAAAAGTTTTTCACTGACGTATTATAATATTTTATTAATTTTTAGTTTTATTTAAATTTTTAGATTCAGTTTAAAAATCTATTTAATTGTATTTCACTTATTTAAGAAAAAAATAAATATTATTACAAACAGTAATTCCATTTGAAAAAAAAGCATTATACACAAAACATATTGAAAAACAACTTATTAAAATTTGAAACACAACATACTCGTAAATTTCACCATTGAATAGTCGAGATTGTACGAATTGTATCTGCATGTACATATGTATGTAGCTAAAATATGAATGAAAATATTTAATTGTACACACAACAAAACACGTACACAGCGAATGCTAATAAATACCCGATAATTCTGGAGACTAACTTTTATTGTTTTTTTTTAATTTTGCTTTTCTATACAGGAGGAAGAGGATATTCCTTCCCCAAAAAATTAAATGCATACATACATATACTCGTATATATCCAGGGGTGCCACAAAGAAAAATAATTTTTAGTATCTAGTTTTTAAATTTTATTTATGACTAGCTTATCCCGGTCTGCTTCGCTACCCCCCTCGTTATAAAATAAAATTAAAAGTATTTATATATTCTATTGTAAAAATTTAATGACGATCGGTCCAGTAGTTAAGACTATATTACGATTTTTAATTTTCCTAAAAAGGGGCGTGATCCCACCCACTTTTCTCCTGGTACGTACTCCAAATTATGCCAATACCATATGTACCAAATATCATCGACGTAGGTAAAAAAATGCCCAAAATATGGCGATTTAAATTTTTGGGTTATATGAGCGGTGCCACGCCTCTTTGTCCAATACCGCCCATATTTGCAGCAGCACTTAAGAAATGCACACCAAACCGACATACCAAATTTTGTTCAAATACCATTATCAGGAGCAGAAATAATAGATTTTTAATTTGTGGTTTGTATGAGAGGTACCACACCCCTTTGTCCTATCCCGCCTATATTTGCAGCAGCACTAAAAAAATGCACACTGAACCGACGTACCAAATTTTGTTTAAATACCGTTATCAGGAGCAGAAATAATAGATTTTTAATATGTGGTTTGTATGGGAGGTACCACGCCCCTTTGTCCAATCCCGCCCATATTTGCAGCAGCACTTAAGAAATGCACACAAAACCGACGAACCAAATTTTGTTTAAATACCGTTATCAGGAGCAGAAATAATAGATTTTTAATATGTGGTTTGTATGGGAGGTACCACGCCCCTTTGTCCAATTGGACCGAATTGTAAATCTAAACCACCCGGGGCGCCACCCAAACACATACAAAAAAATTTATGGAAATCGGTCCAGCCGTCTAGGAGGAGTTCAGTTACAACGCACGTACAGTAGAATTATATATATAAAGATATGATATTTTTTTTTCTTTCTTAAAATCATATTTATAGCAAAGACAATTTCTAAAATGTCGCTTTTGTTTCAACTGCAGTTGTACGATAGAAAGAAATCAATCGACATTGTCAAATAGTCAGTAAAACTATAATAATAAATAAAATTGGAAGAAATACTTATGCACATTATTTTCAAATTATTTACATACCTACATACATATTTCAACACATGTAATGTTTGATTTATTGTGACTTTTACATTGATTTTAATAAAAAAAAAATCTCCAATAGTACCAGCTTTTCTTTATTTTACCCCTAGAAAGTACACTGTAACTTAACGTAAAAAACATACATAAACAAAAAGTACCAAAGAATCACCTTGATTCCCTTAAAAATTTTTCTATATTTTAATATGGGTTACATGCTACAGAGAATTAGTAGCACCAGAAGTAAAATAATACCAGAAGTTAAAAAGTAACATTTTGTCCCTTTTAACATCTTTCCAGACTGTTTGTATCAAAAACTAAATTTCATTTTCATTTCATTTATTTCAGAAAACTAATACAAACACCAATTAGTCTAATATATAGAAAAATCTACATATTATTGTCTGACCAGACTAAACTGATAGGTAGGGTTACCCCTGCACATGTGTGTCTGTATATATTTAGGTGTATGTAGTATCTAGGTACAACGTTCATCAATCACATGTTGCACTTACAGATACTTTATAAAGCAAAAAAAAATAAATAAACTTAAAAATCCAACAACAAAATAAATACATAAACCACAATGGATTTTATTGTTATTAAATATCATGCAAAATTTAAAAACAAAAGCAACAGCAATGAAAAAATTCATAAATAATGCTAACGACCGCAAGGGAATATAAGAGAAGTGAAATAAGAAACAAAAAAAAAACAAAAACAAGCTGACCGGTAAAATTTAAAAAATATATATTTTAGAATTCATACTCTTTCGTATTTTTTTTATCTTAAATTTATAGAAAATCTGGATAGATTGTAGAGATAAGATTTGAAGTTGAGAAAATTTAATGTAAATAAAATTTATTTAAAAATGCAGGGGAACTTAAACCTCATGTACTCGTATATACGTACATACATACATATGTATTTATATTTGTAAGTACATTAAAACTAAAGATGGGATCGTGAAAACTCACGCAAAACGTTATATCGAAATATCGACACATGTATGAATGTAGATATTTTCTTTATCAAAAATAATTTTTGGAATAAACTTGCCACCACTAATGCGCAATATGTATTTAAAACAGTATTCGCCGAATACGAATACGAATATTTCTTTTGAGGTTTATATTTCAAATTTAATTGGAAAAAATCCCTGCCTTTGCGTTAGTAACTATAAATGAAAAAAAAAAAAATTAGTGATTTAACATTATTATTGCATCAAGATGCCGAATTTGAAAACCTCTACAGAACATTTTTTAATTATTTTACTTACATACTTTCAGATTTCGTTTTTCTTACTCTGTTTGGGTTTTTAATTAATAATTCAGTGCTGTTTAGCGAACATATTTTTGCAGAAGGCGCATCCACCTGTGTCAGTGGAATTTCATATATAAAAAGTTTTAGTTTGATTCCTGTAGCTTCCCACCCTTATACATTTACATATAAACAGAATCAAAACATCTCACCGAGTTTCTTTAAATATCATGCACTTAAGTTATACGAGTATATTCCAATTTATTGCCGATAGATGATGTACTTTGTTCAATTCACTGCTGCGAAAGCATTTTTAATTTTATTAATACATTTGAGACAACTTAAATTATAATTTATATATATTTTAGTTTGTTTTTTAAGAAGGTTATTACTTTGCGTGAAATACAATGGGTTTTTTTAATAAAAATTAATATATTTTTTTACATTTTATGTACTTTTTTTAAACTTTTGTATGATTTTTTTTTGGAAAATGTATGGGAAAATTATTCGAAAAATATTCGCTTGAATTTGGCGAATACGAATACGAATATCTTAAAACAGGCGAATAGTCGAATAGTCGAATACGAATACGAGCATTCGTAACATCACTAATATATATGCCACAATAGTAAATTTTGATTTCTTGACAACACTGTGCAGCTTTGAACCGTGAAAGTTATTCACAACAAAAAGTACTGCTGCTAAAGGTACGGTCACACCTGTCAAACATTTGCCCAAAAAAGCGTAACCACTAAATACCAATGAAAAACTTTTTGATTTATGCATTTATTTATTAAGTTAAACAGCATCTAATAAGATAAGATTCTATTACATTTTCTATAAATTATATAGGAAACTGTTTAACGTACTAAACAGGTATCTAAATCAAAAGTTTTTTCATTAGTATTTAGTGGTTACGCTTTTTTGGGCAAATGTTTGACAGATGTGACCGTACCTTTACAGCGATGCCAATTTGTAATATTTAATGCTAGATCTAGCATATTTTAAACTGATTTGACATACAAAAAAATCATCTACCATTTATCACATATCGCTTTTCCTTTCACTTTCAAACTTTTTGTAGCGTATTACCAATTTATAAATTTTCTAATATTAAAAAAATTAAACCGGGTTTTCCATGCAAAATTCATACACTAAGGCTACAATAACTTTAATATTTGTTTATAAATAAAGGGTTAAATAATTAAAGATTATCTTATTAATAATCTTAGTTTAAGCTCAGTGTAAAAAGTTGCCAGATGAAAAGTAATTCAAAAATTTTATGTAATATCATTTCATTTAAAAAAAAATTAATTTCTCATGGTTTTTTAAATACCACTCAAATTAACTTTTATAAACATTTAACAAACCAAAAATATTTTTTTTCTATATGTCAGTTTATATTTACGAGTAAAGTGTGACTACTTGTAGGAAAATTTATATTTTTTAATCGGATGGTTAAGTTACGTAGCAATAATTTGTGTCTAGTTTAACTTAAACTAATTTAAACTGAGTAGAAAAAATGCCTGTATTACAAGAACAGCAGTGGAAATGATGTTGAATGATGAAAATTTAAAAATTCCAAATATCGAAATTGTAAATCTAGATGAAGTGGTTATTTAAAGACAAGAAAATAATTTTAAAACAACTACAACCGACTGTCGAGTATGACAGGTAGCAGTTAACGAGTGAATCCAACGAGTATTAGCTAGAGACAAAGTAAAACTTGTAGAATGGTAATATTCTATAATTATTTATAATTTACTTATTTTTATTTTTTTTCAACCTTTAGTTATTGTCAACCAAAGAAAGGTAGACTAATTGTGTAAAGCTTTTAAAAAATATAAAATGATTCAAATCGAATAAAAATTATTTGTTAAGTTATTTGTATTAGTTTTTAAAACCAGTGTACTTGTGCTTTGGTTATGCTCCATTCATACGTGTTTAACTAAATGAGTTTGATAACTTTTCAAGGATGTTGGTAAAGATCTGCAGATGAGTTGGTATTTAGCAACCAATAAAATGCATATAGATTAACTAACCCATAACAAATAAATTAATTTTTGTAAACAATATATTTTAAGAACTATAATTTTATATCACAAACGATTCTTTAATTTAAAGTATCCTTTACAACCGGCTTTCCCACACAAAGTTCCTACTTCAAAAAAATTGTTTGGCTTAATGAACACACATATATACATACATACGAGTATATTTATTTTATTTTATTTTTGTAAATTTAAAGAAAGATATTAAAGACATAACTCCACTTGATCCAGTTAAACATGAAGTTTATTCCTACGGATTTATATAATTGATGTTCTTAAACATATAAAAATATTGGTTGCTGAGAATATTTTTAGCATATTTTAGCATTGTCTAGCATATTGGCAAAAAATTAAATTTACCAAAAATTTTGTATAAAAACTTTTTGTATTCTAACACAAGTTATACTTTCGGAGGAAGGAAAAAATTCCAAGAATTTTCTGCCAAAAAAATAAACGTTTTCGCATTATACATTGTATGAATATTTGCATTTAAAAGTTAATGGATTAATACAAAGTACATTAATCGATTTCTTTCATTCTAATCGAATTAACATTTTATTGTGAAAGTATTGGGTTAATTTACGAGTATGTATTGGTTGTATTAAAATATTTTATTTATTTATTGTTGGATCTGCTTTTCTTGACATGACGTAGTAAATTGTAATATTTTGTATAATTTTTAACAGTATTTTCACATTTTTCACGAAATATTCTTTAGAATATTATTTATTTAATAAATAGTTTATTAATGAAAAATAAAAATGTTTTTAATTTAAATAACAAAAAACAAGACCTTTCTGAACCACACAAACGTCCATGAAAAATAAACAGCACTTAAAAACAATTAAATCAAACGTAACATTAAAATTTTTAGATACATTTTGAATATTGTTTTTTTTTTTTAAATTCTTCTACATATATCTGCTGTTTATTTATACCAATATATGTATGTAACACTTTTCTTTCCGGTACGACAAACACTGTTCTCTGGTGAGGGGGTTGTTTGGTATTCCAACATTTAATTTATTTAATTTTTTTTTTCTCTTGTAATTATTGTACGTTTTTATTTATTTATTCACAAATGCAGTACATATTCAATAACTACTCGTACACGTTAACAACGAAGTCTAACTGAAGTAAATTATTAATATTTATGAACTGCATATTCTGAGTTTACACCGACAACTAAAATATAATAGGGAATTTATTTAGCATTTTGTTTTACCGAAAATAATAAAACCAGGGTGACCATTGTGATAGTAAATTAGCAATTTGGCTTCCTTGCCACTTTTAAAGATATTTTTTTATTGGTTATTTTCTATAATTTTTAAGTAACAATTTATCCTACTTCTTCTTATTTCTATTCTATTCTTATTTCTATTTTATATTCGTATTCCAGCCTCTGTGACAAAATTAAAATTATGACATATAACAATTTTTATATTGTTTAGAGCATAAAAATTGTCAATTGCTATAATTTTTATCATGTGTAGTCACAAAATTCAGATTACGGGAGTTAATGTTAATTTTTAGTAAACAAATTATTATAATAATGATAAGTAGTAGAAAATTTTAGATTTTTTCCGAAACTACTAAGATAAAAAAATTAACTTTGTTTGCCAATTGAAATTAAAATTTTTTTTTATATGTTGCAACAAAATGGAACATGTCATTCTTAACTTATGATAAATTCAGTGTAGCGTCCTCTTTAAAACTACAAAATTTTAGTGCCTGTTCGCCGATAAGGGGCCGTTCACATATTACGTAACGCTGTTTTTCAGAGATTTTATACCCCCCCTCCATCGCGGTAACGCTTTTTGATAATTTTTCAGAGCAAAATTTCCAATCCGTAGCAAATCTTTAACACCAACCCCCCAAAAAAAGGTTGTTTTTGTTTTATATGTAATTGTTCGAAAGAAAGAACTACTTACTTCTATATAGGCGAACAGACAGTTATTTTTTTATTACATAATTGTTTTAAAAATAAAATAATTAAGAACGAATTTATATAAAGTGAAATTTACGAGGTTTTCGTAGTTCAGATGTCGTCATATTAAGGTCTCAAAAAGAAATTCTGAAGATTTTAACGCAGTTGACCGTGCGTGTGTGTGTGTATGTGTGTGCGAGAGTGTTTGTGTTAGTATATAAAACCCTATTGCTATTGATTATTAAGGTTTGTAATAAAATTGAAATATTTTGATTTTCTGCGATCTTTAAATTTATAAAAAATTTTTTTTATTCCACTTTTGAAAATTCTTAACGGTAACTCTGAATAACACACATTTTAATAGCGATAATAATAGAGAACAAGAGCAAAATAGACTTTTCCTCAGTTCTCTGTTTAGTTTCATGTTTTGTTTCTCACAAATTAAATCGCATGAAAAATACGAAACGGCAAATACATATTAAGTGAAAACGTACTGTATCTTACGTATCCGCCAATTAAATATTTGCTGTGGCTAATGGTTAATTTTAACCACATATTTTGGGGGTTTGAACTAACCACTTTGTTATTCACTAACTTATTTTTAATCCCGGTAAAGAGTGTTGTGTTTCAATTGATATTAAGTGGCAACTCTGCAAAATGAAATGTCAAAATAGGTGAAAAGTATAAACAAACAAAAATATATTTTTTGTATCTTCACTAGTATGGCATAAAAAAAGTTGTTATGAAAGCCTTTTAATAATAAATAGGTTTATTTCTACAGAAAATCAAGCGTAGTGCAGCAGTTTTTGAAGCAAATAGTTCCTGCTCTAATATTGCTTTCAAATTCGAATATAAATTTCTTAATACTTTTTTTAGCGTAGTATCACAGGCCGGGTACGCGATCATATTATAATATGAAATACACAGTAAAATTAATATCGACATAAGTATATGATGGAAAAGTGTGCAATTATCTAGCAATTGTATTGGTGCCATAAGACGCATATTAATATGTAAACATATCTGATATATTTCCAATGCATTTCTCTAACTTCTTTTCGAAATATTATGCTCTCAAATTATCAATTTAAAAATGTATTCTTTCAATACAAATAACAAAATATCGAAACATCAAGCATATTGAGACTTTTAAATAACATACAAATCTTATTAATTTCATACATTAGTACAGAAATAATAAAACTTTAATAAAATTAATATTCTGGCAACTAAACACAAATTAAACCACACCAAAAATATTGATGTTAATAAACCCCAATTTGTGTGGTTAAAAATAACAGCTGACTGAAACAACTGAATTTAAAGAGTTAATTTTGGTGTTAAGTTTTTTAAACCCAATTATGTTGGTTAAAAAAGTATAATGAATCGCACTACAGAACTACATAGCGATGAATCCGGAAATTTTTAAATTGTGTTTTTTCTACAAAAAACTCATAATAGAAAATAGCACTTGTATATTTATATCTATCTATCTATCTTCTATATATATGTATAAAACCGAATGTGTGTCTGTTTATTTGTTTGTTTGTTCCTTATAGGAGGCCAAACCCTTGGACCAATATTCCTGAAATTTTCACAGTACTCTCGGATGAATTATAGGCTACTTTTTTTCAACCACACCCACTTTTACGCCCACTTTTTTAAATTATGTTACTCCTACCACGAAGTTTTTAACAGATTTTATAATGTAAAGTGAGCATAACTTCGCCATTTGTGGATCAATTTTCAAAATTCTTTCAGCATATGGAAAAGGTGCATTAAATTTTTTTGTTTTTGAAGATTGTGCGTAGGGGCAGGGCATTGCAAATGTCCCGCCACAATAATTGATTATCAAATAACTTCGCCATATTTTGGGCATTTTTTGACCTACGTCGATGATATTTGGTGCATATGGTATTGGCATAATTTGGAATACGTACAAGGAGAAAAGTGTGTGGAACCACGCCCCTTTTTAGGAAAATTAAAAATCGTAATATAGTCTTAACTACTGGACCGATCGTCATTAAATTTTCACAATAGGATATATAAATACTTTTAATTTTATTTTATAACGAGGGGGGTAGCGAAGCACACCGGGATAGGCTAGTACATATATAAAAGAAAGTAGACTAAAATTTATAAATTTGGTACGAGTGTATATTATGAAAAAAAAAATAGTTTAAGCTTTAACGAACCCAAGACAACTGGATTCTGCTGAGAAGCGTTGCGACACAGGAAATAAGTATAAAAATATTGCACTTTGCTAGGGTAGACCTAAGCACTGGTTTTATAATACTATACCATGGTTAATTTTCATTTTTTTTTTTTTTTCAATGAAAACCCTAAGGCACGAAGAGATACATATGTGGCATTGACGACTATCATGTCTTTTGAGACTTAGCTTCTCCTCTGTAAAATATTGCACTTTTAATGTTGATAACTCCCGTATACCCTTTTTAATTACCTATTCCATTTTTATTTACAAGAAACGCGATTTACACTTTTATTGAAAAAAATTTTTTTTTTCTCTTTTCAAACTTTAGTTGCAGAATTGGGTACTAAAATTGCGTAAAAAGCCATGATACAATGACTATAAGGTAGTCTTACAAGCACAGCTGACAATTGTTGTAAACCACTTGTTTTTAATTTCGGGTGTCAAATTTTGATTTGTATTTATTTATTAAATTTGAATTTAAAAATTTTTGTTTATGTACATACATATGTATGAAGAAAATTGTAAAATTTTTGAAAATGCATACGAAATAAATATGAGTTTGCATTTGTGGAAAATGGGTCTGATATCTAAAAACTATTAGAGCTATTGGAAAGGAACCTTTTTTAAAGTTCCCAAAGATGAAACCATACTAAAATCGTGGAAAGAAGTCTTCAGAAAAAAATTCATATCAAATATTTTTTTTTTCGTATTTAAATAAATAATTATTACTTTTCATATGTAAATCAATATAAGTTCGAATAATAATTACGTTTATTCGTAATAATAATAATATAAAAATATAAATAATTTTTATTTATATTTCTTCTCACAGTTTGAAAAATACACACATACATATATATTTATACTTTTGGCTTCCGAAATTAAATTTTCTACCAATAAAATACACAGAGTTGGTTGTTTTTGTGTTTCTGCACATACCTTATATTCATTGTATCATGGTAAAAAGCATTTTTAAAAAAAATATTATAGACGCCAACCTTAGTGCTGATTTACACACGTCAAGTTTCCTTGATCAAGTTTTAATTCAGCTGGGAGAAAAACAAAGAAAGCAATAAAAATTCCTCTGTCTTTCTCCCAGCTGAATTAAAACTTGATCAAGGAAACTTGACGTGTGTAACTTAGCGTTTACACATGCAAGTGCAAGTGCGAAAAACTCAATACACTCACACTTTTTCACTAACACAAGCATAATTTTCGGACTTGCAGCTCTACTTGCAAGAAAATTTGATTGTAAGTAAATTTTTGACACTTACCGCAAGTAAAATGACAAGTTAAGAAACAGTGTTACCGATGATGAGTTTTATATCAATTAACTAGTATTTAGTAAAATAAAAGTAATGTTTATAGCTGATTTTCTGTGTATTTATAAAAAATAAAAAACAAAAAAGAACATATCTATACAACAAAGCATCTTAATAGTATTTTCAAGCATTAATTTCATGCATTTTGAAAAAAAATTTGTTAAACCAAATATTCTTTTCAGTAATTTTATGATATCGACAACACGGCAATACTGGATTCACATATTTTTCATAGCATGCTTACGCCTCGAGAACATTTTGCAAATGAACTTACAACTGACTGTGTAAACGCTCGATCAACTTGCAAGACTTTTGGCTATAATTTCGACATTTTCGTTGATAATACGTATACACTACTTGCAAGTAATTACTTACATGTGTAAATGCAGGGTAAATCAGCACATACTTTAGTTTTGACAGTTACTTTTTTAAAAAGGACAGGGGGGTTATTCTGGATTGCGATGCGATAACAAATGCGATGCGAAAGCAATCTTATTTACATTGTTTTAATTTCTTTGTTAATTTTGATTAATTAATTAATTTTTTGTTTTAACGACGTGTGAACTTCTAGGCATATTTAATTTCTGTTTTAAAAATTAAAATAAGTACATACATATGTAAATACTTGTACTAGTCAATAATATTACATTGTTTGAATTATATTTTTATTTTATTGATATAAAATATATCTATGTAATTAAGTTAATACCAATAATTTTTATTTAATTTTGAGTGTCCTTTTTTTTTTGTCGAAAAATATGGTCACCGTACTCATAAATAAACGATTTATTTATAGAAACAATCATTTAGAGAATTTTCATATTTGAAAATATTGTCTTAGTTATTTTTACATCCATGATATACTCGTATTAAGAAGAATTTCTGTTTTTAATACACAATATTAAAATATTTTATTTCATAAATGTGTCTTTTACAAAAAAATAATCCCGAAAAATCCCGTTAAATCCCGGGATTTACAAAACCAGTACCGTTTGGCATCCCTAGTATGTATGTATATGTTTGTATTCACTAAAGAACTGAATTTGTTTAATTTATCAGAGTAATTTATTTACGTACACAAACTCAAATGTAATGGAAAGATATATAAAATTGTGTTACTCTTCTACGAACGATTTTTATGAATTGTCACAAAAAACCTTCTTTTTTGTGATGTGTATTGGTAGGTATATATAAAAAAAATAACATTGTCTTTCACAACTTTACGTCTTGACGAAACAGCGAGAAAAATATGTCGACACAACAATCGACAAAAATTTGTTAAGTTCTTTGTTGTGGAGAATAAGTACTATGTTCATGTTATGTTCATGTCATTTCGTACCAATCATACATACGAAATGTTATTGACTGATTATATAAATGAAATTTTGTATTGTTGAATCTTGTCAATTATATAACTTTTTTTTTATTTCTTAAGATTCTGTGCCTGTTCGCCGATAACGAACTTCTTTCTTTCGAATAATTACATTTGAAACAAAAACAAATTCAAAAATTTTGTTTTTGTTTTATATGTAATTGTTCGAAAGAAAGAACTACTTCGACATCGGCGAACAGGCAGTCTTTCTAATAAAAAAAAATGTGCTAATGGTTTCTAATCTATGTACGTATATATTTCGTAGTTTAACTGTGAATTTAACAATGACAATAAAAATTTAGTAATATACATATACATATATATCTGTGGCATTAAATAATAATGGCTTAAGTTGACATAAGTGCTTTTTCATTTTATTACATATTCTAAATCTTCTCTTCAAGATCTATCACTCAGCTAAATTTCAAGTATAAAATGTAATTTTTAATAAAACTATACGCGATTATATTTTAAGTTAATTCTTTTTGGAAAATAATACATAAGCCATAATATCTTATCTCAACTTAATTTTTTTTAAGGTAGCTACATAAATATTAAAATGTTTGAGCTTTAAAACTTGTATACATTTAAGTTGAATAACTAACAGTCCATTCAAATTATCTTCAAATAAAAAAAGACCTTACATTTAACTAAGCTTTTATAAAACGAGAGATTTTCAGTTTTTCACATTTTTCAATTTAAACTAAAGCACTTGTCTCGACTTACTGCCAATAAAAATTATTTCGCATTTCAATATAATATCTTAAGATCACTTTAGTGTTTTTTTTTCTGCCAATGGATTTTTTCATAACATCTTAATTAAAAAACAACGAATAATAACTTATAAAACCCATTTCTTTTAATAAAATTAACAGTTTTGTTCTAAATGAATGTGCATCTTTTTCTTTGGCTAAAAATTTTATATAAAAACCAAACACAATTTATTTTAGACAAAACCCTTAATATCTCAAAACATGAAATTTCGACTTAAGCCATTATTATTTATTGCCACAGATATAAGCTCATAATATTACCGTTGCTCTGCCGACGTTATGTTCAAGCCATGCTCAAGTATAATATGAATTTACATATAAGACTTAAACTTTTAAATGATAGTTATGAAATATAATTTTCGTTTCTTTTTTTAAAAAGATTATTATCTTGCGTCAGAGATAAAGGGCTTTCTTTCTTGAAATAAAAATTTTATAAATTCATATATTTTTGTACATTTTATGTACTTTTTTAAAATTTTTGTATATATTTAAAATTTTATTTATTTGTTGCGGGTTAGCAATATCTAGATATATATTTCGTTGGTAGCTATACCAATTCATTTTGTAACGGGGAGATTTGCTTTTCATTTTTGCCTTATAAAATACTTTTAATGGCAACCAGCGGTTGTCTAATTGTATAGGTGTAGAAAAGTAAACACATTCATAATGGAAAATTATTGTTGTGTGTGTTTGAAAAAAAAACAATTTTTTAAAGGCTATTTTTATGCTTTGTAATTCACAAAAATATGTTTGTTAGTTTTTGTATAAATAGATGAGCTTTGGAATTTTTTAAACATAAAGGGTAAAACATCTACTGATGAATTGGTATAGCTACCAACGAAATATATATCTAGATATTGCTAACCCGCAACAAATAAATAAAATTTTAAACATAAATACTTGAGTACATGCTCAAATAAATGTAAAATTTTTGTATATATTTTGTTTTTAAATTTCTTTGATTTTTGTATATATGTATGTATATATGTATATATTTTTTTTTTGTGAAAATGTAAGTGCAAATTTTTCGGGAAATATGTAGGTTTGAATTTGGCGAATACGAATGCGAATATCTTAAAATAGGCGAATAGTCAAATATCGAATACGAATACGAGTATTCGTAACATCACTAGCACATACATACATAGTTTTTATAATTCGTTCTTAAAAAATATGTGTTAAACTTGGTAAGTTGACATTTAATAACGTTAATAAACATTTCAACTGCAAAAGTTCTGCCAATCAAAAAAATAATGCTGCGCTCTCTAAAACCGGTTTAATTAATATACATACATACATATATTTTAAATTTAGTAAGAATATGACAGAATTGAACAGTCAACTTTATAGTTTTGTATTATTTTTTATTTAAATTTACAAGTCATTAACCCAACACGAAAAGTGTTAAAAATGTTTATGTTAACATACACATATACATACATAAACGCATACATACATACACATATGTATATACATGTATATACACCCATTGATAATAATTAATTAACACTATTAAAATATCCCTCGTTTCTCCGTATTTTGCTTGCTAAAAAAACATAATGCTGGAAACACAATTGGGACGAACGACGAATTTCGTCTAGCACGACGAATTCGTTTGTAAAAGTTCGTTGTGTAAATTCGTCGTGTGGCGCACAACTGGGACGAAGAAATTACTGCGATCAATAAAATTGTGTATATTTTTTATTACAAAAATTTGTTTTTATATACACTGGAGCCCTGATTGCCGTCGATCCTTTTTGCGTCGTTTCGATTTGTATCGCTTTTTAAAATTTGGTTGATCCTGCTTTACGTCGTTTTATTTCCGATTTGCGTCGCAACATACCTACTTCTGATTGAACTTTTCAACTGAAGTCATAATTACAAGTAAAGAATTTATCAAGCAGCATGTAAAAATGGCAGTTTATTCTATATGTATATTTTTATACCATATCACTTTTATTTTATTCGAAAACAGAATTTTTGCACTTAGAAATAATTGATCCGATTTGAGTCGTTTCGTTTTGCGTCAAATTTCTCCGGTCCCGGTCTCCGTTATGTGTATTTAACTAAAAAGATCTACACCATAAAAAGAAGCACTTCTTAAAGTAAAAATTAACATTATTTACTAATATATTTGAAAACTAAAAAAAAACAAGGTAACTCTGAACTGATTTGCAGTGTAGCCAGGTGTGGGGATTCGTCCCCGAATTGGGGATTTTAGCTGATTTTTGGGACAGATTATCGTGGGGAGGGATTTGGGGATTTTTCATTTTCAGTATACCTATTATCAATTTTGCTTTATTTTACCATTTTCTTTCATACAGATATTTGCATATATTTATGTTTATGTATCTTGGCGTTCTTCTTCTCCATATTTTGATTATTTCAAGGCGATGGTATTGAGGATGTTGGTTTTTATTTATTTGTTCAAAATTTTTAAAACCAGAATTTATTGAATTCGATATTGCCAAAATGGATGTACTAATTGACGATAAGGAAAGTAATTTGGTTGTTGCTGAAATTGATGTTGGCATAGAATGTTCAAAGGAGTTCAAACAATTTTTTTTAGATACTTTAACTGTACTAGCAAAAGAAATGCTTAAAATATTCACTGAGAGTATGGAAAATTTTGAGTTATATATAAATTTACAACTCGAAAGCATAGAAAAAAGAATAAATTTTATTCCTTGTATGGAATTTTAAAATATTCAATGGATTCAAAAGTTCCATTGAGCACATACGAATGCATTAACTTAAATAAATGTATGTAAGAAAATTAATATAAAATTGTTTTTTATGATGCTTAATATGGTGGCACGAAATAAGCCCCAATGAAATAAGCCCCAAATCGAAAAATGAAATAAGCCCCAAAAAATTTTCAAATTTTTTGTTTGGGGTTTATTTCATTTTATTTGGGGCTTATTTCATTTTTTAAAAATTTGGGGCTTATTTCATAAAATTTTTTGGGGCTTATTTCATTTTATTAGGGGCTTATTTCATATCAGTAAAATAGATCTAAAATCCTTGCGCCCTGCCGTAGGCCGGTTGTGCAGAGAATGCTTGGAACGCGAAGCCGGTGTTCGATATACCATAGAGGATAAATTCCTTGCGCCCGGCTGTAGGCCGGTTATGCAGAAAATACTTTGAACGCGAAGCCGGTGTCCGATATACCACGGAGGATAAATTCCTTGCGCCCGGCCCTAGGCCGGTTATGCAGAGAATGCTTGGAACGCGAAGCCGGTGTTCGATATACCATAGAGGATAAATTCCTTGCGCCCGGCCGTAGGCCGGTTATGCAGAAAATACTTTGAACGCGAGGCCGGTGTTCGATATACCATGGAGGATAAATTCCTTGCGCCCGGCCGTAGGCCGGTTATGCAGAGAATGCTTGGAACGCGAAGCCGGTGTTCGATATACCATAGAGGATAAATTCCTTGCGCCCGGCCGTAGGCCTGTTATGCAGAAAATACTTTGAACGCGAAGCCTGTGTTCGATATACCATAGAGGATAAATTCCTTGCGCCCGGCCGTAGGCCGGTTATGCAGAGAATACTTTGAACGCGAAGCCGGTCTTCGAGATACCATAGAGGATAAATTCCTTGCGCCCGGCCATAGGCCGGTTATGCAGAAAATACTTTGAACGCGAAGCCTGTGTTCGATATACCATAGAGGATAAATTCCTTGCACCCGGCCATAGGCCGGTTATGCAGAGAATGCTTGGAACGCGAAGCCGATGTTCGATATACCATAGAGGATAAATTCCTTGCATTTTATGATTTCTTCTTAAGCTTACATCATAAAGTTAACAAATTTGGGGCTTATTTCATTTTTTTTGGGGTTTATTTCATTTTTTAAAAATTTGGGGCTTATTTCATAAAATTTTTTGGGGCTTATTTCATTTTATTTGGGGCTTATTTCGTAAATTTTGTTTGGGGCTTATTTCATTTTTTTTGGGGTTTATTTCATAAAATTTTTTGGCGCTTATTTCATTTTTCGATTTGGGGCTTATTTCATTGGGGCTTATTTCGTGGTGCCGCTTAATATACATATATTTATTGGGGACAAAATTGGGGATTTCCAGTTTTAAATTGGGGATTTTTGGGGTAGAGACTCTTTAATTTGCGAACATTAGACAATATTTACCTGGCTACACTGCTGATTTGTTCGTCGTTCGTCGGCATATGAAATATAAATAAATATATCAGAGAATTCGTCACGCACGACGAATTTTGTCGACGTCGGTGTTGTGTTCACTTTCATATGCATGCAAGTGTTCTATTTTTGACGACGAATATTCGCAACGAAAAATTCGTCGTTCGTCCCAATTATGTTCCCAGCATAATGAACTTATAAAATAACAATATTTTAAGAAGGTTTCATATAAAAGAAATGTTTAACTGTTATAAACTGTTTATAAAAACTCCAACAAAAAAAGTTAATTTTAACTTGATTGCTGATTGAAGTAAATTTTATTTGAAAAAGAAATACCAGTTTCAAATTTCTATGCGTCTCTTAATTAAAAAATATATGTACAGACATTACTCGTGCATATTAACAAAAACTGGCTTGAAAAATATTTAATTAAAAAAATAATTTTAAATTGACAGAGCAATCATATGAAAATATTGCATTGGTTGAGTTATAAAATAATTACGGGTACAACAACAAAAAATAAAACATCTTATTTTAATACTAACAACACTGTTCCACAAAAAAAAAATTAACAATGTTCTAATGACTACTTCTGGTAGAAGTTTTAAAACTTTTCAAATGAGTTTCATTTTAGGCGGAGTTAGAATTCCCCCATCTCAACGCATTGTTATATTCAATCGGAAGCCTTCAGATACGCATACCTTTGCCAATAATGTTGGGACCAGTTGCTTTTAAATGGCCGCTCATTTATTATAGCTGTTTGTGGCATAATGAATTTTATTTTGTTTATAACACTCACCCTGAGCATATATAGTAGTTACGATTTTATCGACAAATATTTTAAAGTGTGACCGTAGCTTTACATTTATGTATAAAAAGTGTCCAAGAAAACAATTTAAAATACTACGATGAATATTTTTGTAAGTAATTTTAACCCTTAAGCTCTTCTCTGTATGGGAATTTTTTGCTTATTTTATAAAAAATGGCAAAATCCTAACCTGTAATGGTTAACGGTTTGAAAACTACCTTAGCGAAAGCGACAAGCGTCGCAAATATTACTTTTAAACTTTAGCGCCACTTAATATTTAAAATTTAATTGAACGAAATTGCTCCCTTTGTGTAAGTAAAATTAATTGAAAAAAATTGTGACACTACTAGAGGTATTTAACATTTTTATGACATTGACATGCCGAATTTGAGGACCACTACTGACCATTTTTAAATTATTTTACGTACATACTTTCACACTTCGTTTTTCTTACTCTGTTATCGCTCTTAATAATTAATTCAGTGCTGTTTGGATGAACAAATTTTCGCAGATACCGCGTCCACCTCTGTTGTTGGACTTTCACATATTTAATTTTGATTCTTCTATTTTTAAAGCTCAACATTCTTCTACTGAGGTTTGATATAAGACTAATTTTAAAATGCTGGTTGCAAAATACATTTTGTTTGTATTTTTATGAAGGTTATTATTTTGCGCCAAAGACTAAGGGGTTTTTTATATAAAATTAGTAAACATTAATATATATTTGTACATTTTATATGTATACTTTTTTTACCTTTATATATGTTTTTATTTTTTTGGAAAGTATGTGCAAAATATTCGAGAAATATTCGCTTCAATTTGGCGAATACGAATATCTTGAAACAGGCGAATAGTCGAATACGAAGACGAGTATACGTACGGTGACCATCCATCGTTTTTTTAAAAGGACAGTCCTCTTTTTTGACACACGTCCTTTAAAATTTAGACAAAATAAATTGCCTTTTTTTTAATTGAATTGTCCTTTTTTGTCCTTTATTTTTGATGCCTAATGTTCTTCTTTAGTTTCCAAAATTAAAAATTTTATTTTCTCAAAATACTGAAATTTTAAACTCAACAAAATATAAATTTATAACCACCCAAGACAGGAATTGCCTGGCAATACTGAAAAGTGTATGTTCAATGTGTCAAAATTTCTGCCTGCTTTCAAATGGACTGTGAAGAATTTAAATTGTTTTTATCAAATAACATTGATATAATAAAAAAAATACATTCTTCAGAAAAATAAGGATTATAATCCTTAAAATATTGTTTTAAGTTATTTTTATTTATTGAATTTTGTTATTTTTGTATTATTGACTAAATTTAATTTCTTTGTTAATTTTGATTAATTAATTAATTTTTTGTTATAAAGACGTGTGAACTTCTAGTTATATGTAATTTCTGTTTTAAATATTAAAATAGTTACATACATACATATGTATGTAACTACTTGTACTAATCACTAATATTACATTGTTTGAATTATATTTTTATTTTATTGATATAAAATATATCTATGTATGTATGTAATTAAGTTAATACCAATAATTTTTATTTAATTTTGAGTGTCCTTTTTTTTTCTCGAAAAATATGGTCACCGTAAGTATACGTAACATCACTAAAATGTACATACATATATGTATATATCTTAGCAATGAACAGTTCATTAACTGCTTCCCAATCCATCGTGTTAATCTGCATCCACCAGCCCATATGATTTTGTAAAATAATTCCTTTTTAAATTGTTCCTATTCCAATTCAATATAAAAATGTGCAAAATGTGAAATATTTTCAGCTCGTCTACAAATGAAAATTAGATGTAAGCTTTCAAAACTCTAATGCATGTGCAATTTCTTTTTTGTTCCCTCTGCCAGACTCATCCGGTAAAAACTTGTTATTTCGGAAAAGGGTAAATTTTGTTGTACAGTGTATTTGACTAATGACCTTAAGAGTACACGCAAAAAATTTTCGTTTGAGAGTTAAAAACAAGAAAACCCCCTCCAACATTTTATCACATGGTCATATAAATATGTGCATACATTCTTATATAAACACACATACAAAAATGTACATAGAAAGAATTTGTCAAGAAATGAAGATAAAGATAAATTCAGTGAAAACACATGAGGTGCATACATATGTATGTGTATGAAAGTATGAATGCGATCGTATTACGATCGTTATTTCAATAAATATAACAAAACTTATTATCTACTTATACTACTTCAGACTTAATATATAATGTACTTTTATTTGCACTTATGCATGTATAATTTAATTTGCCGGTATACTGTTTATAATGAATAGTTTGTTAGTCTACTAAATATGCAATGTTGTTGGTCTCTATGGCGACCAACATTATCTTTTTATTAGATTACAATTTTGATCAGTAATGCTAACTACAACATTCTGGCAACAATGTCTGGTAGACTACTAATATCGGAAAGGGATATTGTAGAGTTAACCGACTTAACCAAATTGTATCTATAATTTTTTACCACAGTTACACAATCCTTGTAAAAAAGTCTAAAAAACCTTTAAATTAAATAAATTTGAATTTTTGATATCAATTCTTTTTTTTTTAATAAATAACACAGGGAAACAATTTCGAAAAAATTTTAAATGCTTTAATAACCACTATATAGATTTGATGCATCATGGATACCTAAGTACAAAAATGGTAAAATTTTTTAATTCTATGGATAAGTTTTTTTTTTTTTAATTTTTTTCTAAAATTTGGGATTTTCGAATGGGCTGATTTACCAGTTTTATCATAACTATGGAACGACTTGTTCAATTTTGTCAGAAAACATATTAAAAAACTTGAAATGAAATTACCTTTAAGCCATGCTAATATTATTTTTTTATAAACTCAACGGTTTCGGAATTATTTAGACTGCAATGATTAAAAATGATTTTTTTTTTCTTTTTCAAAACTGGTAAATTTTTATTCTTAAAAATATATAAAAAATCGAAAATGGCAAAAACTTCATATTTTTATTACATGATTAGAAAGGTATGTATATTCCAAATAAAATAAACTTTACTTTATGAAAATCGATCTATAAATGTTGATTTTATTCAGAATACAGTGAAATTAACCGATTTTAAGATTTGAGTACCTTGCAATAAATGTACAATATGTACTCCACCACGTATAAGTTATGTATATATAATAATATAATACGACGATGACTGACGAACAAATCAGAGTACAGAGCTAGCTTGTTTTCTTAGTTATCAAATATATTAGTAAATAATGTTATTTTTATGATATACTATCGCTTTTATGCGCATATGTACACGAGAGCCCCGATTTGCGTCGTTAATGGGGACCGGAGAAATGCGACACAAACGAAACGACTCATATCGGATCACTTTTTTCTATGTGCACAAAATCTTTTTTTGATAAAAAAAAAGTGATATCCTATAAAAATGTAAGTAGAGAATAAACGGGGAACTGCCATTTTTACATGCTTCTTGTACTTTCATTGTAAACCAAAGGTAGACTAATTGTATAAAGATTGTAAGATTGTACTTTACTGTTTCAGTTATTAAAGTTTTAAACCATTGGATTTTTGAAAATTTTTTATCCGCTAACAACTTTTAACAAGTTTTAATTGATTATTTTTAATTTCGACCTTATATATTTTAATATTAACTTCTACATATTTTTAGCATCATGGTCTATTTTTATACAAAATGTTTATTTATAACTTTCGTTCGATGAAGAAGTTACACAAATAAACATTCTGTATCAAAAATAGACATTGGTGCTAAAAATACATAGAACTTAAAACTCTTAATAAGTTTAATAGAATATTTAATACATCGAAATAAATATCTTACTTAAACGATATAGGTATTTAAAGAAATAAACAATCATTGGATCATATTATGGCAGTTTCACTTATATGTATGTAAAACTGTTTTATAATATCTGGTAAATTTGCAGAAGCACCTTTAAATTGCAAAAAATATATAACCTGTCTATGAAAGAATTAATTTATTCACACAAAAATTGTGCACTTTAAAACTATGGAGCAACCAGTGAGTTTTCTTGGAATATCATACATACAAATTTATTCATTTATTCGCATAAAATCGGTGTGTAGTTTGTTATTGTCATTCATGATGGGACAGATTTAATTTGTGTAATGAAGAAATACAGTTTATAAGTATTTTCGCGAAAACTTTTTCCTTGATATTTTATCAATGGATGTTTATGTTAAAGTAGAGACTTTGCATTTGAAAGTGTATTAAATTTATTAAAAATCCGACATAGATACATGTCAATTAGCTTCTTAGGATCAGTTATCTTATATAGGTACCTTGTTTATAGTTTTGTACATTAAGAACTTTTATTTTGCTACTATTTATATTTAACAACAAAAGTGTTTTTTTTTTTTTAATCAACATGATATTTTATTCGTATTGAAATCAGCTGTTGATACAAATAATAAAAATTTGTTTTAGGTAGTACATCCCGTTTTCATGAGACATTTTATATTTCGTACGTGATAAAATCGGCAATATAATTATAAAACTTTATTTGATATCGCGTACATCACGCCAAATGTTCATACGCGATCCATCGCAGCAAAGAGAACTGACAAATTAAGTGTCTTTCGTGTTAAAATTTAGTAAACCTAGAAGTTAGGCATTTTTATTTCAATATTAAAAAACACTAAATTGACAGCATTGCGGTTTATTATTTTTTAAATCTGACACACACAAATCACAACAACAAATCTTAAATATAGTATTATTTACCTAAATTAAAATAGTATGTAAATAAAACAATTGAATTTATATTCATACACATCACTCATTTGCTGCAACGATATCATAACTCAAAAAATAAGATTTTTGAGTTAACAGTTCATAATTATTCTTTCTATTTATCTACTATTCTTTATGTTAAGTAAAAATTGTCTAACAAATATATTTATTATATATTTTTTGGATTTTTGACTTATAACGTTCTTGCAACAAATTTCTGTATTGATGTAAATAAAATAGTTTTTAAACAAAACAACTCACCCTGTGCCATCATCATCTTTTTTGTCGTCATCATTTCTATAAACGTCATCGTAAGGACCGGTTAAATCTAAAGATTTTGTTGTTGCAACGTGTATTTTATTGTTAGCAGACATTGTGTTTGGGTTAATTTGACTATAATCAAATATAATCGTCGTTGTATTGCCACTGATACTACTGCTGCTGGTGGTGTTGGTGTTCGTGTTCGTTACGTTTAAATTGTTGTTATCACTTTCTTTATCGTTGTGTTGTTCATTTTCTTGACTGCTACGTAATGAAACGAAATCATTTGGCCAAACACGTAATTTTCTTCGAATATTTGACATATTTTTTGCAATTTTTAAGATACTTTTGATAAAACAAGATATTTCTTTCGTTTTCTATGCATGTACAGCAAATTAACTTGATTTTTTTTATTTTTCAATCATTTAACTTGTAGTGCCTAATTTCACTTTAATAACAAGCACACGTGTATGTTTTTAGAATATTTTATTATTTTATACTACACAATGATGAAATTTTTTCATTATTTTATCGTTTGCTTTAATATCCAAAAACACTTAAACCATCCGTCATTTAACCATTTCGTGTCCAAAGTGCCCCTGCTACTAAAGCCATGTTAAGACGTTACTAAATGGCTTTCTAATGTTGAGGTTTTAAAAGCGACAATTAAGAGAGTTGACTAAGAAAACAAAGTAAAGAGATATGTCAAGTTTTAAACAGGGTAGTTCAAATACATACAGATGTTGACTCTAATAAGAGCATATTTGATAACCGTTACATTTAAAAGACGAAAGCCTCTAAAAATTGTAATTTGTGTAGAAGTTGATCGAATCTTAAGTCATTAACAGACGTAAATACATACATACATACACATTTACAAATTTATGGCCGCATATATTTCTAGAAAATATTTAAGTATTTTTCAACTTTAATAAAATATTTGCAATTTTTGGTGCTTTTCTAGTAAAAATTAATCCTCGTAAGGGATTGTAAAATAGCTTCCTATACATTCATTATTTCCAAAAATGATTACACTGTAGGTTTTGAAGGAATAGATCATCAAATGCAAAATTTTCTTTTCAGAAAAGAGAACATAGTCATATTATTATAGTAAAAAAGCATAAATTATAAATCGCCAAGCCGGAAAACATTCATATCAGGGTCATATCGGACAAATTTCGTCGCAACGATCTAAAATATCTAATCGCTAACATGAAAAACAATATTGACCAAACTGGAAAAAACTGCAAAACAGCTAAAATTGCTTAAACAGAAATCGAATTAACGAAAAAGAAAACGTGAAAACGGGGGAAACCCGGCAAAAAGGTACCAAATATTTATCATAGAATTTGAAAGGATTTAATAATCCGATTTCCATTCAATATTTATTTAACAAATCTTTTATAGACCTTCGAAAAGTAAACTATTATGAATACAACATACTTTAAATTCGAATGTTTTTAAAATTTTCTAAACGAAACTCTCTTTGGGATATCTTGCACGACGGTAGTAAATTAAAAAATTAATTTTGAAAAGCAAAAGTTAACCATAAGTTTCCAAACTTAATTTAAGTGAGCGTCAATTTTAATGAAAAATATGCAGTAAAAATTTAGAAAAATTGCGAAAATGCGCAAAAACTTGTTAACATCACGCAAATGAATTGTAGAACTGTAACTCGACAAATTTCAATTGTGTTTCTAATGGTTTCAAAAAAATAATAAGTCACACAGTTTTATGTATGAAAACTTCGTACATATGTACATACATAGATAAAATTAGATTTACATTTAATTTGTATTCGCTGTAATTCTAAAACAATCGAACCTTCTTCTTTTTTGCAAGAGTTAAAATATTGAAAACAATTTTTTTTATTGTCGCACTGAATTTAAATAAATACAAATAAAATTGTTATCACAATCAGTGTAGCCAGGTAAATATTGTCTAATGTCCCCAAATTAAAGAGTGTTGTCCCCAAAAATCCCCATTTTAAAATTGGAAATCCCCAATTTTGTCCTCAATATATATACATATGTACATATGTATATTAATATCATAAAAAACATTTTTTTTATTAATTTTATTACATACATTTATTTAAGTTAATACATTCGTATGTGCTCAATGGAACTTTTGAATCCATAGAATATTTTAAAATTCCATACACGGAATCAAATTTATTTTTTTTCTATACTTTCGAGTTGTAAAATTATAAATAACTCAAAATTTTCCATACTCTCAGTGAATATTTTAAGCATTTATTTTGCTAATACAGTTAATTAATCTAAATATATTTGGTTGAACTCCTTTTGCTTCTAATTCCTTTGAACATTCTATGCCAACATCATATTTAGCAACAACCAAATTACTTTCCTTATCGTCAATTAGTACATCCATTTTTGCAATATCGAATTCAATAAATTCTGGTTATAAAAATTTTGAACAAATTGTTATAAAAACCAACATCCTCAATACCATCGCCTTGAAATAATCAAAATATGGAGAAGAAAAACACCAAGAAACATAAACATATGTATATGTATATATGTAAATATATTATGAAAGAAAATGGTAAAATAAAGCAAAATTTAAAATGAAAAATCCACAAATCCCTCCCCACGATAATCTGTCCCCAAAAACCAGCTAAAATCCCAGGAGAAATCCCCACACCTGGCTACACTGATCACAATCTGTTTTATACATAAAATTGTGTAGAAAATTATAGATTATTAGGGGCTGTGCACATATTACGTAACGCTCCAAGGGAGGGGAGGGATTAAAGATTTGTTACGGATTGGAAATTTTGCACTGACAAATTATTAAAAAGCGTTACGGGGGGGTATAAAAACTCTGACACCACCGTTACGTAATATGTGCACAGCCCCTTATTGCTAAATGTAATTTTTATTTCAAAAACAAGGGCGGAGTTATATGATTATTTTGTGACATAAAGTGGTGAACATTAATGACATTAATTGTTACAACCCTTATTAACAATAAAATTTAATTGTGAAAAAAAACTCATTACTAATATATGTGTACACGGTGAAAAAAAAATTAATTGAAAGTTACATGGAAATCAATAACGAAAATTCTAACGTTTATTTGACTTTAATAAAATCTGAAAGAATTTGAAATTTGGTTTGAAATTCATCCCTTACAACTTAGATCCTTAGAAGTTCTTATTAGATTCGGCTGTCATCGGGAATGGAAGGTACGTATAACAAATACATGTCGCTCCTTTATTGCAACGTAGTCAAGATATTTCAATATGTAAAAATAGAATAAAAATGAAATAAATTAATTCTCATATTCTATTTTTGTTGAAAACTTGCTTAAATAGTTGATATTCTTCCCAATTAGTATCAGTAATCTGATTGCACATGCTAATGTTTTTCAAAAATAAAAACTCATAGTAATTTGAATTTTCATTAATTCAATAAAACTGAACCTAAGCCTAATAATAATAATTTCTCATTTAAAATTTAATGTTCAATAACAATATCGAGTCATTATCGCCAAATTGATGTAACCCACATCATAATCGATTTTCGTTTTTTTTTTTTTTTATTGAAATCGATAGTTCTCGATAATTTGTATCATCTGTCAAAATGTCATTACTGTAGATTAAACCGTTATGATTTTATAACAAACACAATTTTAATGTAAATGCATATGGTGAGTTTGTTTACATTTTTGGTGTTCGCGTGTGTGGGTTACTTTAAAATTTTCTTTTTAAATAAACAGGACAAAGTGCAACAATAAGGAAGACAAACGCAATTACTTTAGAAATAGTATATTAAAAATTTATATTTTGGACAACATGTCAAAGGTATTCTCGTAGTATTACTACAAAATCTGTTTTTTTTTTTACTTTTGTGTATTTTTGTTGTCTGCCCTTGTTCCATACAGCGATTCTGGTTAATATTCCCTTGATTTAAATAGATTACAAAATTTAGAAGAAGTCGGGGAGGCAACATGTGTTGGAAAGAGGGGCTACAAAAAAACAAAACGAATACCTAAAAGGCTACAGAACGTTAAGAAACGAAATATGTACAAGCGTTTTGTCTAACCCATGCTTAAACAAAAAGTGTGGAAATTCGTGTCATGACAAGTTTTCTGAAGATAATAGGATAAGACTAAATGAACATTTTTGGGGAATAGGAAATAAAATTAGACAAAAGATTACTTGTCTTCATGGATTAATCTGATTAATCAGAAACCATAAATTATGATCTAAATTCAATTCCAAGATCCAGACGAAACTCCGTAATCATTTCTAAGGAACCTTCTCAATTATATGATAATATCTTAAAAATTTCTTCCACTAAATACAAGGATTTGAAAACGCTTTGTAATAAAAAAAACTATACTATAATTCCAGCACGAATATTTCAATTTAAAATGGGATACATCAATCAAAGATTTGCTACCTGAAACCGACCAAGAAGATAATATTTAGAATTACCTAAAGTATCTATTTCATAATATATTTGTATCGATCGTTATTAAAATTTAAAAGTTTTTAATATGAAGCACTTATTTTATTTTTGTTTTATGTTGTATGTTCTACAATGTATAAATTTGTATTTAGAAATTGAAATCTAATTTAATTTTAGCGAAAAAGTTAAGAAAGTTAAATAAAACCACATCATAAAATCACTTCCATAACCCATATCCTGAATACCTGCCCGATTTCCAAAACTGATTGCTCACTGGGGGAAATACTCGATTGTAGAAGATATTACAACATAGGAAAAATAAACAGATGTCTACAGAATCACGAAATCCAATATATTTACGTTAAAATGTATATACATACATATGTATACTTCTTTCTTTTGTAAATAATTTTTTATTTTATTTATTGTTCATTACTTTATGTTTATATAAGATTATGATGTAAGATTAAATACTATGTATAACGTAGGAATACGCGCATATGGTCTAGCTACCGGCGCCTTTTATACATATATATTTTATAAATTAATTTATAAAATATATTGGAAATAAATAAATAAAATCACTTCCTTAACCCTACAAGCCTAATCTATTTTAGTAATGTACTAATAATAACCTCTGGGCTAAATTCTACTTAGTTATATTGTTTCTTTTTAATGAAACTTTAGATTGGAACACAAACTAATAATAGAACACAATTTTCATAATAATAAAATTAACTCAAACATATTTATTATCACACACTAAAAAAAAAATAACAAAGTTTGCAAACATGAAAACCAGCTGAATAGAAAATAAAATAATTGCTTCAAATAATTTACAAAACAAAAAAAAGGCAGTTTAATATGCTATATTATATTTATATACATATTTCTTATTGCTAAAGTAAGAGTCTTTGGATAACTAGATAAGTATATGTAATTTAGGAGCAGTCTACGCATACGTGTCGTAGGCGGATTAACGACAAGTGCGCGATCGACAAGCTGCAGTCGACTACTGACTTGACTCAAAAGCACGTAGTGTTAATTTCAACAGTTTGAAAGAGGAAGAAAGTTTTAAAATCTATGTACGCCTCTTAGGCGTAGGTTAGGCTTGTAGGGTTAAAATTAATTTTTTATTAACCCACATTTTTTTTAATAGTAGGTTGCCAGCAGGACAGCGAAAAAAATGTAACCAACAAAAACAACCGCTATAATGCAAATTTCTAATTAAAATTATTTAAATCAAATATATTATACAAAATAAAACTAACATTATAAATTTCAAAGCTATAGCTTTATTTAAACTGAATTTATTTACAAAAAACACTCTCCTCTAAAATTCTGATTTTGAGGGTTACATCATTTCTGCGGTTATGGCTCGATATTCTTCATTTTCTAAAATAAATTCAATGAGAGCGGGCTTCTGTTATAACGAACCGGAGTTCAAAGAATTGAAGGCTTTGAGGATTGCTGTTGGCTGAAGTCGTTAGACCGCTGATCAAAAAGTAAAATGTGGCTAAGAACCTGTGTTCGATCCTTGGTCACAACAATTCGTCATTAACCAAATGAATTCCACTAATGTATATCAGTATGGCATCTAATCTGTTCCAACAGCTTTGGTATTTTAATGTGCTAATGTATCATGCTCATTTGTTCATCTCATTGAATTGAATGTAAATTTGGCTTTTAAATTGTTAAATTGAAAACCAGAACACAAAATTAAATTGAATCAAATGAATTACTAATACCAAGTTCAGTTTTGTCAGTGTTTTTCATACACGCAAAGAAAAAACATGGTTGACGGTATCATAATCGCAAACTATCATTTCATGTTCAGATTAATGATTGCAGCTACTATATATTGCATTTGTTATCTAAGGAACATAATATATTCTTCATAAATCTCCCTCTGACAATACCATTGTATGAACATACTATGCTCTGCAAATGCTGAGAAATTTGAGCGCATTATAGTAACTATGAAAATGTTTTTTCCTGGTTTATGTAAACAATTTGACACTTTGCTAAAATAAAAGAAAAATGCACACACAAATACTTATTAAATTAAATTAAATCAAATTATATTTTTGATAAATATTTTTATTTGAAAATATTTATCGAATAAACTTTTCTGGACAAATTAAATTTAATAAAATTCAAAATAATTAACTTATTTATCGGCATATTTATGTAAAATCCAACTGCCATCTTTTGCAGTTCCGTCGTACTTTTTTCGTCATGCTGCAAAGAAACATACATTCGTATATTTAATTCACTCCATATATTAGTATGTACTCGTATATGTACCATAAACCACTGATGTTGAAGATTTCAGGTGCACTTTTATTTTGTTGTAAAATTAAATAACTTTCATCACATAATTATAATTTTAACATTGATTTTTTCACTTCACATCTCCCCGTCTTATTAAGTTCTATGAACGACTGAAGTTACATACGATTGACAGCTATTTTGTTTCTTTTCAGAACACAAACAATGTATGGTCACAATAAACTTTAATTTTAAATAATAAAGTTTTATTATTCTCATTTGCAAAAGATACTCTTGTAGCAGCGAAAATACTTTTTTTGATACATTAAATTTTTATGGGACGAAACCGAGAATAATTATTTTATTGTTGCATCAAATATTTTAACAATTGGAGAATGTTTAATGCAACCATATTTGCTTCAATGAATAATTATTTGGTTGTGGCAGATATACTTAGTTGACATGAACATTTTGCAATCATGTCTTTTCTCTGCGTGTATATATGTATATCTGACACGCGTATGGGGTTGTTTACTCCTAAAGCATGCCATTGGCCAATAGCAAATTAAAGAAAAGGAGCAATATCCTTATCAAACTCTCACTGTCAGTGGAAAGATAACAGGTGACGAGATACCAACACTTAAAACTAAAAAAACAACCACCACCAACTAACTACTGGCTCCTAACAACTTATAATCATTTTATTATTTTGTCAATTTTCATTGTGAAGAATATTTTTACAAGGCATAAAATTCGAAACATACTTAATATTAGTTTCTTCACTTTCAATAGTTTTTTTTTATTAGTTTTAAGGAATAAAAAAGAACCAAAGCACTTACAAACAAAACAGAAAAGAGAACTCCTAAAAAAGCAACACAAACACATTGAAAAATGTTCACCAATAATAATAGTTATGGTTGTATTGAAAAGCATTGGCTGACCACTCTAATAACAAGGATAATAAGGATAATTTACGCATTGTTGCATCAGACATTATCAAAGGTGGGTGTCTCAATCATTATCAGCTCGTCTTTTGTCATAATTGTTTATTTAGTATTTCGTAAGAGAGTGTACGTGCATGTGAGTTTGAATTTACGGAAGTTAAAGGAGTTATTCGTTAAAACAAAAGATTATTTTTTGTTCCAAAATTATCCTTGACGAAAACAATTTACTAATCGTTAAACAAACTATAATTATAAGCTTTCAAGTTTAAGCAAGTCCTACAAATCATTCAATGTCGATAGCCTGAACATAACGGACGCGTGTGACCAGTCGGAAAACAAAAAAAAATAAAAAATAAAATGTTACCTTTAAGTAAACAAACTACAATAACAAGTCCCGTTGGTAAAACTCAGATGCGTCCTTCGTCGCCGCGTCAATTTTTCGCTCGAATTTACGGTCATCTCGAAAGCAACACCAACAATAACAATAACAATGATGATGTTAGTGAAAATGTTATTCCCATCACATCGATATCAAATTTAAGATCGAATGATGAAACCTTTACACATTTGCGGCAGTCGGCTTCTCCAATACGTGACACGAGTTATCAAAGTGAGGGAGGTAGCACATCATCTCCCGATATTTTAATAAGTGATGAAAGGTGTGTTTTTGTTTGCTTGTGTTTCAAAACATTTTTTATTCCAAGTGTTAAATTTCTGTATTTCCTTTATAGAGTGAATAATAATTGTTCGCCCTTAAATGCATCAAATACGCATGAGAATTATAGCAAACCGGACTTAAAGAATGAGCTGCCGTCCTCATTTGTTGGATTGCCATTTGGATTTCCTAGTGAAACTCCATTTTCAGCTGGTTTAACAGCATTTTGTGAGTAAAATTCATAATGTTTTCCATTACATTTCCTTTTTTACACGGAAAAAGAAAGAATTTATATTTTTAATATTCAAGTGTACGATGAAAGCCGATAAAGTACAAAAGTAAATCGTGTAAACCGAAATCCCATAATATATGAATACCATACAACACTAGACATTCGGTGTGATATTTTAATAATTAATAATAAGAAGTGCTATAGTTTCAACTTTATTTTAAAAAAATTTTAAAAATTATCATATCACAGATTGTGCCACATTTTTTATACAGATTCTGTAATGGTTTTCTAGTTTAAAATTATCAAATTCTGTAATAGCTTTCAACGCCAAAAATATCACAAATTCTTTTTTAAATGCATATGTGACGCGCAAAATATAAAAGGACTTAAGGGTAAAAACCGGTTTTTTTCAGGAGAGCCATTTTAAAGATTTAAATACGTGTATCTTTGGTGTACCATCACTTTCATAAAACGCGCATATCTCTGGGAGGGAACACTTTTGGGGCATGGGATCGGTCTCATTCGATGCTCAGATGTTGTCCACATCAAAAAAAAAAAAAGTGAAAATTGATTTTTTACCCTTAGGTCCCTTTCTCTATGCGCTGTCACATATACATACATATGTATATATTATTTGTTAAATATTAAATCTTAAGTCTAGATTTGTTAATTTTATGTATAGGAAATGAAAGACCAAATATTAGTGTCAACGGTTAATTACGTCCCTCGTTTACGACTAACTTTCATGTGAGATATAAATTAGAATATTGGACTTTGTCTCCCTCAGATATCAAAACAAAATTTCCAGTGCATTTTTTGACATCTAAGAGGAGAAATGTTTAAGGCAAATCGGGACGAGTATAATCTATAAAAATATTTCTTGTATTAAGAGTGTTCGTGGCAGAGCTCTAAGTCGTTTAAAAATTTTCGGCGGCGGCTAGGCAAAAAAGACCGGCAGCGGCTCGAAGTCTACAGTCTGTTGATTCTGTAAAAAAAAAAGAATAGCTAAAAAAGCGTAAAAGTAACATTAGAATGTAATTTAATTAAAGAAACTAAGACTTTCGTAGTCTAAGTCTAGGCGTATTGCTGTGATACTTATGACGTTTTCATTTCTTAAAAAATTCAATACTTTTCTTAACTTCAATAAAAACTTTTGCAATATATGTATGTACATATACATACATAGTTATTTTCTAGTAAAATTTATCTTCCAACATTCCGATAGGCCACTTTAACAAATAATTTTCGATACGTTTCTTAAATCAGCAGTTTTTGGTAATAAAGAATATCGAAAGATGAAAAATTACTAGAATTTACAATTGATTCTTCTTCATAATCTAATGAATCGTCCAGAACAATTTTACGTTTGTTTCTTTAGCAAAATAATTTTTAAGTTTATTTTGAATCGTTTTGTTCTTGGTAACTTTTGGTATTAATAAGTTCCACGATACAACCCTGTCAGAAACTCAGTTAACTTTAAACTAACTTTAACGTATGGAAATAACTAACTTTTTTAACATTGCGATGTCCTAGGGAGTAGTCAGTTTTTCTTTGCATTACTTGTAGCTAACTTTAAGTTAGTTTAAATAAGTCAAAATGTAGTTAGTTAGTATACATTAAAAAATATATTTCATTTTTATTTTATTTTCTCAATCTATAATTCAGTAGTTTTATAGTAATAAATTTTTCTTCACATTTTTTTTTCACCGATGCTGTGCTGGGACTTGAACCACTGGTCATTGGATTAACAGTCTACACGCATACCACTCAGCTAAGGTACCATTTAAATATTGACAGCAAGAAGTTATCAAATACTTGAAATAATTTTAAGAGTTCCTAAATGAGTAAATTTGTTGGCGCTCATCATATTCAATTATAAATGAGAGTATATATACATATATATACTCAACCTACTAATTGATTTTGGTTACGTTCTACATTGTATTGTGGTTAGCTTTATAGTTAGTCTAGAAAAATCAATTTAAAAGTTAGCTTTTCTTGTAGTTAGCTACTCATTTGACGACAGGGAATGAATATAAGGTATATGCAGAAACACTAAAACAACCAACTCTGTGTATTTTGTTAGTAGAAAATTTCACTTCGGAAGTCAAAAGTATAAATATGTATGTATGTATGTGTGTATTTTTCAAACTGTGACAAAAATATAAATAAAAATTATTTATTTAAATACGAAATAAAAACATTTGATATGAATTTTTTTCTGAAGACTTCTTTCCACGATTTTAGTTTGGTATCATCTTTGGGAACTATATAAAGAGTCCTTTCCGATAGCTCTAATCTTTTTTATATATCACACCTATTTTGCACATATGTAAACTAATATTTATTTCGCATTCATTTTCAAAAATTTTACAATTTTCTTCATAAATGAAAATTTTTAATTTAAATTTAATAAATAAATACGAATAAAAATTTGACACCTGAAATTAAAAATAAGTGGTTTACAACAATTGTCAGCTGTGCTTGTAAGACTACCTTATAGTCATTGTATCATGAATAACAACTAGAGTTGTCAACCGATTAAGAATAATTCGATTAATCGATCAAACAGAACGAAACTCTTGTTCGAATAATTTTAAAATGCCGATTTTCGAATAACGAATAAATCGATTAATTAATGTCAATTAATCGAACAAATTTTTTTCAGTTTCAAATGCATACGTAAAAATTTTTTATATTTGTTATTTTGAATGTTTGTAGTTGATGTCGAACTGCGCATACCTAGTAGTCGTGCTATGTTTTGAATGAAACGTTTTAATAGTGCCTGTTCGCCGATATCGAAGAAGTTCTTTCTTTCGAGCAATTACATTTGAAACAAAAGTAAAATTTTTGAATTTGTTTTTGTTTCAAATGTAATTGCTCGAAAGAAAGAACTTCTTCGATATCGGCGAACAGGCAGATAATATTTTTAAATTCTGGAAATTTTCCGAGCAATGAAAGTTTTTTAAAATATTCTTTAAAAAGTGAAACTAAAGAATATCCAAATGAATTATACTCCAGATTATTTTATGCTGAAAGTAACCACAATAATTCAGATGAAGGTAATGATATAGAAGATGTTACTAGTAATGAATTATTATTAGTAATGAATTATTAATAAATTTTTAAATCATTTTTTCTTCGTTGTTCTCATCGATTAATCGAATAATTTTTTAGCTTTAATGGTTTGATCGAACGAACAAAAACAATTATTTAAAATATTCGAACAAAGTTGAAAGGCGAATAATTGACAACTCTAAGAACTACATACAATTTATAAGACGATTAGTTGTCATTTTAAAACTTTTCATTTTAACCACAGACAAACTTTGACATTAACAAATGAAATATAACCGAGTAAAAAGCACACAACTTTAATATACATAATTGAATTCCATAAACCAGCTAAAGGCATTTTAAAAAACATCACATAGCTTTGACAGTCGGCCGTAGTACATTAGCCGGCTGGAAAATATAAGCCGGCTGGCATTTATTAGTGGTTGTAGTTGGCTGATATTTCTTAGCCCATGTGAGCCGCTTAAGTTGCCGGCGGCTCGGGCCTGAAAAATATGTCGGCGGCTTAAAGCTTAGATTTTTTTATAAATTGTGTATCAGACCTTCGTGTCATGCTTTATCAAAATCCTATGAAGTATCAATCAATGATGTCGGCAGAACAATATTTCATTTCTTCGAAAGTGTTTTGAACTACATATATTTTTTTTTATTAGGACTCAAGGAATGACCTCTATATATGCAGTGCATTGTGTCGGAAGTAGCAAAATCGGTTTTGGGAAGGACGATAAAGGTAGTAATGGTTGTGGACATTTGGTTTAAACTTTAACATACTTAAGGTGACAGGAAGGTGACGGGAAGTTGATTCCACATGTGAATATTTAGGCTAGATTAAGAATTTTCTCTGTACTGTGTAGTGCAGTTCACTGGCATATAGGCCACAAAGGGATGTGCGTTTAATGCAGAACGTGTTGTACGTGAAAATGACGCGTTTCGGTAACAAGTTCCCTGATTTCATTAGAACACATTCCGTTGTGATAGCGATAGAACAGTGAAATGCACCCTACATTGCGTCGATGCTCCAGGGGGTCAATAGAGTTGGTTACTCTACTCGTCCAGAACGTGTTGTACGTGAAAATGACGCGTTTCGGTAACAAGTTCCCTGACTTCATTAGAACACATTCCGTTGTGATAGCGATAGAACAGTGAAATGCACCCTACATTGCGTCGATGCTCCAGGGGGTCAATAGAGTTGGTTACTCTACTCGCCCTATCTTTAAAGCACCGGCCCATACATGGAAGTTGTGTTCCATTTTAGGTCGGATAAAGATGGTATAAATATTAAGGAGATCAGATGGAGTTAAGTATCTTTTCCACCGTCTTAAGAAACCGAGACTCTAGAATGCTTCTTTTGAAGCATGGAAAATATGATCATTCCATCGAACATCACATGCATGCTAAGAACATCAAGAGCTTCTGATTCCTCAATATTTAAACTCTTCTTATTAATAGATGGACCAGCATATCCGGTCATACGTCTGTGCGTAAGAACAGCATATTGGGACTTTCGTGCAATAAAATTTACCCTTTTAGCGTTACCCCAATTGGAAATTGTCAGGAAATTGCGATTTAGTATATCAGTCATATTTTGCCGCATTGCTCGGATCTCCGAAGGATTTGGCTTGTTACTGTATGAATACGAATGAACTAGGCTCCTGTCATCTGCAAAAGAGTAGATAAGGTTGGAAGTTTGACTAAGAAGGTTATTAAGACAAATGAGAAAAAAGATAGGAGAAATAACAGAGCATTGCAGTACCAGTGAATTTATCTTGAAGATTCCATCTACATGAGATTCCATCCATAACTCGTATAGTGCGATCTCTGAGAAAGCCCGATAAACCACCGACACCAAAAGCAATTATTTTTGACAAAAGTGGTTCATGCATGTGAATTTGTTCGATAGTTTTATGTTGTTTTTGAAAACAAAATATGTACATAATGATCTGGTATGCATCCAATTACTCTTGAGTATGGGGGTCAGCTTGGTCATAAGATTTTCAAATAGTTTTGACTTCTTAGACAATATGCTTAAAGGCCGATGAGGTTCAACCCCGTATGATCTTTGGCGCAATTTCGTATCATAGCGAAACCGTTAATTCTGTAGTATAGTATTCTATATGTAAGATATCATAGGTAGTGAAAAAATTATCTTTTTACCGATATCTGGTAGACCTGGAGTTTAAGCCAATCTCCGTGTCATAAATTCTGTAAAAGCTTTCTATAAGCAACAGATCTCGTATTATTTCTTGACTCTCGTGATCATTTTCTATAGGAAAAATAGCAGAAATTCAGTGATAGTTCACTGTACAAAATATGTGATAGTGATAGTTTTCAACACAAACTGTATCACACGTCATGTCATATGTATATTCATATATTGTTCTAATAATAAGAATGCTTTGTTAATGATGCCTTGATACAACGTATACAAAATTAATACGAGTATACCTAATGAACTACACAACTGAAATATATATATTCAATTTTTGTTTTTCTTTTTAAAACTGTTTTTTATTGGGAAATTTTTTAAAAATCATATTAATCTGAATATTAATTAAATAACAGTAAACTTATTTAAAAAAAATTTGTACACTTCACCGCGTGAATTATAATAAACTATTTTATTTTGTCTTTATCGGATTCAGAATTATTTTCGATTTGTTCCAAATTATATTGAATAGATTTTAACTCAATAGCTAAGAACATTTTTAGATTAGGGTCTTCAATTTTATTAAGAACTATTTGACGAGCTTCCTCACAACTTCCATCCATTAGTTTCGCCACCGTTTCAGCATATTGGATCCAAACACAGTTATCACAGCCCGACATACAACATGTGGTAGGTTCAGGTGGAAGCTGTACATAATGAAAGCAGATAATTTGTGAATTTATATATCTATTTTAGCATGGACTTATCTTAAGACTTACCTCTATATCATTTGAAATCTCACGAACTATTAGCGAACAAAAACTTTTGCCAGTTTGTAAAATTACTCTTTTCGAACCAGCTTGAGTCAAAAGAGTATTCATTTCTTAAAAAAAAAAAAATGAAAAAACAACAAGAAAATAAGAAATATAGTTTTTTATTATATTAATAAAATTTCTCACAATACACACAGGTGTTAAACACTTAAAAAAATATTACAAAAAAAATTAATAAGAAATTAAAAAATTTAGTTCCGGCAAGCAAAAAAAAAAACTGCAGTTATTATAAAAAAAATCTTTTCTTATTTTTCTTTAATGAAGAAGATATTAAATTACACAACAAAAAAGTGTGTTCAAAAAAACCATAATCGGAAGAATAAAAAAAAGCATGAACTTAATCAACTATAAAACTTTTTTTCTTTGTTAGTGGTCTTTTCACTTAACATAACTGCAAAAAGTTGTGGTAAAACCTGTTAGTTCTTCAGCAGGATTTTTAATGAAAAAGGATTTAACAATGAATGGCTAAAGTAAAAAATCATAAGAAAAAATTAACATTGTAATTGATCTGAAAAGGAAACCTAAAAAACTTAAACTTTTAGGATTTGTAATTTTTGTACAAACAAATAGTCCATAAGTGATACAAAAAAAAACGTCTGATATTATATTACTACAGGTTTGTAATTATTCCCGATTTTTTTTTTTTTTTAGAAAGGCAAACTAAATATTAAGCAGTTTTAAAATCTGCTGTAAAGAAACCTGTGGGGTTAATTAGTATTTTTTATTGCGTATTGTACAAACACATGATTCAAATTAAAGTTTAGACCAAATTTTTTCATTAAATAATTATGTTGATTATAAAAAAATATTTAAATTAATTATTTCAATAGTCCTGAGAAAATTTAATTTTTTCATTAAAACTAAAGAGGTTATGGAATTACATGGAATTTTTTAATTTTTTTAAACTTTTTTTTTAAAATCGCTGGTATGGGAAAAAGGAAATGGTGTGGTAAATATTGATAGTTTATAAAGTAAAGCAGCAATAGGAAAAGAGCAGATTTTATGACAGTCAGTCCAGAGCTGGAACCATTTACTGCTTCTTACTAGGCGTCGAGCCATGAACTTGGCATGAGCATCATGTCAGACATCGCATATGGCTAATGTACACCGCTCATGTCCATGTTTCGTCCATGCTCTGACATCAATGCCCGAACATATGGCTGAGCAACAATGTTCGCCATGACGTTGGCCATTCAATGTCATTTTCTCTTTGACAGTTCATATTTTTAGGTTATGGCCGCTTATGTTTCAATCAAATATTGTTTTGCAACAAATACTGCACAAAAAACAGCGAAAACCATAAAAAAAACACTTTTAAATGCGATTACCACTTAAAAAATACCCAAAACAAACCGTTAAATAGAAAAACATGAACTACGTGAACGCTTTGAGAAACTAAAAATTATGGTTAGTCAGCACATGAACATCTGTAAGTATTCGCCACTTTCTAGAAGGTGGACATATTATTACCGTTTCTCTGCCGACGTTATGTTCATTTCATGTTTAAGAAGATGGCTCGTGAAGACGTAGGGTTATGAATAACCTGAGTCTGTTGATGTTCGTATTGCAACGGTGATCCTTCTTCAGACAGACTTAAGAAGGATCATGTAACAAATTAGATATGGCATATACACAAAGCATAAAACGTGGAAAATAGGTTTACTTTCTACTTTTTTATGTGCCGCAAGAGCCAAGAAAAAATGTCCCCTGTTTTCCACAAAATTTAATTTTTTTTTTATCACTAATTTGTGAATAACCTCAAAACAGTTCCGCGTGCACAAAAAGTTATCTTTGGAAAATCTATAAACATTTATGAAGTATATCGAGCCATAGCCGCAAAGATAGCTTAAGCGACAAAAACAGTTTTAGCTTAAGCGACAAGCCGCTGTCACGAAAAAATGCACACAAACCATCTATTTGATTTTGTTATAAATTAGAAACGGATAAAAATTTTAGCGCAAATACAAAATAGCATTTATAGGACTCGATCGGAACGGTGCCTGAAAATGTTTTAAAAAAAATCCTTCGAAAACTTTATTTTCCAAGATGTTCCAAATCCACCAAGATTATAAACGATTAATATCTAAATTTAGTAAAAATCATCAAAATACTTACGACAATATTAAAAAAAAATTAATACCCCAAAAATTGGGGATTTGTTTCATATGTATGTAATAAATGCCCAATTTTTTAAATGAAAACACATTTAAGGGTTCATTACGTCATTACTAAATAGATTGTTCATTCAATGCTTATAACATAAAATGATTTACAAATTTAATAAGCAAAATAAGATGAAAGTTGCATCGCTTATTGTTGTATATGAAAAGACAATGGGTGCGTTCAGCAGACACAGTTTGATACACAACTGTTGCTCAACAATCTGCTGAACGCTTTGATTACTAAGCGATGACCGAACATGTTGATTGAGCGCTCACTGGTTTTGGTAGCAAAGAAAAAGTACGATACATTTCATCAAACTATGAAATTTCAGCCCAGTTTGACTTTTGAATAAAATTTCATAAAATATTTTTAAATTTTAATTAATTTAAATTCACAAATCAATATTATGACACATTTTTACAAAATAAAATTCAATAATTTTTATTGAAAAGTCAAATTTTTTGATATTTTTGACAAAAAAGTGAGCAGACCGTTCAGAAAAATTAATCAAAAGCTGCTACATCTAAACTCCTTAGTAGCAGGTTTTTCTGCTGAACGCGCCCAATTTCGAATAAATTGTTCTAAAATTGTTTTTGTTTTGAGAAATTTTGTTTGAAATTGTCTTTTCATATACAACAATAAGCGATACAACTAGGCTTGTGAATTGAGCAATTGTAATATCCCAGCAAAAATTACTGCTTCGCCGTAAGCACGGTTGTAAGGGAATATTAGGTGATATTAGCTTACAAACCTGCTTACGTATGGAATGATATTTGTTCGCGATGTCCCATTTTGGAACATTTCGTTTTAAGTGCTTATTTCAGAGCAGTGAGTATGAAGTAAATTCATGGAACGAAAACAATATCACACATTCGTGCTGTCGTCTTATTATGTTCGTTACACTTCGTAAAATTTAAAATTTTAATCATTGCCTTACAATAGTGCTTTCTAGTATGCACTAGTGTAAGGCTAGTCTGTTTTTGTTTTTGTTTCTACATTGATCTAATAAAGTTATCAAAAAATTTTACATTTTCTGCCATACATTTCTGCATTTGTTAAGATAATACATACATATGTGCTTAATATGAAGCACGTTCTTAAGGCAGAAAAAGTATGTACTGCTTCCAAAAACTTGATTATTTTTTGCTGGGATGTATATAAAATAAAAGTAAAGTAAAAATGTAATACAATATACACTCAGGTCTCGTTTTATGTGATAGATGCGTTCCAAAAAAAAAATCGCATAATTTGAAATGGCAAAAAAGGATACTCTAGCTTCATATAAAAACTAATGATTTGTTCCAAAATTCTGAAAAACATTTTAATTAAAAAATCAAAACAAAATCACGTAAAGAAATAAAAAAAATATATTTATTTAAATTTTACATTTATTTGAGCATGTACTCAAGTATTTATGTTTAAAATTTTATGTATTTGTTGCGGGTTAGCAATATCTAGATATATATTTCGTTGGTAGCTATACCAATTCATCAGTAGATGTTTTACCCTTTATGTTTAAAAAATTCCAAAGCTCATATATTTATACAAAAACTCACAAACATATTTTTGTGTATTACAAAGCATAAAAATAGCCTTTAAAAAAAATTTTTTTTTTCAAACACACACAACAATAATTTTCCATTATGAATGTGTTTACTTTTCTACACCTATACAATTAGACAACCGCTGGTTGCCATTAAAAGTATTTTATAAGTTGTGTGCGTTTGAAAAAAAAATTTTAAAGGCTATTTTTATGCTATGTAATTCACAAAAATATGTTTGTGAGTTTTTGTATAAATAGATGAGTTTTGGAATTTTTTAAACATAAAGGGTAAAACATCTACTGATGAATTGGTATAGCTACCAACGAAATATATTTCTAGATATTGCTAACCCGCAACAAATACATAAAATTTTAAATATTTTTTTAAATGTTAAAGCACTCGAATCACTCATTCACGAAAATTAAATTAATATGTGATGTATTCCAATTTTTAAGTTAAAAATATTGAAAATAAATTTTTCTGTGGAGGTGTAAATACAAAAATTGCAGACAATAATATTGCAACTGTGGACGGGGACTATGCCTGGAAAAATCACAAAATAAAACAAACTATGTATAACGATTATATCAGTGATGCAAACTTGGTTTAATTTAAAAACGATAAAAAGCTTAAGAAAACACCTAAAATTTCAAAATCTCTTTTAAAATTCCAAAAAAAAAAATGGTTAATTTAAAAATCGCATAAATTTGAATGCGCAAAAAAATCCGCATTAAACGAGACTTCAGTGTAAAGTCAAAATATAATAATGGTTAAGAACAAGTAACAAATAAAGATAGTCAAGCAAAGTCAAGAAAAGTGATTAAATAATTTTTTTTAACCCGTTGCGTTGCTATTATATTGCTGAGAATGTGGTAGAAAATTCCAAAGACGTGACGAGTGCAAGAACAACTAAGAAAAGCTTCGAGGAAAAGCAAGAGACATGATCATACCGACGTAATCTTATTATATTGTTGTACAGGGTGTCTTGTATTTTATTTGCTCTACAATTAATTTAATCTACATTTAATTTAATCTAAATTTTATTGTTGATTTTTTCTATGTCTTATTCCATATTTAAATAAACTGTTAATAGCAAAATTACGTTGTTTTGTTTTATGAAAATTTTAAAAAAAGTTCACACCCCACCGCAAACGGTAATGCTCGATCCGCACCTGGTGGAATCAGTTGAAATAATTACAGGGTTAACATTGGAGAAATTGTAGAAACTTTTGTCTATTGGGACAAAGGCAATGCTTGTGAAAGTTATATTGACCTCATCAGCATATACTTGACTGCGCTTATTGATCTCTGTTTCCGTCTAAAATAAGCTATATCTCTCTTATAAGTCAGGTGTTTAATGGCATGAGAAAACCATGGTTTTATTTTGGTAGATGTAAGCATTAACATAATCGGAACTGAGGCATCATATAACTGTTGCATATTATTTCGCAAAAATAGTGACTGCTCGTCAACTGAAGTCATATAAAATATTTGACTCCAATCAATGCACTAAAAATTTTCTGAAAGTACGTTTAAATCTAGATTTTTGAAATCACGAAAGTAAACTAATTGTTGTGTTGGTGGAATATTAAAATTGTACGTTAAGGAAATTAAATCATGTTTAGCAAAACACGGTCCTGAAACTTGGTCGTACAGTAAAACAAAAAATATGTCAAGTAACGTGCTACTGGTTGCAGTAAAGTGTGTTGGAGGGAGTAACAATTTTTCTTGGTATTAAACCAAATGTAGTCATATTTTAAACTAATATAGTTTCTGAAAGAATGTTGGAATTAAAGTCGCCTGCAATAACTACATCATCATATTTGACTGCAAATCTATCTAAGTTAGAAAAGGACTTGTCAAAAGCAATCCTTTTGTTAGGTCTAGAAACACAACCTACTAACAATTTTTTACCATGGGAGTTGATAAGCTCCACTTTTTTGGCGTTAAACGATAAATTTCTTGAAGACCTAAGACAGCATTACCAAAAACTTTGTAGCCATTAAGAGAAACAAGCCTGTCAGGTGTGAAAGATGAAAGCGATGTCTCGGAAATACAAACATCAACGCTCGAATTTTCAAAAGCAAATCGGACGTCATCAGTTTTATTTTCTGCATGGTTTTGAATTGGTTCATCGCCTTCATTTTTTGTGTAAACTTCTATTAAACATTTCTCCTTTTTCAGACGCATCGCAGATTTTAATATTTCATGATTGTGCCGCGTAAGATTTTTATTTATATAAAAAGGCTTATCACTATCAAAGCTAGCGTTGTGTAGGAGAAGCGTAGACATGTTTTAATGCGGCAACGACATTTAAAAATGAATTCTTCACATATGGAGAATCCAAAAACAATGAATTGATACTATTTTGTACTATATGGTAGGTTTTGTCGAGTACAATACGACCGTGTTTATGAAATTTCCGAAAACTGCTTTTGTATCTCTATATACATACTTATCAGCCAGTAACTCAGTGGCACACAAACCGATTTAAATTTCTAACCGGACTTAGGAAGAAGAGACCGAGGCCTATATATGTACATATATACGAGTATACTAGATGACCCGCCAAACGTTGTTTTGCATTAAAAAATATTTCTAGTGCATATTTTGGGTGTTATATAAAAAATAGCGATGAAAAAATACCAAACGATAATTTTGTTCTGTTTAAAATACGAAAGACGACGATTCTCCTGCATGAGGCGGACGTAGCACCATCTGTCGTTCAACAACAAAAATAATGTTGAAGCGGACATAGCGCCATCTGTTGGGTTAATAGTTTAGTAAATACAGGAATTGCCCCCTCCCAAAAAAATTTTATTAAAATCGGTCGAGCCGTTTCGGAGGAGTTCGATAACAAACATCGTGACACGAGAATTTTATATATTAGTTATGTACATTAGGGATATAACTTTTTAACAATTTTTTAAAATATCAAAATTTACATAGCACAGTCCGATAGAGCACAAAAAACTATAAGGGAACGTATATTTACTTTTTCGCTAAGGACAAAAAAGTTCACACGCCAACCGCGATGAAGTTTTGAAAATTTTTAATTTTCTTTTCGGTTAAGAAAAATTAATAATAGGTATGTTTAAAACAAAAAATAGCTCAAGTTTGAAATTTCAATAATATTTAGAGATTTTGAGAAAAATTACAAAAGATTATTCTTTTTATATTAATGTTCTTTTTAAAATATTATGATTTTCGTGGTTACTAGGACATGGTTGACGTCATGGTACTATGCCAAAATATTGGTTGCACCCTAATGTACATACATATGTACATATGTATATGTTATTTAAATTGTCTTGAAAAAACAGTGCATCATTTTTCAACTAAATCAAATCCCATTGGAATACTTTCCAATATTTTCTGTTTTTATGTTCACTTTTATATGTATGTGTATAAAAATATATATGAATGTATATAGGAGTAACTACTTTTATTTTTGGATATTTTTGTAACTTTTTTATATTTTGATAATTTTTAATGTTCTGTATCGAGAACGCGTCTGAACAATACTGATCATAAAAGTAAGCGGAATAGTTTCCTAAGACCTCAAAACGTGGAAACCTAATAAAAACTCAATTATCGAAAGTCAGTTGTAAATCAGTAAAGTTACGTTAACATTTATCAAATATTTGTCGAAAAAAAACGTGACCAAGAAAGAAACTAATAATCTATTTCCTTTAGTTCCAATATTTTTATAATTATGGGTTCGCATTTATTAAAAACTGTATAAAAATACTTTTTTGTAGAATAATTAATTTTATTTTGTAATATAAAAACCAAGTTAAATGACACTATCCCGAAGCAATAAAAATATAAATATAGTAGTTATTAGATATATATTACACTTTGCTACACACTGATAGTATCGTGAATATTTTTTTTTTCTATTTAAGAAATGTATTTTTTTTTTCACCGCACACGATTCTGGAATATATTAAAACTCGTTCGTTGAAAAAAATTCCCGCGGGGAATGAACACGAATCACAACATTTAACACAAACATTTTACTCATAAAATACATAAATTTAAATTCTATAGCACAATCAATGCAAAAATAGCAGATTAAAACTTATTTAAAAAAATCTAAGCCTAATTATAACTTTTTAATTTATATTTTACGCTTGGAAAGATCTATCAATATTTTTTTGGGCAGAAATAAAAAAAATTATAACAATGCTAATACACATAAAAAATATCCTTCTTCAAAATACTCGCACATACATACATAAAAATGTGTGTTTAAACGGCCTAGACAAGGATATTAAACCTGAAACGAACAATAGAACATTACGGCAAGCAAACAGATGTTAGTATTGTGTGAAAATTCCCGGATCAATTGAAGATTTCAAATTGTTTCGTTTTGGTAAATGAAAGGGGTGGGCGGTGGTTTTTTTCTTTCTAACTTTTCATTCACATTAATAATATTTGATTAACAACAAGTGTTAAACGGAATGTATACATATGAATTGTTATAATTGAAATATCAACAAAAATAATTTACAAGCTTATTACGGTTTATATGTTGTGGTCTTTAATTAATGGTTTATTAACCATTTTTTATTCACACGCAAGTTTGTGTGAAAGTATTACAGGAGGGTTATTTAACATTGTCTCCTCATCTTGTTATAAGGATATTTAGACAACAATAATAAAAAAAAAACTCAATTGATTTTAGTGGTCATATAAAAAAAGGAAGATTAATTTCGTTTTAACATCTCTATAAAAAACCCAATTTAATGCGTGTTTAAGAACCATTAAAGTTTTTAGTAAAACATTTACAAAGAAACTTTTTTTTTAAATAATTTATAATATTTTAAATGTATGTGCTTACATAGTTACATATATAATATGTATTACATATGTATTTGATTATTAATTGTTACAGTTGTTATTTCATTGCCATTATTATTATATTTTTTTTTATTTTAAATAAAGTGGCTCGTCGTCGTCGAAAAGAGGGCAGACAACGCCGCCAACGTACCACATTTAGTAATGAACAAACCCTGCGTTTGGAGGTAGAGTTTCATCGTAATGAGTATATATCTCGTAGCAAACGTTTTGAGTTAGCCGAAACGTTGGGACTTTCGGAAACACAAATTAAAATATGGTTTCAAAATCGCCGAGCTAAGGATAAACGAATCGAAAAGGCACAAATTGATCAACAGTACAGGTAAGCTAGCTACTTTACATATCCGTATTTATATACTACATATTTCAAATTTAATTGGAAAAATCCCTCTCTTTGTGTAAATAACAATAAATTGACAAAATAACCGTCACAATGCTTTAGGTATTTACCTTTATTATGACATTGAGACGCCAAATTAGAAGACCACAACCGAATTATTTTACCTACACACACAGAAAAAAATTTTTCACCAATTAACTCTTTACTTAAAAGTATAAAAAAATTTGATTAAATATTTAATTTATTTAATTAAATTTATAATTGTAATAAATAATTTTAGTATAAAAATTTAATTGATACATTTAATTTGTTTACTGGTGCAAATTAATACTATCAATTAAATTTTTATACTAAAATTATTTATGTATTACAATTATAAATTTAATTAAATAAATTAAATATTTAATCAATTTTTTTTATACTTTTAAGTAAAGAGTTAATTGGTGAAAAATTTTTTTCTGTGTACATACATACATACTTTGAGATTTCGTTTTTCTTACTCTGTTTGCACTTTTAATTAGTAATTCAGTGTTTTTTGGGAGAACATATTTTCGCAGATTGCGCAACCACATGTCTCAGTGGACTTTCACACATTAAATTTTAGTTTTTCCATTTTTGAAGTCCAACATTCCTCTAATGAGAATTGATTACTAACTTAACATGATATAAATTTACATATAAGACTTAGGGCCAATAATTCAGTACTGATTTATATGTCATTTATTTTTAAATGCTATTTATATACAAAATTAAGTTTTTCACTGCAAAATTAAGTCAACATTAAATAGCCAACATTGTGCATTTAAATACTACATAAGTTTTACGAATTTCCATATGTTTTTGACTGCTTGTTCTTCTTATATAAAATAAAGCCAATAAAATATTTGTGGCTGCTGGCAAACTGCATAAAATTTTGTCTTGTTTTGTCGCTATTAACCTTTAAATCGTATTGAAAGTTGCTTTTATTCTTTAAAAACATTTCAGCAGTTTTTAATTATTCTTATTTTTAGCTAAAATAATAATATATTTTTTTTTGGATTTTTCTTTATTTGTTCTAGTCAGCTGTTCTTTAGGGAAATTTGTGGGAAATTTTTTATTTTACGCAGTGCTACCATATTTTCATCGTAATTAAATAAGAACTATAATTACTCACTGAAAAAATGGAATCTTATTTAAATGCAACATAAATTTAAATGAAAATTAGCTGAATGAGTATTTAAATAGGAAGTCAATTATTGGCCCTTAAACTTTTAAATGATAGTTACGAAATATAGTTTTCGTTTGTTTATTAAGAAGATTATTATCCTGCGTCAAAGATAAAGGGTTTTCTTTTTTTTAATTAAAAACTATTTTAAATTAATATATTTTTGTACATTTTATATAATTTTTGAAACTTTTTGTGTGATTTTCTTTGGGAAAATGTATGTATGTGCAAATTATTCGAGATATATTCGCTTGAATTTGGCGAATACGAATACGAATATCTTAAAATAGGCGAATAGTCGAATAATTGAATACGAATGTGAGTATTCGTAACATCACTAGTAAGTACATATCACAATAAAATTTATTCAGAGTTTACATATCGTAACAAGAAATGTAAAACAATATATATCAGGAAAGTCATATTCTGTGATTTAACAAACTCATTATATGTAGTAGTAGCAGAACCAAGTGTCGCTTCGATTAAACTATTCCTCTTTTGTTTACCAACCAGCTTTTCATTTTTATTAATTGATCTTTTGTAGCCAATAAAGCAGAAAACAAACGGAAGTAAAACAAAAACGTAACAAAACGGTAACAAAATACTCACATAACCAAAACATGATTAACTGACGTAGTTAAATTAACACGAATTTGAAATTTTACGACATTTACTGGCACAAATTTCCCATTAAACTATAAATAAATAGATGGAAAAAAAACTACAAAAGGATGTACATAAATGTCATCATATCTGCGTTTAATCTATACCTAATTATTTAATGATTTTCCAAATGTTTTATTGCTAGTTTTAATTTTTTATGATATTTTCTTTTTAGAAATTTTGTGGTGGCCAATGGTTTCATGAATTCCATTATGGGGCATACTGCAACATATACACCAGCAGCAATTCAACAAACTATGTATCCACAACAACAACAACCACAACAAATAAATACAACGATATCGAGTCATATAAATACTTCTTACAATGATCCAAAATCTACAACTACATCTATGACATCACCTTTTCCTGTACAACAACAAGAACAACAACTTCATCATAATCTATTAACACGTTTAAACTTTTCGAGCAGAAAACTAGATGAATCTCTAACAAATAATGCAAATAACATGGCTAATCCTGGCAATAATTATACCCACATTAATAATAGTTTCCATAAACAAGACAGCTTTAATGGGTGGGCGGCACCTTCTAACAATTTATGTGGCAGTGATGGCCCTAATGGCAACAAGTGTAATTTTAGCAAACTTATTAATTCGTTTTAACGTAAACACATGCATACTACGTGCTACTCACTTCATTAACAATTATTAGTTATAATAATTTATATTAAGTTTTAAATTAAAAATTATAAAGACGAAAACTTATTATTTATTAATTTTAATTTAACATAAAGTAATAAGTGAACATTTTAATAACAATAAGACGTAATCAAAATATATTTTGTTTGGTTATTGAAGGATAAAATTAAAAAACAAAAAGGAAAGTGGCTGGTTTGCTTGCATGAATGAATCATTTATGGCTGAAAGAATATTTAGAATCCAAGACAAATTTAAGGTACGAATTGAAAAATAAATTATTGAAATTTCACGAGGAATCTTCAAAGTTAAATGAAATAAATATTTATACAACATTTAAACATATTTTATTATTTACTAGTCACATCCAATGGGCTTCGCCATCCTCATAATTTTTAAGATATAGACAAATTATTAATTACTTTGTAAATTATTAGATACTTTGTATCCGTCACCTCTCTCTTGCTATACCTACAGGATCTGAATACCTAATTTGTGCTTAAGCTACTTTCACATTTAGCGGGTTTGCACATATTATGATGTAATGCTCAAAAAAGATTTTTTACGGATTGCAAATTTTGCACTGAAAAATTAGTAAAAAGCGTTACGAAGGAGGGAGGGGGTAGAGGGTATAAAATCTCTGAAAACGGCGTTACGTAATATGTGCACAGCCCCTTATTAAATATTTGTTTAAAAAAAACGTAACAATTAGTTTTGCTTAGGGATTAGTGTCATTTTAATTGGTTTTTAACAAAGTATATTTATACAAGATGCACAGCTGATCGTGTTTTTTTATACATATTTTCATTGAATATTGTGACCATTTTTTCATTTTTCTTTCTCCACAATTTTCTTTAAGTTCAGCTGAGCAGAGCTGTAAAAGAATGATTAAAATTTGGTTTTTAATTCAAAATGATTTACAAAAAGGTCAGTGGATTAAGGCCGTGTCAGATACAACTTTGTACCTTTGCGTGACGTTTCTAACTTTGATGAAACAGCGTAAAGCAAAAGGCGTATGACACAATAACAACTTTGACATTACTCGCCCATTATTTGTTTACCTATAAAAGCTGTTGGTAGAAGATGACCAGAACACCAGAATCTTTTAAAAAAGGGTGTTATTTATTTTTTGATTCATAGACAAAATTTTTTACAATGGCAAACAAATTTTCATTTGCGTATAAAATTTTATTAAGCTTCTATTATTTCAATTTTCAATTTCAATTTATTTATCCATTTACAATATGTACTTGTTTGTAGCCTTTTGGCCAATAAACTCATATTACAGTATTCATGAAATATACAATAAAATATAAAACAAATAATGCCAATACATTAAAATTATCAAGTTTGTATCTTAAAGATAAATAAGAAATAACATCCTAACAGATTCATTGTTAGGAAACAATATCCCAAAGAGGAGAAACAGAAGAAGGGTGTAGACCCAGCTATTAGTGATTATAATAAAGAAAGCTAATAAGCATACTTTTAAGCATTTTAACAGAGATGGAAAAAGTACAAAAATTTAAAGGTAACGTATTCCACAACCTCGCCACTTGGACAACAAAGGAGAGCTCAAATAGAGTATAATAAATACGTGGTATAAAAATTTTCGGATTTCTTGTAGATCTTAAGAACATTATCATCCGAACCAGGTTAGCAGGGCACTGAAATTTAATAATTTTGTAGAAATATATTAGGTTAAGTTAGGTTAGGTTTCGAGGGCAGACAGGGCTCAGTCAATTGGTTATTCAATTACCTGTGATCGCCCTGTCACCGAATCAAACCATCCTGATTGTTGCAAGAAGGGGGATAGGTTGGTTAGCCCCATGTTCGCCAGACTGTCGAGGTCTGGCAGAGTGTTGAAGCCCATAGTAACCGCCCTTATACTGCTAAGCGCGGGGTATTGACATAGAAGGTGAAGAACTGTTTCTTCTTCCTCCTCATCGTTACAACTTCTGCAGTAGTCATTGTAATTTAGGCCCATCCTTTTGGCATGAGTCCCGAAGCACCAGTGCCCCGTTAGCACTGTTACTAGTCGTCTTGTATGACATTTACCAAGCCTGAGTAGATCGCAAGTTCTGTGCAGGCTGTAGCGGGGCCAAGTGAACCTGGCGACTCGACAGGTATGCTCTTGTTCCCGACTTTCTTGAGCAAGATTGTATGATTACTGCTGGATCAATCGCTTGCAGTTAGATAGAGGAATGCCAACGAAGTGACATATCATCGAGTTGCTCAATGATGCACCCTTTTTGGCAGTTTCGTCCGCAGTATCGTTTCCAGTGCACTCTGAGTGCCCTGACTTCGGCTTGCAGGACGCTTCAGCCAGACTTCGGGATGGAACCTTAACGTTGAAGTTTTCCACATTGAAACCTCCCACAGTGTTTCCGCCTCTTTTGGAGCCATCAGTGAAAACTCTGGTGGCTCCTTCGGTGGCAGGGGGTAAGGAGTGATATTCCCTATTGGGAACAATAGATTGAAAAAGCCCGCCAAAATAAGGTTCCGGTGGGCAGTTGTCGGTGAAGTCATGGAACGCTTGGAGCTGCCTGAGAATCTTGGAGTGACCAAGATCGGTTCTCTTCCATGAACATGTAGCGTTCAATCTGATCGCCGCGATCAAAGCTAGCTGTTTGGCTAGAACGTCCACCGGAAGCCAGTTCAGCATAGAAATATATTAATAAACGAAATTTTAAAGTCAATTGATTTGATTTTATTCCGATTTCCCGAGCTACATCCAGACTAAACCTCTAAGCAGTAATTAATTTGCGACATCACAAGTGCTTTAGTCACTGTCTTCTTAACATGATGTGGCAAACACAAATTCCACCTGTATATTTGAGAATACAGTCGAATTTGGTTAAGCGGAAATGTAAAATTACAAAGCACTGTTTCGCTTATGCGATGTTTTCATTAAAAAGAAGTTCGGATAAGAGAAAAACCTTTCAGTTAAACGAACTTACTTCAAAATTGCTCTCTAAAACTAGAATATAGCATTAGAAGTAAAACATTTGTGATCTGTTTTTTATTTAGGATTGATTTTAAAAATTAAAATATAAGCTTGCTACTACATTTGAAAATAAGAAATAGTAAATTATATGTATTTAGTTAAAAATAAAAAGTATTTCGTCACTAGTAAATTAATATTTTTTCTTGTATGCGGTATTTGTTTTATATAAATTAGCTAGTTTCTAACCAAAATATGTTTCAATTAAGCGGGTTTTCTTTTAAACGAATGTAAGTGCTTTGAAATCTATCAAAAATAATATAAAAGAATTTTTATTTTCAATTAAGCGATTTTTTCATTTGAAAAGCGCGCTGTTATCCGAATTCGACTGCAATAAGATAGCAAACATTTTATAGTTGTTTTTGTAAGCACCATTTGTATGACAGCGTTTTCTACCATCAGTTTTAGGTAAAAATAAATATCGAAAATTAATTCCTCGACCCCAAAAACAGTAAGATACCACAACTTTCCAGGATAATAAAAATAAATATCGTCAGCTAATTATTGGTTTGGAGCATATGCCATATGGAGAAAAACGACAAAGAAGGTTTACATGAAGTTTTCTCAAAATTAGAATTTTTTTTATTTTCACCACTGCTTCCGGCATATGTTTTGGAGAAAAATTAAAATTTTTGTGAACTTTCACGAATGAAGTTAGAAGTTAATATTATTTTAAAAGATAAAATGCTTTCGCATTTGAGAAAGCAACTATTACATGGTGGTTTCATAGTTCTTGCTGGAAATTCCTTTTTATTCATAGAAACGAAAGCTACCCCAGATTATCGAAACCGTTTTCTTACGTTTCTTCCCACAATTTGGGGTATCTTTGCCTTTTCTTTGATGACGAAGGAAGCATTCTATATTATACAATGTAATGAAAATTAATTTTCAAATAAGGTTTGACGCACATACAAAAGCAGTACAAATGTTTAAAAAAAATATCTTAATATGGAAAATAATTATATAATACTTACTTAATTTCATCTGGAAGTGCAGGTGCCGGTGAAAAAGATTCCATTTTTATATATATTTTTTTTTATTTATTTTTACTATTTATTTACACGCTTTTATTAGTTTATAAAACTATCTTCAACAAATTTACTTTCTTGCTGTGAAATATAAATCGGCCAAATAATTCCTACAACACATAAATCGATGGGGTTATCTACTTTTTTTCTTACGCAAATGAAGCAAAGCAAGACTGAAATTTATTTCGTACGTTTTTGTATGAAAAATATTCTGCATACGCCAAATAGTGCCTTGTAGAGCAAACCAATACTCAGTAGACGTTAAACTTGTGCATATGAGCCAAATTCAATGCTTGATATTTCAAAAACCATAGACAATTTCGTGAAAATATGTACATATGTACTTATATCCCATACCTAAATCATTTTTTTTTAAATTGTCAGTGCGCCAAACCAATAATTAGCTGAAGATATGCATTATTTTATCAAATTTTCAATGATATTTCCTTGTTAGACAGCGTTCCAAAATCACAAACTTCAAATGTGTGTAAAAAAAATCTCGCACTGAACTAAAAAACCTCTCAATTTTTTGTTATGGATAATGTCAACTATCATTTCCAATTGGTCTCATCCCATTCCCATTCGGAATATCACTGTGTAATTAATAATCCAGGAATTAACGCAAATTTAAAATAACCGAAAGCGCCTTTCTCAGCTAAATTTTAGAATAATTTGGTTTTCAAACAAAAATCTTTTATTCACCGGATAAAAAATATTCCACTGGTCTTATAAATGTTTTGTTCACTTTGCCTTTAATTTAAATACCCACCAAGCGTATCGGTACCATCGACATATCGATGCGACTTGAATAAAACTGTAATTTGAACTTCGAAAATATTATTATGAATATGAGTTTCCCATGTTTAAAATTTTTTTTAAGTTTCACATAGTGCCATGATGTATTATTACATCATGCATAGTGCTTTTCAAAGTAGAAAAGGAATATACATACATACATACATACGTATGTATATGTATCATCAGAATTTCATAGCACGCAAACGTTCAGTCTAGGGACTGGAAATAAAAATAAAGTGTAACTAGGAAGAAAAATTAGGAAAGCCCGCTTTTTAGAATTAACAGTATTTCAGAGATGGCGATTATAATATTTAAAAATTTCGTAATTACGGTAATTCAAAAACTAATTAATATCTAGTTCAATTTCTTCATTTACATATGCTAACTTAATACAGGTATTCATTGCGCATACTGCCCGGTAAGTGTTCAAAAGTAGATTTTTCCAACAAAATTATTTTTCAATAAATTTTTTATTTAGAATCATTGGCAAATTCTATCGAATTGCTAGTTGCAACATATTTTTTCTACATCGATTTCTTAGAGAAGAATGACAAATTAAATATTTTAATTCTTCATAAAAGGCCGCAATAAAATAACTAAATACATATATACTTTTATTTGTATGTTTGAACCTCAAGTTTAAAACAAAATTTTAATTACATTTAAAGAAATATATTAGAAAAGTATAAAGTTGTAAAAGCTCCGATAAAATTTAAAAAATAAAATATTAATCGGTTATAAAAATAGACAGGACTATTAAGAAACCACAAATAAAATATTTTGTCGCTTGTGCAAGTAAAAATATTAAAATATTCAACATATATTTGCTAAAAAAAGAAAATTACAGCGATGGCTGACTGCCACCAATGTAAAACTGCAATACGTGGCGAAACTGGCATAATGTGTGAAGGAATATGCAAAAAGGTTTATCATAGTGCAAAGAAATGTTCGGGAATAGATCAATACTCTCGGGGAATAATGGAGTCCAGTAATTATATACGTTTTTTGTGTGATGACTGTCTTCAATACATTCATAATGTGGATTTGGCACTTGGAGAAATCCAAGATGGTGTTAGCAAAAACAAAGAAAACCTGGCTGAATACAAAGGCGAATTTAAAGCGGCACTTAAACAAAACGAATATGAAATTAAACAACTACTCGAAGCAATTGAAAAGAGATATGAGGAGAGACTTAAAAAAATGGACGAAGCTCAAAAATTATGTGACACAAATGTAAAAGAAATAAAAAAATTATACGGAACTATAAATGAACACGAAAATAAAACTAAAGAAATGTGTGATACAATCGAAGAAAAGAATACCAAGATGTGCAACGAAATTAAAAAAGCAATTACAGAAACAAATGTCAAAACTACCAAGCTATCATTTTCAGATGCATTAAAGAACAAGGTGTTGCCAGATAAAAATAAACAAAACCCGCTGGTCATTAAACCAAAAGAAAAGCAGGATGCCAAAAAAACTAAGGAGGATTTGAATGAGAAAGTGAACCCAACCAATTTTAAAATTGTAAATGTTGAACAAAGAAAAAATGGATCTGTTGTTATTCAAAGTGAAAGCAACGAGGAAAGGGAGAAAATTAAAGAGGCAGTTCAGAATAAAATGAGCGATATATACGAAATCAAAGTACCAAATCAAACAGACATGAAAATATCCGTAACAGGTATGACGTTCAAATTCACCGAAAATGAAATAATTGAAAAATTAAAAAGGCAAAATGATATACTAAATGATAGTGAATTAGAGATAATTAAACTTTATCAATATGAAAGAAATAATCGAACAATTTATAACGCGAAACTAAAGATAGACAATAATTCTTACATAAAGGTAATGGATGCACAAATGGTAAATATTGGATGGGAGAAATGTAAAGTTTTCGATGGCACAGATATAATATTATGTTTTAAATGCAAAGGCTACAACCACAAGTCAACTCAATGCAAAAATCAAGAGGTATGCTTTAAATGTCATGGAAATCATACATCAAAGGAATGTAACAAGGATATTATAAATAAATGTATTAATTGCGTAAGGATGAACATCAGATTGAACTTAGGTTTGGATGAAAATCACATAACCACAAATAAAGAATGTCCGGTTTATAAAAATAAGCTGAATGCAAAAAAGAGAAGAATAGGTTTAACAGCCTAACAATCATGGCAAATAAATGGCATATATACAAATATACAGGGACTATTAAATAACTTTAATCAATTGGAAATTATCACAAATATAAAAAAACCTGAATTTATTATACTGTCGGAAACCCATTTAACAGTAAATGTAGAAGATGAAGAAATACAACTGAGGGAATATAATCAACATAAAACTTTATCCAACTCAACAAGAACAGGCGGCGTTATAGTTTATTTCCAAAAAAAATGGAATGTGAAACAAATTGCGCAAAAAGTGGTCGATTTTAAAATTTGGATGTCTGCTTTTATAGCAAAATATGAAAAAATCGAATTTATTACTATTGCTGTTTATAGGTCACCAAGTAGTACCGAAATGGAGTTTATTGAGGCCTTTGAAGAAATATTAGAAGTGGTAAATGATTTTGACTGTGATATAATAATAGCGGGTGATTTTAACATAGACTGGCACAAAGGTGGATTTTACAAAAATAAAATAGAAGGTGTAATAAATGATAATGGGCTTATACAAATAATGAAAGAATTCACAAGAATAACAATGAACACAAAGACAATAATAGATTATATATTAACAAATAATGAAAATATATCAGCGAAGACTAATATCACAAACAAAATTTCGGATCATGAAGCAATCGACATAATAATCAATAGTTACAAAAAATCTAATGAAAGGACAAATAAAGAAATAGAAACTTTTAAATACAACAAATATATATATAATAGAGAAATAAAGGACATTCAACAACTAAATAAAAACAACGATTTGAACAACAACGTATATTTTTTCGATGAATGTTTGGCGAAAGCAACTAAAAAACTTACATTTAAAAAAATAATTAAAGACAATAATGAAAACAAATGGTTCAATAATGAAATGAAACGGCTAAAAAGAGAAAAAATTTATAGATATCAAAAGGCAAAAATGGAAAATACTAACGAAGCATGGGCAATTTATAAAACAGTTAGAAATACTTATAAAGTAAAAGTTGAAAACGAAAAAAATAAATATATAGATACAAAAATTAACGATGCCAAAGATCAAAAAGAAATGTGGAGACAAATAAAAAACCTTATTTTAAAAAAAAGCCAAAATGAAATTCAAACTGTGATATTTGACCAAATTGAATGTAAAGAAAATTTTGAAATAGCCAATAAATTTAACAATTATTTTGTAAATAGTATTAAATATATAAGAGAAAATATAAATAATGTGCAATATACAAACAAAATACCTGTGATCAACTCCAACTTCAAGTTCCGTGCAATAACATTAGATGAATTAAGAATTATATGCAAAAATTTAAAAAATAAACCCGACTACAATAAAATATCCAGTAAAATGATACTAAATGGTTGGAATATAATAGGAAACACAATGCTAGACATAATAAACAAATCACTGATGACAGGAATTTTCCCTGATAACTGGAAAGAGTCTATGGTAACGCCAATTGAAAAAATTGCAAAAACAAAAAAATGTGAGGAGTTTCGCCCAATAAACACTCTAAAGACATGTGAAAAAATACTCGAAAAAGTTGTGAAGGACCAATTGGAGAAATATATGGAATCTCAAAAACTAATATCAAAATATCAATCAGGATTTCGAAAGAATTATTCATGTGAAACATCAATTAATTATCTAATCAACAGATGGAAAAAAATAGAAAAAAATAAGAAAATTGTTGCAATTTTTTTGGATTTTAAACGAGCCTTTGAAACTATAGACAGAACAATACTAATGCAAAAATTACATAAATACGGCATACAGGATACGGAACTAAAATGGTTCAAATCATATTTAACTAACAGAAAACAAATTACAAAAGTGAATAATATTAAATCTAATATAATAAATAACGAATATGGAGTGCCACAGGGATCAATTTTAGGAGCTTTGCTATTTATTATATATATTAACGATATGCCTAACATAGTTCATAATTGTGAAATAATACTATATGCAGATGATACATTGATTTTTACTGAAGGCGATTCCGATAATCAATGCTATGACAGACTAAATCGGGACATGGAAAATGTTAACGAATGGCTTAAAATGAACAAACTAAAATTAAATGAAAATAAAACGAAGATAATGGAAATAAATACAAATAGTGATATAATTTATAAAATTAATAATGAGATAATTGAAAAGGTAGATCAAATAAAATATTTAGGCTTTATTATTGACAAAAACCTAAACTTTAAAAACCACATAGAATATATTTGCAAAAAAATCGGCAAAAAAATTAGTTTCTTCAAAAGGTTAAGAAAACAACTATCGATATTAACAGCAATTAACATATATAACACGATGATTAAACCACATTTCGAATTCGGGTCAACAATCTTATACACATGCTGCACAGAAAATCAAATTGAAAGACTGCAAAAACTTCAAAATAAGGCAATGCGCGCTATATTAAAATGTAATCGTTACACTTCCATAAATTTTATGTTGGAAACACTAAAATGGTTAAATATAAAACAGAGGCTTGTATTGAATACTATAAATTTCATTCAAAAAATGAAAATAGGAATGGCACCAGAATATTTAACAGAACAAATATTATATGTTAGAGAGGCTCAACCTTACCTTCTAAGGAATAATGAAAATTTTAGACTTCAAAAACCATCAACAACTGCAATGAAGCGCTCGCTTTTCTACAAAGGACTACAAATGTACAACAATTTGCCACAAAATATAAAAACAGAACAGAACATAAATATATTTAAGAAACATATTGTATATTATGTAAAACATAACAATAATTCTCTATAGAAAAATGTTAGCAAATGTAATTTTAGTAAATTAAAAGTATTATGAATACTAATAAAGAATAATAATAATAATAATAATAATAATAATAATAATAATAATATGTGAGACAGTTAAGTTTATCAAATTGAATTACAGAATACGGAGAAATTATTATTTATCTATTCTCGTTCCGAAGAAATTATGGTATTATGCAGTTTCCTTATTCTATTGGAACTCTTACATACATACATATGTATGTAAGTATGTATATTTATGCCAGCATGCACAATGTATGCATTTACGTTAAAATCAAAATAAAGAACAACAAAAACTTTAAACTATACAAAGAAATATTACTCACTCTGTTATACTTATTTTAAAACTTTTTTTAAAGGATGAAAATATTATCAAACCACTTTTCTAGCTTTTACAAATAATAATTTCTCCAAAGAACTACCTTTCCGCGTAACAACCACAACAAAGCCAGCTGTTAAAACCAGTCTGACCATACCTATTTGACACAGAAACTGCATTATCGTCATGAGTATATGCCACTCAAAGCATGTACATATAAATGAGTTTTTACTTTCAAAACATGGTAATTATTGTTACGCTTATGTGAAAGTCTCCTAATAAATTAATTTCAATGTGATAAAATTTTATCAATTGATTATTTTCATTCAAGATTTTAATGTTTAGTTTATCACGAAATTGCCAGAATTTTGAAATACCTTGTTAATATATTCCTTACTACACTGTCAAGTCTGGCAGCCTTATTGCAAACGCCATTACTTCAATAATTATTGAATCTTTAGTATATTATCTATTTACACACATTTGTATGTAGTAGATTTTTACTGAAAAAATCAATACAGAATTTTCATCAGATACAGTCGTCATATAAAGTTAAATTTTTATCAATACAATAAGAAATATAATTCAATAATCGTTAAAATGTCGGAAATTAAAGAAGAAAACTGTGATAGTGACAATTCTGTTGAAATAATTGAGCATCTTAAAGATGATGTAAGTTAAATTGGAATAAACGATTTATATGGAAGGCGTGGTTATTTATTGAATATTTTGTGTGTAATATTGCAGGATATTTGTGAATTAGAACATTTGCGAAAACTATTTATAGGTGGCTTAGCTCCATATACAACGGAAGACAGTCTTAGAAATTTCTACAGCCAATGGGGCAAAGTTGTTGATGTAGTGGTAATGAAAGATCAAAATACAAAGAGATCAAGAGGTTTCGGTTTCATAACCTACACTAAAGCGTTTATGGTAGACAGAGCTCAAGAAAATCGGCCGCATGTTATTGATGGCAAGTAAGTATAAATAACATAAATGCTTACATACATACATACATATTGGATGATTAAAATATGAAATCTCTAGATCTGTTGAAGCTAAACGTGCTCTTCCCCGTCCAGAACGCGAAGCCCAAGAAAATAAAAGTGCTTCAGTTAAAAAACTATTTGTGGGTGGTCTTAAAGACAATCATGATGAACCGTGCCTTGAGGAATACTTTTCTCAATTTGGAAAAGTTGTATCTGTTAAAATTCTTACCGATAAAACCACTGGCAAACGTAGGGGTTTTGCATTTATAGAATATGATGATTATGATGCAGTGGACAAAGCAATATGTAAGTTTATATTGATTATTAAAGAAATTGAGTAGGTATTAGAATGCTGCATAAATATATGTGTAGCTAAGAATTTCACGTGTACTTCACTTCCAAAGCATGAACACTTACTCGAAATGAATTCCATAAACAATGTTCATATTTTTGAGAACACCAAAAACTTTGTCACTTCTTGTTGCGCGTGTAAGTTCAGTGCTTGTGTGTTTTGCTATCATACTCGCAACATGTATGAACAGAACGAGGTTAGAAGAACATAGTTTCTAAGGTACTTCTTTTTTGTTGGGTACAGTATTGTATGTTCATAATTTTCGGTACTCATTTATGCTGAGAACACAATTGGAACGAACGACGAATTTTTCGTTGCGAATATTCGTCGTCAAAAATAGAACACATGTATGCATATGAAAGTGGACATAACACCGACGTCGACGAAATTTGTCGTGCGTGACGAATTCTCTGATAGATTTACGAGGAACAAATCAGTGCAGAGTTACCTTGTTTTTTAAGTTTTCAAATATATTAGTAAATAATGTTAATTTTTACTTTAATATGTGCTCTGAGCGACAGAGCAAATACCTACTGTATTCGACAGCGAGTTTCACATATGAAGACAAAAGTTACTCGTTGCAGCCCTTTAGTAGGTATGTATTAAAAAAAAGTGTGTATATTTACACGAAACCATTCGAGCTGTTTTCCTCCTCTTGATCATAATATAATGAAACCTAAACAAAATGTCTCCCTACAGAGGTGACCTCACAGGTTAAAGTTCTACCGTTAAAGCTTCTCCGAGATAGTTAGGTGTGAAAAGTCCATATTTTAGTACATATTCACTGACTCATCAATATTATTGTGCACTTCCAGTTTAGCTAGAAAGCTGAAATTTGGTACGCAGGTAGTCCATGATAAGCAATATATATAAATATTTATACAAAAACAACTTAGAAAAAAGAAGTGAGATCCGCACAAAAACATAAATGTGAAAATAAGACCAAGTTCCTATCCAAAAAATTTCGGCCGTAAAAAGTACTGAGATCAAAATAAGGTCCAAGGTCTTGATAGGTACAATACCATCTCATTTCTAGGCAACCTGTCTGTAAGCTTGCCAATGTTTTTCCAAGAACTCTTTTCCACATTAGAAAAGCAAAAAAACCTGAATAAAAAAGACATTGTTATGAATCTGCTCATATCTGTATATCCTAAAACTAACATAATTACTGCCTGTTCGCCGATATCGAAGAAGTTCTTTCTTTTGAACAATTACATTTGAAACAAAAACAAAATTTTTGAATTTGTTTTTGTTTCAAATGTAATTGCTCGAAAGAAAGAACTTCTTCGATATCGGCGAACAGGCACTTAAATACTCTTATTAAATAACTATTTAATTAATATTGATGTTTTTTAATTTCGCCTGATACCGAATAGTATCAATATTCTTTACCTAATGCCATTTTCTATTGTTTTTTACTCAAATTTCTTGTAGTACAAAAAAATCATTCAATTAAGTATGTTGTTGTGGACGTAAAAAAATCAATTTATAGCAAAGAACTGCAAAAGAAAAACGCTCTACAGCATAGTGGAGGCAACAATAATATGGGACAACAAGACAATAAAATGCCTATGAAAGGTAACCTTAGAAACAATATGCCACAACAGCCGCCACATCAGCAAATGGCGCCTTACCAAGAAGGTCCACCACCAAATTATAATCAATGGGGACCACCTGCTCCTATGCCCCCTCAAAATTATGGTGGTTATCAGCAACCACCAATGCCTCCACAACCACCACATCAGCAAATGCCGAACTGGAGCTATCCGCCCACACCTAATACGTGGAATGCACCACCACAACCTCCAGGAGTTCCACAACCGCCCCAACCATCATGGAATAACAATCAATGGGGCTGCCCGCCTCCAGCAGGGCCACCTGGGCCAATGCCTCCAAATCAAATGCCTCCTCCAGGTACACAACCACCACCAAACTGGCAACAACCATCTTTAATACCACCGGGTGTACCACCACCTGTTAGTGGACCACCTCCACCGCATCATCAGCAGCAGCCAGTTCAGCCTCAAGCTCCACCACCCAATTTTGGTACTGGCTACCAACAAAGCTATAGTGGTGGTCCAACTAAGCATCAAAGTAACATGAGTTCAAACCGAATGAATCCCTACAGTGCACCTTCAAACCCGAACACTTATAGTGAGTAATAAAAGATTTATTTACGATATATTTAAAATAACCTAACACGGTAAACGTGCATTGGAGTTTAAAAAAAGTTTATATCTAGAATGAATTTTATGACTTGTGAAAGCTACGCGCAATTTGCACATTAGGTTTGTTTCTTTACTCAACACTGGGATCCCTCGGGATTTTAGGTATACAGGGTTGTTATGAAAACCAAGTCAGAATTGCCATTTATCAGAATTGAAAATCGATTGCTGTTATGAAAACGTCTTGGTTCCAATCAGCTGTTTTGCTAAATCGAATGTTTATGGAATTCCATGGAAAAGAATCCTGATATCGCGAAGGGATTTACAAAACGTGACATGTTTTTGGTGGATTCTCTATGACAGGAATTGGCGGTGTATTTAAATGCAACTGGTCCTCCGAATAAAGATGTAAATGCCTGGAAAAAAGTATTTTCGTAAATAAATTGTTCAATTTGTGCTTAGTAGAAAAAATGAAACCAAGCAAAACAGCTGATTCGAACATGGGTTTTGTTTATTTTCGAATCAAGATAACACCAAAACGTTTCCCTAACACCAATTGAAATCAGATTCGATTTTCAATTCTGATAAATGGCAATTCTGACTTGGTTTTCATAACCATCCTGATTTTTTGTGGATGAAATGGTGATTCATGAAGTACAAGTGGATTTTCACCAGACCAATAACGCATATTTTGCTGTCCCCTTTTACATATTGGCAATTGAAAGGCAGACAGACGAAGTTTGTAGAATTAGGGGTGAAAATGCAGAGTGTATAGTACACGACCCTCTGTACCGGACATTTTTCGTTTTTCTCTTTCACTCTTCGCATTTTTTATGTTGTTGCTTCATATCATTTTTCTTATACCATTGGCATTTTAGTATCACTGCATGTGGTGCGAAAAATTATGTTCATACACAACAACAGCGAAAAAGAACGAAAAGAGGACACGAACGATTTCTGTCTGTCTATTACTTTTCAATATGTAAAAGCTACATACAAGTTCAAAAGAGAATTACAAAAATGTCTGCCCTTCAGTTGCCAATATGTAAAAGGGGACTTATTGACGAACCCATTGAGCCAAAAATGAGCTTCCCCACTGATGAAGTGCGGTCACAGACTCCGAATTTCGGTAGTACATTTTTATAATTTGCATACGTGCGTTCACAAATTAAATTCAAAGTTGTCAAGTACATATTGGAAAACCTTTTATATTGAAATTCTATTATAACTAAATGGAGATAGCAAAGATCAAAACTTAAAATGTGTTTCAGGAGTTGATATCGTAATAGTTCGGTTTTCCCTTATTTTTGACATTCAATTTGATGTTGAATTTCTGATATATACAGAGTCTTATATTAGAATTTCATGCCTAACCCTAAAATAAATTTCATTTGTAAACTTTCAAAATTTCAATACAGGCGTATTGGAATCAGTATTAAGAAAGCAGATATTATTGCATTTTTTTACCAGTGAAGTTATATTTTTGCACAATAAAATTTTTATGCAAATTTAGTTGCCATGTAATGTTATGTATTTTATTAAGTACGGAAATAAAGAATAAACAATTTTCTTCTTCAACAGGAAAAATAATAAAAATGTATATAAGTCATCTCAAATTAACTCAATATTGTTATAAATATTTTAAATGATTTACTAGCGTGATATTGTTACTATTTTTTTAAAGACAACATACAAATACCACCTGCTCCCGGATATGGTGGCTATAATACTGGTCCACCAAACAGTAAACCATCTGGTAATAATAGTGGCACAGGCCCGGTACCCAAATCAATGAGCAATGGCAGTGGAAATTCGTCGAGTGGCAAATACCGGCGCTGAATTATGGATACCAATAAACAACTGAATGAGTGAGTAAAAGGTATGATACAATTTTTGTATTCTGTTATTAATTTTATTTTTTTTTTTTTGAAACTTAGTTTTTGTGTAGGTATGTAAATACATAGTTGATAGAAGTCGATCATATTAATTCATATATTTTTGTCCGAAAATCTAGGATTTCTGAAATTATTTCAATTATTTTCCAAATAAAAGTAAAGAAAAGACAAAAGCTAAATGACATAAACATTAGCACATAAATATACACTATAGTACAAAAACTCGTACGTCGGGTCAGCGTTTAAAAAAACTAATATATTTAGTAAAAATTCCCCTCATATTCCATAATTTTATGTGAAAACTAGAAAAATATTTACCTGATAACAAATAAATTTCCAGTTTTCTAAAAAAAATTTTGTACTTGACAACTAGTAAAATTTTTTACTAGCACACAAAATGAAAATAAATTCTCTGTAATATATTGTTCAGCAACAATTTCTTGTCAATGAAAACTAGCCATACACACGAAAATACAAAAAACACATATACAAAATAATCTTTTCATACAATATGCCGCTATCAAACATACCAAATAATAAAATAAATGCCAGTCCAACCAAACACAGGTTCGACTAGTTGACAAACATGTCCATTTTACAATGACTAGTATTTAAAAATTTTTCTCCTTGAATCAACAACCAGCAGATTTCAAGAATTTTTAACAATCAACATTTGCTCTATGAATGTTTACTTGTTGTATGTGAGCTGGAATCTAATCTTCACTTTACCAGCAACCTGCTAACCTAACCTAACCTATGTGTATACATACATACGTACATCTATATACATATGTAGATAAACATCCATACACACATGAAATCTCGTACACGATTTTCATTGTACACATCAAATCATCATAAAGCAAATTTTTATTTGTTAAAAATTCTTGAAATCTGCTGGTTGTTGATTCAAGGAGAAAAATTTTTAAATACTGGTCATTGTAAGATCGACATGTTTGTCAACTAGTCGAACTTGTGTTTGGTTGGACTGGCATATATTTTATTGTTTGGTATGTTTGATATGGCTAGTTTTCATTGAGAAGAAATTCTTGCTGAACAATATATTACAGATAATTTATTTTCATTTTGTGTGCTAGTAAAAATTTTTTTTTAGAAAACTGGAAATTTATTTGTTATCAGGTAAATATTTTTAGTTTCTCTACTATCAAAAATGTAAACGGATCATATTTTCTCACTAGTCGCTAGTATAATAAATAAAAATAAAAAAAACTAATTTTAAACCCTGCTTCGGGTAATGGCCTTTCTGAACACAATCTGGCAGAAATGCCATCCATCTATTCCATCGGTCACTAATTATTGCAAGAATATCAGAAATTAACTTTTTCAAATTGCTTTGTTCATCAAAATTATATAAATAAAAACTTGAACTTCACAGAAGTAAAGCTTATTTTAATCATTTGTTGATGGCAAGATTTTAATGAATATAAAAAATATCATAAAAAATCTACTTTCTCTTTTATTTTTGACTGCATATAGTTCAATGAAGAGACCAACGAATATATGCCAGACGTTAGTCAAAGATTTTACGAGTTATCAGTCTTTTAATACACATATATCTCGTTCCATCATTTTTTTAAAGTTAACAGATATAGAAAATCATAGTTTAAAATGCATGAATAATCTAGCGAGTCATTTCGATTTAGAAAATAATTAAGTCTTGTTCATATTCAAAATACTTTATTATATTACTTAAAATATTATAAGTTTGTAGGCCTTAAATACTTTATGTATTTTATACATATAATTTTTTTTTTAAGTTAAACTGAAATGAAAGTTTTTTGACCATAAAAAGTATGTATTATAAAAGTTTTGAGTTAGTTAAGAATTAAAAACTCAGCTCAGCTTTTTTTTAAACAGATTTAACCGCAATATTTATTTATTCATTTAGTAATTTATATTCTCTCATGTTTTATTCTGAAACTAATTAATATGTAAATTATTTGTATCTTATTGCATTCTCTTTTTAATTTAGGTATGTGCGTTCAAAGTTCAAGATATATAATACACAAATATATAAAAATCAATTATAATACCTATGAATAAAATTATAACAGAAATATTAATAGGCAAACAAATACAAATTGAGGGAGAAAGGTATTGATTGTATAAATCAAAATTAAAACTTTACTCCAAAATATAAAATTAAATAAATATTATAAATTTAAAAATAAATAAGCAGTTTAAGTTTATTGCACAAAAATCAATTGGATTAGTTTATTTAAGATTTTATCGGACGCATTCGTTCCTTATTATTGATTCTATAATCAATACATATGTAGTATGGATGGCTATACAAACAATTAAAACTTATCAGAAGCCATTTGAGTAATTGAATTTTAAGTTTAGAAATAATTAATACAACGTTTTTAATGAGATATCTAAAAGAACCAAAAATTAAGCTTTTCTAATGTTGACTACATAAATATTCAATCAAATTTTAACAGTTCGTTATACTAAATATCTTATTAGCAGCAAAAAAAGGCTACATATATTTTTTTTTATTATTTTTTTTTTTTGAATAAAGCAACTATGTTTGATCTATTATACATAGATATTTATTTTATTTTCAAAATTAAAAATTTTTATATACGTATATGTATTTTACAAAGTCAAACAGCTTAGAATTGATCGAATAAATTCCAATTTCGATTTCAAATTACCATAATAAATAAAATATATTTATATGATCATAATGTTGATTTATAAAATAAATAACGTGAAATAAATCTGCAATGACAAAACTTTCACTGTTGCTGAATATTTTTTAATACAAGTCTGGACTAAAACTAGAAAAATGTAGTTTGCATTCTGTCTTATGTAAATGTCTTGAGAATTTTACTTTATTTCTTTTGCTCTTTTGACTTTGTAAAACTAAGCTTAGAATTAAAAAATAGATAAAATAGCATACGCATTATAAAAAGATGTATGAATTGTTACGAACCCTCTAAGTTTTTTACGTTTTCAATTTATAAAATAGCAATTAATATTACTTTTAAAATAATCTTCATATTATAAAATATCTCATATGAGCAGCTTTGCTTTAAAGTAATTTAAAATTAAAGATTTAATGTACATAACACAAAGAAAAAAGCTTTTGAAACTCATAACAAAAGTTATAAGACGTTTAATTAGCTCTCTTCTAATATTTTTCATTTGCTAATGTATGTATGTATTCGCAATCAAATAGAAAAAAAAAAACATAAAATACACAAATTTTATTGTAATCCATTATAATAATAATAAATTTTAAAATAAATCATATGTATTTTGTGTAAATAATATAACGTACCACTCAGAAACAGTTAAGTATAATAATTCTTTATATCTTAAAAATTAAAATTAAAAAGGTTTTTAAAAATATACACATATGTTTTTTTCTAAAATAATTTTTAGTTTATATGTATGTATACATATTTAATAGTATTACTTTACATATGTTTATGTAATCATATATTTTTTTTATAATTTTTCTTAATTGCTTTATTTGTTACAAGTAGTATTGTTAACTTTCTTTTGCTTTCGGAGTTACGTCTGGCTGATGTATCGTAATATTTAATTGAACCCCATATATTTCTTAAAAATTCTTTATTTGTGTTGTTGACGCTCAGTAAGTATATTTTATATGAAATACTTATAATTGATAATACCCATCAGACCAAAAGTTTCGAATTTGTAACGAATTCGTTCCGAACCGAATTCGAAAATATTTCGTAACGAAAATCATATGAAGTAGTTGACATGACTTCGTAAAGATACTTGTTCAATTCACATGCTCGTATTAACGTCATATGTGTTGTCTAATCGTATAATTATACAATATTGTATTTTTGTTGTTGGTAATTTTCATACAAAAGTGTGTTATAATTATACGATTGAATTTTATATGTGTTTCAATTGTTATATTGAGGCCGGGTCTGGGAATATTCTATTTGTTAAATTAATTTGTAAAAATATTTTATATATGTGATAAGTAACACCAGAAAATACATTCTTCTTAATGATAAATATATACATGATTCATTTCAACTTAATTTTCAAACTAATTTAATCAAAATTGCTTGTCGCTAAAAAAGTTATTATATTTAGCGTCAAATTATAACTCCCACACCTGGTTTCACACCTTGATATAAAACTGACATTTAAATTTTTTGATATTAAACTGACATTTAAAATACGACAAAATAACGATACAACAAATTTGTCTGTTCACAAGCACATAAACAAATATCGTCTTTTTTTAAACCATAAGGCAGACGACTGAGCTTGTGAATTGAACAACTTAGTTAAGAAATCGTAAAGAAATAAACACTATTTAACTTGTTAATTTTATTAATTTTTTCTTGTTATTTATATTTATTAGAGTTGTCAATTATTCGCCTTTCAACTTTGTTCGAATATTTCAAATAATTGTTTTTGTTCGTTCGATCAAACGATTAAAGCTGAAAAATTATTCGATTAATCGATGAGAACAACGAATAAAAAATGATTTAAAAATTTATTAATAAAAAATAAACATTTCCTACAAAAAACTTAAAAATAAAATAGTTGAAATTTTTATTAACAAAAAAATACATAAAACTATTAATTCAAATAAACATGCTTCATTCAGTCAAAAAATATCAAATGATTTTTTTTTTTGTTAAATCAGACAATAGTTTATCTAATTTTTCTGTTCTTCATCTGAATTATTGTGGTTACTTTCAGCATAAAATAATCTGGAGTATAATTCATTTGGATATTCTTTAGTTTCACTTTTTTAAGAATATTTTAAAAAACTTTCATTGCTCGGAAAATTTCCAGAATTTAAAAATATTATTAACGTTTCATTCAAAACATACCACGACTACTAGGTATGCGCAGTTCGACATCAACTACAAACATCCAAAATAACAAATATAAAAAATTTTTACGTATGCATTTGAAACTAAAAAAAAATTGTTCGATTAATTGACATTAATTAATCGATTTATTCGTTATTCGAAAATCGGCATTTTAAAATTATTCGAACAAGAGTTTCGTTCTGTTTGATCGATTAATCGAATTATTCTTAATCGGTTGACAACTCTAATATTTATCTATTGAACTAAAAATAATATTAACAAATTTGAAGTGATTTTCCAATACTGACTTAATAATTAAATTTAAAAAAAAAAATTCATTTCACACACTCAAATTAAAAACTGCAATCGAAACCAAAATGCAAACTTGTAAACATCAAATATAACTTCAGACATAATACCGAAATGTCTTAAAGAATTCGTAACAAATTTGTATTTAGAAATTCTACCGAAATGTTTTAACGAATTCGATACGATAAATCTAACTTCCGAAAAAGTCGAAACCTTTGGTTTGGTGGGTACATATACAGTCGAAACTCTCTATAACGAATTCCAAGGGACTGGATATTTACTTCGCTATAAAGAAAATTCGCAATTTGTAGTAGTCAGTTATTTTGGTTTGAAGTACATTTTTCCACTTTTCTTTTTCTATATAATTTTCTAATACATTTAGAGAAGTAAACACAGTATCTGGTACGTTGGTTTTCATTTCCAAATAGGTACGGAAACCTTCAACTGATGAAGAAACTTGTCCATATGTGGGTAATGGTTTCGCAATATCAGCAGATTCTTCTTCGTATTCATCTGAATCTGTTAAAAGAGAAATTATAATGTACATCAGAAAATTATTAGCCACGGATTTTCTTTATTATTGTTTCTTTACCTTTACGATTCAAAGCATCAGACTCTGCTTCTGAGTTGTGAAAGCAACAAAGTACATACAGAGCAACAATAACAACACCAATAACACACAACAAAGCGACGTCGATTTCTTTTTTGTGTGCGTGCGTTCGGTTTTACCTACCACTGATATAAATAATAATGAAAAATTATTTGAATAAATTCGTTATATGGAGATTGAAAACGCTTCAATCTTGAAGTTACGGTCGCAAAAATGCTTCGTTATAAGGAAATATTCGCTATAGGGAAATTCGTTATATGGAGATTATAATACAGGGCCTGTTCGTAAATGCAAAACTGCTCTGCATATTGTGCGCAGTACGTTCATATATGCAAATAGTGGCAACTCTGCAAAAGGTATGCGTTCAAAAATGCATCGCTGCAGTATATTATGCGCAAATAAACACAAAACACTAATCATAAAAATGGCTGATGCAACGGAAATTTTTTATTTTATTATTTGTTTTGTTTATTATTTCTTAACCTTTTTCTTTCTTGTAGATTAGACAATTTTACATCATTAGTTGTATCGTCCAGCTCAAAAATTAAACTTATCATTAACTTTTCCATTTTTGTTAAATTTTTTGGTTCATAAATACAAACATTAAAATGCGCAAAAAGAAGCATAAGCAACAGCTGATTAGCAGTGGCAGTGCAAAATAATCATATTATGCAGCGCAGTGATGCATTTACGAACAGGCCCACACTCAAAGTAGACCCAAAATACAGTGTTCTTATAATTGCTTCGCAATAAAGAAAACTTCGTTATATAGGAGTTCGTTATAGAGAGTTTCGACTGTAATAGATATTGTTTGTTTAATTTCAAGTACATTTCTAACACCAATTGAATGAAATTATCTGTTAAATGTCATATCTTAGAAATATTGTGAGTTGCCATATTATTGAAAATGCCATTTGATATAATTGGTGTGTTCACACTGCAGTCATATTGTCATAATGTCTTACATATAATAAGACTTTTTTAGGTGTGTTTATGGTTTGTCATAAAATAACAGTAGAAATCTTAGTCGAGCAGCTAAAACTCTTCAGTCGAGCCGGCGATAATATTTACAAGCCGCCGATACTTATAAATAACACAAGAATAAAAATATTTGTTTGTGTAATTGATCTGCCTGGCAACTTGTGAACGATTTTCAACTTGCCGCCGTCCAAAAAAATTGTTCAGCTCATGTTACCAGCAACAGCTGCTTTTGTTAAAAAACAATTTGATAATTTTAATTGATAATGAACATTTTAGAAGATTTACAGGAAATTTATTGTTTTCTTTATTAACAAGCCGGACTGAATTTAAAAAAAAACATTTACATACATATAAGCCAAAATGCAAACGTATGCGCCGACGTATCCGACTAAAAAATGGAGTGTTGTTAAATGCTTATCAGATGGCACAATTATGACAGAGCACACTAATTTATGGCGGGGTGTTCACACTTGTCATATTTTGGTGTGCTATTATTTTATGACTTATGACTACATTGTGAACACCCCAAATGTAAAGAAGTTCCAAAAACTTAATTAATTCTATTCGCAAAGGTATTGCAACTTTCCTTAAATATGTACATAATATATTATGTACATATTTGGTATACAAATACAATTGCAAATTAACTTAATTTTACAAAGAAGTTAATTCATAAAGGAGCAGGTTAGAATCTGTGGTAGCAATTGAAACTGCAAACTCCACAGTGAAGGTATATCAAATCAATTAAAAAAATTTCAGAAACTTCTCGCTTCCCAAAAGAAGCTGTTTCAGTAGTGACTAGTGTAATTTTCATTAGAAGTGGTTAGACTTTATATTCGATAAGAACTTATTCCAAAAAAAAAAAAAAATTGTCGAAATCTATCAAGTCGAATTTGACAAGATATCTAAACTTTGTTAAAATCTTAAAAACAATGAAAAATTTTATACAATCGTTTAAGGCGTTAAGATGGTATGAGTGGGGTACATAGTTACACACATATGTACATATACATATATACACCGGTGAGCTGCAACAAATACTTATATTCGAGCCCACTTATTCCCTAACGTTGAATTTTAAGAACAACACAAACAAGTATTACTCAATTTTATACTCGTTCGCTTTTTATGCACAAGCAGAAAATTCGTCAACAAGTGTAAATCATTTCGATCATGTGATGCGAATGTGCATGATCTGATTACGTGATACAATGAATATAAGGCATTTGCAGAAATACAAAAAACACCAACTCTATGTATTTTGTTGGTGGAAAATTTGATTTCGGAAGTCAAAAGTATAAATATGTATGTGTGCATGTTTCAAACTGTGAGAAAAATATAATTAAAAATTATTTATTCAAATGCGAGAACAAAATTACTTGAATAACTGAATAACAACACGTTGGCTTCGATTTAAAATGAGTTTCATGCTCTTAACGACACAGTCAGAACATACATTCATGTTAGCACAAAACAACAAGTGAATAAAAACGAATGTTTGAAACGAACGGTTGCGTAAACAAGTGTTTACGTGTTTAAAAATCAATGTGCATAATCAAGTATACCCGACAATTAAGCACTTGCTGCAGCTCACTGATATACACAACCAAAATGTCAAGATGTAGAGCCAATAAGTTTTACATTTGAAGGTCTTTTCACAGTTCGTTCATTGCAGCCACCCCATGCTTTTAGAACAATGACAATAATTTTCTCCTCAATGATTATATTCTTATATTAAGAATTATTTATTTCTTTTTAGTTCGATTAACTACAAAAATTTAGGCTGGTGTTGGCTGAAGTGGTTAAAGCGTTGACTACTCAGCAAACAATAACTTGCGACCTGGGCCCAAATCATTACATCCGTGAACGTACAACTGGTCAGGGTAATGTCCCATCCAATTATACAGTTAGTCCTACGTTCACGGATGTAACGATTTGGGCCCTGATCGTTTAAATTGGGTTAAAATCAAGTCGAAATACACTGAAACGAAAAAAAAAAAATATTTTGCAGCCTCATGCTTCATGGAAACAGACATAATCTTAAAAAAATCTTGTATTTTTCATTCGAAATAGAACAACTAAAAGTCGCTTTTCAAGAAGTTAAACAAAATCGTATATTTAAATACAACTTTTGTATTGAAAGAACGTTCGTACAGGAACTGGCAATTATTTTAAACAGACTTTTTTCACAACTCCGTCTAATGCTTATTAGTTATCATTAAAAAAAATATATAAGAACTGTTATCAAAATGTTTTTTTAAAGAATATTTTTTCTCCTCAAATTTTTTCAAAATGTTAGAAGAACGGACGTTTAGCATTTTCCATAACAATATAAAGCAGGTAATACTCATTGTAATGTAGCTTAATTATAATTTAAGTTAAGTTACTAATTATGTATTTATAAAATCTTAAATTGTTTTGATTAATATTTTGTTCCATTATTCGTAATATGTGTACTTCCTTTTATTTTTTATTTTAAGTCAAACTATAAAATTTATTTGTATTTTGCTTTCTATACTTCTTTGATTTCGTTACAGTTTCAGTTTGGGACTCAAAACAAATTGAAGGTAAGAAGTAATACATACACATTTAAATATTTTTTAAGGCATAGGTACTAATTTTATAGTTTGTACAATGGGATAATTAGAGTACGGTTACCATCACTTCCTTCCAGAGTCAAACGATCTACCCCTCGTACAAAAAGCATGAATTTCTAACTTTCAAAATAAAAAATGCAGAAACGAGCAAGGCACACAATTAGAGGGCGATGACACAATGTCAAACGTTTGAATTTAGCGAAAGTTTCAGAAATACATATTACTTTCTTGAGTACAATGTTAATCTCACAACTTTTGAATTTTATTATTTTTAAGCTTAAAAGAATAAGAAAAATGGACATAATAATACCATTCAATAATATATATGTATGTATGTATGTATGTATGTATGTATGTATGTACACATGTGTCAGGTTACCGCATTTGATGTGATATGACATCACTAAAAGAATTTCTGCTCTTATAGAAGAAAATCTAGAAAGCTTCCATACAAAGGTGTGAAAGTATGTTCCTCTACAAACTATAAGATTCTTTTTATATTTAAAATTTGCATCATTAAGTTTAAAATCAGTTTTTTCATTCATGCATTAATTTGCGGATCAAAAACTGCAATGATAAATGATCTCACATCATTTTTTTATTTCTTTGTTTATGTCATCTAGAGCACTTAACAAATTTATTTCTCTTCCCGTTTAATATTTTTCTCTTTAAATGTACGCGAATCAGGGATGGAAAATTAAACTTTTTCGGTATCAAAAAAGGTTTTAAATATTGATTTTGATCCAAAAATTATCAAAACTCGTATTTTTTTTCCTTTTATAGTGAATTTATTTCACAATTACAAGAAATACAATACGATTTTAGTTCATCTTTTGTTGGTCTAAGCCACCTTTTAAAAGCTGCATCGTTCTCCCAAGGTTTTCTATATATTTGTTTTTCCATCTAAAGGAAATCCTTTGTTAGATGAAGTTTCACATATAAAATCAATAAAGAATTTACTTTTAATTACTTTTCAGCTTAAATTTATTGCTTAAATTTGCCCAACAAACAAATCAACGTATGTATATCCAGGGGGAGGCCATACTATCCTTGCTATGCATAAATAAATCGTGAAATTTTCTGCACTAATTAAAAAAAGATGCTTGAGAAATTCTAGAATTCAAACTCTTAACAGTTTGCGAGTACTAATCAAAATATAGATGCAAATAATAAGCAGTTGGTTAAAAAAGTGTGTTAGGTGTGTTTGTTTAGACTAGTAGGAAAATAGTTCAATGCCAAAAATTTTGATTATTTAAAACGCACTTAAAAGCACTATGCGAAATTGTTAAAAGCACTATAAATACCCGCATTTAAAAAACGGGTATTTAATAAAATTTCGGGTATTGCTTGAGTAAAAAAAGTTGTCAAGTACATATTGGAAAACCTTTTATATTGAAATTCTATTATAACTAAATGGAGATAGCAAAGATCAAAACTTAAAATGTGTTTCAGGAGTTGATATCGTAATAGTTCGGTTTTCCCTTATTTTTGACATTCAATTTGATGTTGAATTTCTGATATATACAGAGTCTTATATTAGAATTTCATGCCTAACCCTAAAATAAATTTCATTTGTAAACTTTCAAAATTTCAATACAGGCGTATTGGAATCAGTATTAAGAAAGCAGATATTATTGCATTTTTTTACCAGTGAAGTTATATTTTTGCACAATAAAATTTTTATGCAAATTTAGTTGCCATGTAATGTTATGTATTTTATTAAGTACGGAAATAAAGAATAAACAATTTTCTTCTTCAACAGGAAAAATAATAAAAATGTATATAAGTCATCTCAAATTAACTCAATATTGTTATAAATATTTTAAATGATTTACTAGCGTGATATTGTTACTATTTTTTTAAAGACAACATACAAATACCACCTGCTCCCGGATATGGTGGCTATAATACTGGTCCACCAAACAGTAAACCATCTGGTAATAATAGTGGCACAGGCCCGGTACCCAAATCAATGAGCAATGGCAGTGGAAATTCGTCGAGTGGCAAATACCGGCGCTGAATTATGGATACCAATAAACAACTGAATGAGTGAGTAAAAGGTATGATACAATTTTTGTATTCTGTTATTAATTTTATTTTTTTTTTTTTGAAACTTAGTTTTTGTGTAGGTATGTAAATACATAGTTGATAGAAGTCGATCATATTAATTCATATATTTTTGTCCGAAAATCTAGGATTTCTGAAATTATTTCAATTATTTTCCAAATAAAAGTAAAGAAAAGACAAAAGCTAAATGACATAAACATTAGCACATAAATATACACTATAGTACAAAAACTCGTACGTCGGGTCAGCGTTTAAAAAAACTAATATATTTAGTAAAAATTCCCCTCATATTCCATAATTTTATGTGAAAACTAGAAAAATATTTACCTGATAACAAATAAATTTCCAGTTTTCTAAAAAAAATTTTGTACTTGACAACTAGTAAAATTTTTTACTAGCACACAAAATGAAAATAAATTCTCTGTAATATATTGTTCAGCAACAATTTCTTGTCAATGAAAACTAGCCATACACACGAAAATACAAAAAACACATATACAAAATAATCTTTTCATACAATATGCCGCTATCAAACATACCAAATAATAAAATAAATGCCAGTCCAACCAAACACAGGTTCGACTAGTTGACAAACATGTCCATTTTACAATGACTAGTATTTAAAAATTTTTCTCCTTGAATCAACAACCAGCAGATTTCAAGAATTTTTAACAATCAACATTTGCTCTATGAATGTTTACTTGTTGTATGTGAGCTGGAATCTAATCTTCACTTTACCAGCAACCTGCTAACCTAACCTAACCTATGTGTATACATACATACGTACATCTATATACATATGTAGATAAACATCCATACACACATGAAATCTCGTACACGATTTTCATTGTACACATCAAATCATCATAAAGCAAATTTTTATTTGTTAAAAATTCTTGAAATCTGCTGGTTGTTGATTCAAGGAGAAAAATTTTTAAATACTGGTCATTGTAAGATCGACATGTTTGTCAACTAGTCGAACTTGTGTTTGGTTGGACTGGCATATATTTTATTGTTTGGTATGTTTGATATGGCTAGTTTTCATTGAGAAGAAATTCTTGCTGAACAATATATTACAGATAATTTATTTTCATTTTGTGTGCTAGTAAAAATTTTTTTTTAGAAAACTGGAAATTTATTTGTTATCAGGTAAATATTTTTAGTTTCTCTACTATCAAAAATGTAAACGGATCATATTTTCTCACTAGTCGCTAGTATAATAAATAAAAATAAAAAAAACTAATTTTAAACCCTGCTTCGGGTAATGGCCTTTCTGAACACAATCTGGCAGAAATGCCATCCATCTATTCCATCGGTCACTAATTATTGCAAGAATATCAGAAATTAACTTTTTCAAATTGCTTTGTTCATCAAAATTATATAAATAAAAACTTGAACTTCACAGAAGTAAAGCTTATTTTAATCATTTGTTGATGGCAAGATTTTAATGAATATAAAAAATATCATAAAAAATCTACTTTCTCTTTTATTTTTGACTGCATATAGTTCAATGAAGAGACCAACGAATATATGCCAGACGTTAGTCAAAGATTTTACGAGTTATCAGTCTTTTAATACACATATATCTCGTTCCATCATTTTTTTAAAGTTAACAGATATAGAAAATCATAGTTTAAAATGCATGAATAATCTAGCGAGTCATTTCGATTTAGAAAATAATTAAGTCTTGTTCATATTCAAAATACTTTATTATATTACTTAAAATATTATAAGTTTGTAGGCCTTAAATACTTTATGTATTTTATACATATAATTTTTTTTTTAAGTTAAACTGAAATGAAAGTTTTTTGACCATAAAAAGTATGTATTATAAAAGTTTTGAGTTAGTTAAGAATTAAAAACTCAGCTCAGCTTTTTTTTAAACAGATTTAACCGCAATATTTATTTATTCATTTAGTAATTTATATTCTCTCATGTTTTATTCTGAAACTAATTAATATGTAAATTATTTGTATCTTATTGCATTCTCTTTTTAATTTAGGTATGTGCGTTCAAAGTTCAAGATATATAATACACAAATATATAAAAATCAATTATAATACCTATGAATAAAATTATAACAGAAATATTAATAGGCAAACAAATACAAATTGAGGGAGAAAGGTATTGATTGTATAAATCAAAATTAAAACTTTACTCCAAAATATAAAATTAAATAAATATTATAAATTTAAAAATAAATAAGCAGTTTAAGTTTATTGCACAAAAATCAATTGGATTAGTTTATTTAAGATTTTATCGGACGCATTCGTTCCTTATTATTGATTCTATAATCAATACATATGTAGTATGGATGGCTATACAAACAATTAAAACTTATCAGAAGCCATTTGAGTAATTGAATTTTAAGTTTAGAAATAATTAATACAACGTTTTTAATGAGATATCTAAAAGAACCAAAAATTAAGCTTTTCTAATGTTGACTACATAAATATTCAATCAAATTTTAACAGTTCGTTATACTAAATATCTTATTAGCAGCAAAAAAAGGCTACATATATTTTTTTTTATTATTTTTTTTTTTTGAATAAAGCAACTATGTTTGATCTATTATACATAGATATTTATTTTATTTTCAAAATTAAAAATTTTTATATACGTATATGTATTTTACAAAGTCAAACAGCTTAGAATTGATCGAATAAATTCCAATTTCGATTTCAAATTACCATAATAAATAAAATATATTTATATGATCATAATGTTGATTTATAAAATAAATAACGTGAAATAAATCTGCAATGACAAAACTTTCACTGTTGCTGAATATTTTTTAATACAAGTCTGGACTAAAACTAGAAAAATGTAGTTTGCATTCTGTCTTATGTAAATGTCTTGAGAATTTTACTTTATTTCTTTTGCTCTTTTGACTTTGTAAAACTAAGCTTAGAATTAAAAAATAGATAAAATAGCATACGCATTATAAAAAGATGTATGAATTGTTACGAACCCTCTAAGTTTTTTACGTTTTCAATTTATAAAATAGCAATTAATATTACTTTTAAAATAATCTTCATATTATAAAATATCTCATATGAGCAGCTTTGCTTTAAAGTAATTTAAAATTAAAGATTTAATGTACATAACACAAAGAAAAAAGCTTTTGAAACTCATAACAAAAGTTATAAGACGTTTAATTAGCTCTCTTCTAATATTTTTCATTTGCTAATGTATGTATGTATTCGCAATCAAATAGAAAAAAAAAAACATAAAATACACAAATTTTATTGTAATCCATTATAATAATAATAAATTTTAAAATAAATCATATGTATTTTGTGTAAATAATATAACGTACCACTCAGAAACAGTTAAGTATAATAATTCTTTATATCTTAAAAATTAAAATTAAAAAGGTTTTTAAAAATATACACATATGTTTTTTTCTAAAATAATTTTTAGTTTATATGTATGTATACATATTTAATAGTATTACTTTACATATGTTTATGTAATCATATATTTTTTTTATAATTTTTCTTAATTGCTTTATTTGTTACAAGTAGTATTGTTAACTTTCTTTTGCTTTCGGAGTTACGTCTGGCTGATGTATCGTAATATTTAATTGAACCCCATATATTTCTTAAAAATTCTTTATTTGTGTTGTTGACGCTCAGTAAGTATATTTTATATGAAATACTTATAATTGATAATACCCATCAGACCAAAAGTTTCGAATTTGTAACGAATTCGTTCCGAACCGAATTCGAAAATATTTCGTAACGAAAATCATATGAAGTAGTTGACATGACTTCGTAAAGATACTTGTTCAATTCACATGCTCGTATTAACGTCATATGTGTTGTCTAATCGTATAATTATACAATATTGTATTTTTGTTGTTGGTAATTTTCATACAAAAGTGTGTTATAATTATACGATTGAATTTTATATGTGTTTCAATTGTTATATTGAGGCCGGGTCTGGGAATATTCTATTTGTTAAATTAATTTGTAAAAATATTTTATATATGTGATAAGTAACACCAGAAAATACATTCTTCTTAATGATAAATATATACATGATTCATTTCAACTTAATTTTCAAACTAATTTAATCAAAATTGCTTGTCGCTAAAAAAGTTATTATATTTAGCGTCAAATTATAACTCCCACACCTGGTTTCACACCTTGATATAAAACTGACATTTAAATTTTTTGATATTAAACTGACATTTAAAATACGACAAAATAACGATACAACAAATTTGTCTGTTCACAAGCACATAAACAAATATCGTCTTTTTTTAAACCATAAGGCAGACGACTGAGCTTGTGAATTGAACAACTTAGTTAAGAAATCGTAAAGAAATAAACACTATTTAACTTGTTAATTTTATTAATTTTTTCTTGTTATTTATATTTATTAGAGTTGTCAATTATTCGCCTTTCAACTTTGTTCGAATATTTCAAATAATTGTTTTTGTTCGTTCGATCAAACGATTAAAGCTGAAAAATTATTCGATTAATCGATGAGAACAACGAATAAAAAATGATTTAAAAATTTATTAATAAAAAATAAACATTTCCTACAAAAAACTTAAAAATAAAATAGTTGAAATTTTTATTAACAAAAAAATACATAAAACTATTAATTCAAATAAACATGCTTCATTCAGTCAAAAAATATCAAATGATTTTTTTTTTTGTTAAATCAGACAATAGTTTATCTAATTTTTCTGTTCTTCATCTGAATTATTGTGGTTACTTTCAGCATAAAATAATCTGGAGTATAATTCATTTGGATATTCTTTAGTTTCACTTTTTTAAGAATATTTTAAAAAACTTTCATTGCTCGGAAAATTTCCAGAATTTAAAAATATTATTAACGTTTCATTCAAAACATACCACGACTACTAGGTATGCGCAGTTCGACATCAACTACAAACATCCAAAATAACAAATATAAAAAATTTTTACGTATGCATTTGAAACTAAAAAAAAATTGTTCGATTAATTGACATTAATTAATCGATTTATTCGTTATTCGAAAATCGGCATTTTAAAATTATTCGAACAAGAGTTTCGTTCTGTTTGATCGATTAATCGAATTATTCTTAATCGGTTGACAACTCTAATATTTATCTATTGAACTAAAAATAATATTAACAAATTTGAAGTGATTTTCCAATACTGACTTAATAATTAAATTTAAAAAAAAAAATTCATTTCACACACTCAAATTAAAAACTGCAATCGAAACCAAAATGCAAACTTGTAAACATCAAATATAACTTCAGACATAATACCGAAATGTCTTAAAGAATTCGTAACAAATTTGTATTTAGAAATTCTACCGAAATGTTTTAACGAATTCGATACGATAAATCTAACTTCCGAAAAAGTCGAAACCTTTGGTTTGGTGGGTACATATACAGTCGAAACTCTCTATAACGAATTCCAAGGGACTGGATATTTACTTCGCTATAAAGAAAATTCGCAATTTGTAGTAGTCAGTTATTTTGGTTTGAAGTACATTTTTCCACTTTTCTTTTTCTATATAATTTTCTAATACATTTAGAGAAGTAAACACAGTATCTGGTACGTTGGTTTTCATTTCCAAATAGGTACGGAAACCTTCAACTGATGAAGAAACTTGTCCATATGTGGGTAATGGTTTCGCAATATCAGCAGATTCTTCTTCGTATTCATCTGAATCTGTTAAAAGAGAAATTATAATGTACATCAGAAAATTATTAGCCACGGATTTTCTTTATTATTGTTTCTTTACCTTTACGATTCAAAGCATCAGACTCTGCTTCTGAGTTGTGAAAGCAACAAAGTACATACAGAGCAACAATAACAACACCAATAACACACAACAAAGCGACGTCGATTTCTTTTTTGTGTGCGTGCGTTCGGTTTTACCTACCACTGATATAAATAATAATGAAAAATTATTTGAATAAATTCGTTATATGGAGATTGAAAACGCTTCAATCTTGAAGTTACGGTCGCAAAAATGCTTCGTTATAAGGAAATATTCGCTATAGGGAAATTCGTTATATGGAGATTATAATACAGGGCCTGTTCGTAAATGCAAAACTGCTCTGCATATTGTGCGCAGTACGTTCATATATGCAAATAGTGGCAACTCTGCAAAAGGTATGCGTTCAAAAATGCATCGCTGCAGTATATTATGCGCAAATAAACACAAAACACTAATCATAAAAATGGCTGATGCAACGGAAATTTTTTATTTTATTATTTGTTTTGTTTATTATTTCTTAACCTTTTTCTTTCTTGTAGATTAGACAATTTTACATCATTAGTTGTATCGTCCAGCTCAAAAATTAAACTTATCATTAACTTTTCCATTTTTGTTAAATTTTTTGGTTCATAAATACAAACATTAAAATGCGCAAAAAGAAGCATAAGCAACAGCTGATTAGCAGTGGCAGTGCAAAATAATCATATTATGCAGCGCAGTGATGCATTTACGAACAGGCCCACACTCAAAGTAGACCCAAAATACAGTGTTCTTATAATTGCTTCGCAATAAAGAAAACTTCGTTATATAGGAGTTCGTTATAGAGAGTTTCGACTGTAATAGATATTGTTTGTTTAATTTCAAGTACATTTCTAACACCAATTGAATGAAATTATCTGTTAAATGTCATATCTTAGAAATATTGTGAGTTGCCATATTATTGAAAATGCCATTTGATATAATTGGTGTGTTCACACTGCAGTCATATTGTCATAATGTCTTACATATAATAAGACTTTTTTAGGTGTGTTTATGGTTTGTCATAAAATAACAGTAGAAATCTTAGTCGAGCAGCTAAAACTCTTCAGTCGAGCCGGCGATAATATTTACAAGCCGCCGATACTTATAAATAACACAAGAATAAAAATATTTGTTTGTGTAATTGATCTGCCTGGCAACTTGTGAACGATTTTCAACTTGCCGCCGTCCAAAAAAATTGTTCAGCTCATGTTACCAGCAACAGCTGCTTTTGTTAAAAAACAATTTGATAATTTTAATTGATAATGAACATTTTAGAAGATTTACAGGAAATTTATTGTTTTCTTTATTAACAAGCCGGACTGAATTTAAAAAAAAACATTTACATACATATAAGCCAAAATGCAAACGTATGCGCCGACGTATCCGACTAAAAAATGGAGTGTTGTTAAATGCTTATCAGATGGCACAATTATGACAGAGCACACTAATTTATGGCGGGGTGTTCACACTTGTCATATTTTGGTGTGCTATTATTTTATGACTTATGACTACATTGTGAACACCCCAAATGTAAAGAAGTTCCAAAAACTTAATTAATTCTATTCGCAAAGGTATTGCAACTTTCCTTAAATATGTACATAATATATTATGTACATATTTGGTATACAAATACAATTGCAAATTAACTTAATTTTACAAAGAAGTTAATTCATAAAGGAGCAGGTTAGAATCTGTGGTAGCAATTGAAACTGCAAACTCCACAGTGAAGGTATATCAAATCAATTAAAAAAATTTCAGAAACTTCTCGCTTCCCAAAAGAAGCTGTTTCAGTAGTGACTAGTGTAATTTTCATTAGAAGTGGTTAGACTTTATATTCGATAAGAACTTATTCCAAAAAAAAAAAAAAATTGTCGAAATCTATCAAGTCGAATTTGACAAGATATCTAAACTTTGTTAAAATCTTAAAAACAATGAAAAATTTTATACAATCGTTTAAGGCGTTAAGATGGTATGAGTGGGGTACATAGTTACACACATATGTACATATACATATATACACCGGTGAGCTGCAACAAATACTTATATTCGAGCCCACTTATTCCCTAACGTTGAATTTTAAGAACAACACAAACAAGTATTACTCAATTTTATACTCGTTCGCTTTTTATGCACAAGCAGAAAATTCGTCAACAAGTGTAAATCATTTCGATCATGTGATGCGAATGTGCATGATCTGATTACGTGATACAATGAATATAAGGCATTTGCAGAAATACAAAAAACACCAACTCTATGTATTTTGTTGGTGGAAAATTTGATTTCGGAAGTCAAAAGTATAAATATGTATGTGTGCATGTTTCAAACTGTGAGAAAAATATAATTAAAAATTATTTATTCAAATGCGAGAACAAAATTACTTGAATAACTGAATAACAACACGTTGGCTTCGATTTAAAATGAGTTTCATGCTCTTAACGACACAGTCAGAACATACATTCATGTTAGCACAAAACAACAAGTGAATAAAAACGAATGTTTGAAACGAACGGTTGCGTAAACAAGTGTTTACGTGTTTAAAAATCAATGTGCATAATCAAGTATACCCGACAATTAAGCACTTGCTGCAGCTCACTGATATACACAACCAAAATGTCAAGATGTAGAGCCAATAAGTTTTACATTTGAAGGTCTTTTCACAGTTCGTTCATTGCAGCCACCCCATGCTTTTAGAACAATGACAATAATTTTCTCCTCAATGATTATATTCTTATATTAAGAATTATTTATTTCTTTTTAGTTCGATTAACTACAAAAATTTAGGCTGGTGTTGGCTGAAGTGGTTAAAGCGTTGACTACTCAGCAAACAATAACTTGCGACCTGGGCCCAAATCATTACATCCGTGAACGTACAACTGGTCAGGGTAATGTCCCATCCAATTATACAGTTAGTCCTACGTTCACGGATGTAACGATTTGGGCCCTGATCGTTTAAATTGGGTTAAAATCAAGTTGAAATACACTGAAACGAAAAAAAAAAAATATTTTGCAGCCTCATGCTTCATGGAAACAGACATAATCTTAAAAAAATCTTGTATTTTTCATTCGAAATAGAACAACTAAAAGTCGCTTTTCAAGAAGTTAAACAAAATCGTATATTTAAATACAACTTTTGTATTGAAAGAACGTTCGTACAGGAACTGGCAATTATTTTAAACAGACTTTTTTCACAACTCCGTCTAATGCTTATTAGTTATCATTAAAAAAAATATATAAGAACTGTTATCAAAATGTTTTTTTAAAGAATATTTTTTCTCCTCAAATTTTTTCAAAATGTTAGAAGAACGGACGTTTAGCATTTTCCATAACAATATAAAGCAGGTAATACTCATTGTAATGTAGCTTAATTATAATTTAAGTTAAGTTACTAATTATGTATTTATAAAATCTTAAATTGTTTTGATTAATATTTTGTTCCATTATTCGTAATATGTGTACTTCCTTTTATTTTTTATTTTAAGTCAAACTATAAAATTTATTTGTATTTTGCTTTCTATACTTCTTTGATTTCGTTACAGTTTCAGTTTGGGACTCAAAACAAATTGAAGGTAAGAAGTAATACATACACATTTAAATATTTTTTAAGGCATAGGTACTAATTTTATAGTTTGTACAATGGGATAATTAGAGTACGGTTACCATCACTTCCTTCCAGAGTCAAACGATCTACCCCTCGTACAAAAAGCATGAATTTCTAACTTTCAAAATAAAAAATGCAGAAACGAGCAAGGCACACAATTAGAGGGCGATGACACAATGTCAAACGTTTGAATTTAGCGAAAGTTTCAGAAATACATATTACTTTCTTGAGTACAATGTTAATCTCACAACTTTTGAATTTTATTATTTTTAAGCTTAAAAGAATAAGAAAAATGGACATAATAATACCATTCAATAATATATATGTATGTATGTATGTATGTATGTATGTATGTATGTACACATGTGTCAGGTTACCGCATTTGATGTGATATGACATCACTAAAAGAATTTCTGCTCTTATAGAAGAAAATCTAGAAAGCTTCCATACAAAGGTGTGAAAGTATGTTCCTCTACAAACTATAAGATTCTTTTTATATTTAAAATTTGCATCATTAAGTTTAAAATCAGTTTTTTCATTCATGCATTAATTTGCGGATCAAAAACTGCAATGATAAATGATCTCACATCATTTTTTTATTTCTTTGTTTATGTCATCTAGAGCACTTAACAAATTTATTTCTCTTCCCGTTTAATATTTTTCTCTTTAAATGTACGCGAATCAGGGATGGAAAATTAAACTTTTTCGGTATCAAAAAAGGTTTTAAATATTGATTTTGATCCAAAAATTATCAAAACTCGTATTTTTTTTCCTTTTATAGTGAATTTATTTCACAATTACAAGAAATACAATACGATTTTAGTTCATCTTTTGTTGGTCTAAGCCACCTTTTAAAAGCTGCATCGTTCTCCCAAGGTTTTCTATATATTTGTTTTTCCATCTAAAGGAAATCCTTTGTTAGATGAAGTTTCACATATAAAATCAATAAAGAATTTACTTTTAATTACTTTTCAGCTTAAATTTATTGCTTAAATTTGCCCAACAAACAAATCAACGTATGTATATCCAGGGGGAGGCCATACTATCCTTGCTATGCATAAATAAATCGTGAAATTTTCTGCACTAATTAAAAAAAGATGCTTGAGAAATTCTAGAATTCAAACTCTTAACAGTTTGCGAGTACTAATCAAAATATAGATGCAAATAATAAGCAGTTGGTTAAAAAAGTGTGTTAGGTGTGTTTGTTTAGACTAGTAGGAAAATAGTTCAATGCCAAAAATTTTGATTATTTAAAACGCACTTAAAAGCACTATGCGAAATTGTTAAAAGCACTATAAATACCCGCATTTAAAAAACGGGTATTTAATAAAATTTCGGGTATTGCTTGAGTAAAAAAACACTAAAAATACCCGAAAAGCACCAAAATGGCAACTCTGAATTTCATGTTTTAGTAAATAAATTCCACTAAATGAGGCTCCATGAAAAATGGCCTCAAACTAAAAAATTACAAATGGCCCAAAACATAAAAATGAAAAATGGTCCCAAAATAGAAAAAAATGTCCCTAAAAGAAAATATATCCCAATAAAATTGGTTTATTAAAAAGTACCTTCTAAAGAAATTATTAGTAAACGGCAACGTTGATCGAAATTCTATGGAAGAAGGAAACCTTGAGTACCGCCTAAGTCCGGCTATGCAAAAAAACTTTTACTAAGCGACTGCCTTTGCTTGAAGCACCATGAGGGAGAAAGTGCTTGCGCCGAACCATTGCCCAAATAAAATAAGTCCCAAAAAAATCCTTTTTTTTTTTTTTTTGATAATTTTATTATTGAATCTTTAATAATAAATTGAAACATCAATAAGTTATTCAAATTTTAATCTAAAAATGTTAAATATATGTTTAGCCAATGCTAAATTTTTAATTTCGACGGTTGATTTTTGTTGATTTACATCTCTCGTATACCGCTGAGAGTAAGAGTATCCCTCCTTCTCAATCTGGTGTGGCCTTTATAATTTAGAATATTGCGCGCAAGTGGATTTGGATGCAACTCAAGTTTTCTATGTATTTTTCGCGTGCTTTAAAAATACTGTCTTCACCAAGGGAATATCAAGATCTTTGCGAATTCGCTGATTGCGGATATACCAGGGGGCTGCTGTTATTGTACGTAGAATTTTGTTTTGTTGCCTTTGAAATTCTATGCAATTTATAACTTTCAAGAATTTATATCAATATACAACAATTGATGATGCCGAACTCATAATAATGAAAAACTACGAATAAAATTTAGAATATGATGCGAAACATATGCTGTTGATAATTCTTTTAGTTTTTCTTTTAACTTTGTGTTAAAACTTTTCTTTTATAGGTAATTTGTTTGTTTCTATAGAAAATGGTCCCAAACTAAAATAAAGTTGAAACCTTAAAGTAACACCAAAATGGGAAAAATAGTCCAAAATTTTTCTCATGTCTTTTAAAGAGGCCCCACAATATTTCCATTTATAAAAACACAATAAAAAATGTTAATGCCATTTTGCCTATTTTGGGGAAATTTTTTTATTGGGGGTAGTTTTACTTACTTTGGGACAATTTTACATTTATTTTAGTATTTTAATTTTAAAAACTTGGTGCCAACAGCAATTAGGCCATTTGGCAATGCATAGAAATTTTAAAAATAAATCCTTAAGCCAGCCTAATGTATTTGGCCTTTTTAGACTTTCTATGTATTGGAATAAAGTAAATAAATAAATATTTAATGTATATATTAATATATTTTTATATAATAATGATATTACTGAAAGAGTAACAAATAAGGGCCAAATTTACAATAATTAGTTAGCTATTAGTAAACTAAAATGATAACTATTGTTTAACAAATACTTCATATTCACTGTGTATTATATTTAACCAACACTCTTAATATGAACAAAAAATGGTAACCATATCAAACTATTAACTTTCAGTACTGGCAATTCTGTTATAGCATATGGTTTTTGTTTACATTTGACATAGTATTTCTTAATGGCGTATACATTCAAGAACTTGCCACGCCACCTACTTGCTAAGACGGAATCTATCCATAAAATCTTTTTAGATTACGTTAGCGACGATCAGCAACAATATTCCGCGTATTATCAGTATTAGAGTCACTTTCAATATCGGGCTCCGCGTTTTCAATTTCACATGCCATATCTAAAATTTTTCACAAAACAAAAATACTAATAATAAATTCCAACGAATCAACTGTTGTCTAACTGTTAGTTAACCAATGACGCTTGATGGTTTAACTAATGTTAAACTAGAAGCTGTACATCAAATATTATTAGTTAAACTATTGCTATTAGCTAACTAATGACTGTGCATTTGGGCCTAAGTCACTAAAGTAATACAGTAATGAGGTATAAAAACAAATAAGTGTTCTATATATACTCGTATGTATGAGTATTTTGTATCCTACAAATATTATAAAAGAGAAAGTTTTTATGTTTGATTGTTTAGATTTTTGCCTTTTTGTTCCTTCTACACTCAACCAAAACCTTTTTTTTTCGTTGATTTAACGAATTATTCCTTATTTTTTATCCAAGGAACAGGTTCTTTGAACACGACGTATGGCAATCATTGGCTTGTTAAATTCAACGTACCAGTTCGTAGAAGTTAAGAAACCATACGTTGCAACCGTACGTTGATTTTTTTTTTTTATGATTTTTAAGAATTTATTCCTTGATCCAACGTGTTCTTACAACAAAATCGACGGATATTACTTAAAATCAAGAAACACGTTCTTTGAATCAAAGTATTTGTTCATAGTGTTTAAATAAATGAGCGAGTTTCTTAAATTCAACGTATTATACGTTAAATCAAAAAACTAGTTCATGGTTTAATTCAACGAATAAAATTAAATAATGGTTTCAACGTTGAGTTCGTAAATACATAAAATTTTACTTTTAATTTCAAGGAATGTTTTATTGAAACAACGTATAATACGTTGAATTTCAAATAATTTAATTCAAGGAACGGGAGTTCGTTGAAGTTATGTAAAACTGTTTTTTTTTTTCAGTGTAATATAGCCTAGTTGCCCTTTGATGAAATTTAGTAATTGGACATCATATGAAGAAATAAAATATAGGGTACTTTTTAAGGGATAAAAGCGGGGCAAATTGGTACTCTTGGTACTTTTTATTTTTAAACTAATTTTTTATACATTAACATAACATGTTTATAAAACACAACATCTATGATGATGTTTTAATATGTGGATTTTCAATACGAATTGTCTAAAGTCCAAGAAACAAGTGTCCAAATCTTCTGGTGGCTTCGGAAACCTGATTTCACGTACAGACAGACGGAAATGGCTCATTCAACTTTTCTATCTATAAAAATAGAGTATATGTATACTTCACACATGGAATGACAAACCTATAAATACTGTTACCATTTTTGGTGAAGGCTGTAAAAAGTAGAATCACATAAATTTTTCCATCACTGACTGGAATTAAAATGTACATAAATTTTTATATAAACATATTATTCTTTATTTATAATGTACATACACTTTTTCTTCCAATTGCTTTTGCGCTAGACAAGTGACCATTTCCAAATTAGTTTCATGTTGATAGTGTGATCGCTAAGTTCATTCTTTCGTAATATAAAAATATTTGAAGCTTGTGTGCGCGATTTTTTCACAATCTGGATACATTATCTTCTTATTGCGTTTAAGACGAGAAGACAAACAACATCTGTTTATTGATTTAAACAAATACAAAAATATACATGCATACATACATAAATATAAATATATTTTAAAGTTAAATGTAAGTAATTTATTTTAAAAAATCATTTTGAATTGGGATTGAAATATTCAATACTTTTGGAATTTTAATGTATATTTTGAGTTGAAAATTTGTTTTCTAAAACAAACTAAATATGCAATTAAACGGCCTATTCATAAAAACTTATCAAATCTTTGTAAAAAGTTTAAAGAACAAAATTTATTTACAAAGTTTTTATAAATTGTTATAAACAAAGCACTAAAAATTTAAAAAAAAAAATTAATTCAGTTAAATTTTGATCGCTTAGTTCTGACTTTACTCTGTTTTAAAATGGAGTTCAGTGAATTTTTGATTGTACACATACATATGTATGCCCCAACTGCAAGAAAACCCGTTCAAACCAAAAAACAATCGGTCAATATATTGAGGAGTTGGTAACATATGGTGGTGGTGGGAAAAAACTTGCCCCCAATTTTTGAAAAAAGTTATCCTACCAAACTGCAAGCAAAACCTTTTAGGGGCTGTGCACATATTACGCAACGCTGTTTTCAGAGATTTTATACCCCCCCCCCCCCCCCTCGTAACGCTTTTTACAAATTTTTAAGTGCAAAATTTTTAATCCGTAACAAATCTTAAACAAAAAATTAATTTTAAAATCTGGTTTAATCGGTGAGTTATGGGGGTTCAAACATTAACAACAACAAAAAAAATACTTTTGTAACTTGTAATTAGAGAAATGCCCCCCTTAGTAAAGAATTAAAAATGAAAATGGTGTACCATCTGATAAAAATGTATAATTTTCTCTGATAAAACTCCTTCTATTAATTCAGAAATTTACTGACTGACGGGTATTTACTTTGTGATGGACTTAAGGAACCGGTTGTATCGTAGACATAGATAATCTAATGAAAAATCATTCGTCCGAATTGTGGAAACAGTACCTACATATCGTCACCTAAAACCCTCAAGGCCGTAAGTCCTCTTATATTATTAAATTTAGTACTACATTTTTAAAATTTTATTTATTTGTTGCGGGTTAGCAATATCTAAATATATTTCGTTGGTTGCTATACCAACTCATCAGTAGTTGTTTACCATTTATGTTTGAAAAGATCCAGAAAGTAAAGACTTGATTTTCCCTGTGTATCATGAATCTGTACATAGAAAAATTAATGGAATAATATAATAATATAAAAACAACATTAATGGAATATGGATTTAAGTGCACAACTAAAAGATCGCTTTCGTATTATCAAATTTCGAATTTAAGCTCGCATTTGCAAACATACTCGTACATACATAATTAATGAAACTAAAACTCATCTAAGAATTGTTTAATTTCTCGGTAAACAAATTAGATTAACTGCCTATTTCACGATGTCGAAAGAATTTTTTTTCATATGTGTTCATTCTTATAATTATGTGCATTTGAAGCAACAATAAATTCTAAAATTTTATTTTTGTATTAAATGTATTTGTACGAATGAAAACCAAATTCAAAATTCTTTCGACATCGTAAAATCGGCAGCTAGAAATAAGTTTTATTTTTGCTTAAAAATTAAAAATTCAATTGAAGATTATTGCTTCACATTGAGTTTACTTTTAAAATTAGTACATATGTACTTAAAATCCTTTATTACTTTTTTTATTAAGATACTCACCGTCCTTCATAACGAATTTTATACATACATATCGCTCATTTACTCAAACAACGTCATAACTCAAAAAATTAAATTTTGGAGTTAATGATGCAGAATTGTTCGCTGGGCTATGCTTTATATTGTATATAAATTTCATATTTATATCTTCTATACTTTCCACGTTTTTACAGAATAAGTCAGACACTTTACAAGGTAGTAAGAACGAATAAAAAACTTCAACTGCGATTTTCCCGAAATGGATTTTTTTGAGTTATGACGTTCTATTAGTAAATGAGCGATATGTACATATATGTAGTAGGTACGTTAGATAAAAAAAATATTCATGTTCAATTCGTATTGTTTAAATCAATTGCTGCAGTTTATAGAAAATAAAGTTTTACAAGGCCAATGATCATATCAATATTAATTTAACCGACATCAAAAGAATTTTATTTCTATTCTTACTTCTTACATTTTTCATATTTTTATGCGCGCGCCATCATGTCTTCCTTGATTGTGTAATTTAGATACATTTTAATTAAAATATACAACATATTAATCATAAGTAGTGCACAGTTGCTAAATTAAAGAAATGAAAATTAATATTGCATTATTGTACACAAGCAAAGACATCTTTGTCAAGATCAATGGATTTCACCTTTTGATCACAGCCTTGAGATATTCCAAGTATTACAAACATACGTACTAAGCATAGTCTGGAACATATGTATGTACATCTGTTTCCCCACCACGTGCGAGTAGTATGCTATTCTATAAGTTTTCGACTACGCTCTCACAACGACAGGAGGAGATGCTCGGGTACACTACAGAAAATCTTTTATCGGATAGAGTTTTGAGCGAATAGAATTTTCCGGCATTCCAGTTAGAAATCCCTTTATGTGCCCTCTTTCATCAACGAGCTGCTTTGAGTCTGACCGCAGACTTTATCGATAATGGGATAAGCTGATTACAGGAACACATTTTTGAATTAGTATAAAATTTCATATGAAGTTAAATGAGTATTCTATTTTACTTAAGTAGATGAGTTTCCCATATTGCTTCAATGAGAAGCTATAAAGTCCCAAATTATTCCACTTTATGCTTGGTTTATGATATTTTATATATCTCCACCGTTTCGATATTTTTTGTGTTCATATGATTCCCAGAAGGTTCTAAGGAAAATCTGCTTTGGTACCTACACCAGTTATCTTTCATATTTTTATAGAATAAGATTTTTAGTGGATAAAATAAAATTTGTCTGCTAAAAAGCGTATTAGCTTTCAACATAGACGGCCTTTACACTATGCAACTTTGTTGCATGCAATTTTTATTTTTAGTGGGAGTGTTGTAATAGAAATGTATACATTTTATATTTCATCTCTCGCTTTCTCTCTGAAAAAAAGAGATTTGCATACAACAAAAATGCGTAATGTAGATGCCGTTTAGTCTCCTCAAGTTTAATAACGTTTAATACAGCGTCTTTATAATTTTTTTTTTTATATTCCCACCAAATAGATTTATTCCTCAAGGCCTTGAAATAGATGTTTTGTTTCAATGACGACCTCTTCATTTCTTTTTCTTTCATCCCAGCGATTTATTTAAATGTGGCCAAATTTGGAAAGTGCGGTGGTGGATGAGGAAGCATTTCGTAGCTCAATTTAGCGACTACACAAGTGTGTTTCCGCTAGATATGTTAATTTCTTGCTTTTAAATAATATTGAGGCTGGGGGAGAGCCGTTAATAATTTTCCCTGTCCGTATTCTTGTTGGCCGACAGACTCACCTTGCCCATCTCTGGTGAAAACGATTTAATTCTTCTTCAGTCTCTGGTTATGAAACGACGCAAAAGTCGTATGTTTTTGGTTAGAGACTGAACATTCGCAGTCCAATCTAAGAACCCACCGTGTTTAAATTAAAGCTTTTTCATTTTCACATATCCAATAATTCATGTGATCCACTCACTCTGTCAAAATGCCTACAGCCTTTTGTTCTCTGATCCAATATCATTCCACGGATTTTATTTTTATTTATGGTGCAGAGTTTCTAAAGTATTTATCAAGCTTGCCTTTGTTTCAGTGATGGTTTATTTTTATTAATAATATTTTAAATCGCAGTTTGAGACTTTATTTTAGAGGGTTGTCTATCGAAATATGATAAATACGGGATTTGATAAATAATGAGTTGTCGCCTTTTTATATTAAGGTAACGATATGTATGTATGTATGTATATGAAGATATTGCACAGTAAATCGTAAACAGTCGCTACTCGAAATATTTTAAAATGCTTTTTATTTCATAAAGCAGTTCACAGATCAAATCTGTAACGTTCATGAAAACTTATTTTCCATTACCGCCTTTCTTAAGAGGAAAAATACCGTGGTTTTTGTACAGCATCATCGCTATTTTGCCTCTCCTTAACATTTGTGATTTTTGAGTTGTTCATGTTTATGATGTAATTTCATTCCATATGTATGTGTGTATATGTAAGTATTCTTACGTTTCAATTTAAAGATTTTCTTGTACATGGAAATATGAAAATACAAACATTCTTATCTCACCAGCAGCTGCTCAAAGTTCACGCAATAAAAACAAACATTTTAAGTAAACTTCCCCTAAAAATGAATCGGACCGACTTTGTGTGTATGTATTAGTGATGTTACGAATATCAATTCTTAGTATTCGCAAATACGAATACGAATATTTAAATCATGTAAGAACTAAGCATAATAAGAACCAAGCACATTAAGTAAAGACAACCACTACTTAAACTATTTACTAAAATACTCGAGTATTTTTGTAAGTTTTATTTGGTTTGTATGAAATTTCGCTTTTATTTAATTTGATGTTAAGATCAAATTATCAACATATCAATAGTTGTATATACTTAGATAGGTATGTACATATGTATATTCCATAAAATTAACTGCTAAATTAATGCTAAAAATAAAAACCAAGAAAATGCTTAAAATACCCACATGGTAAAATAAGAACCTTGCAAAATACCTACAGAATATTAGCAAAAAAAATGTTTACTCTACTTATAGTGAATAAGAATGAGTAAATACAAATACTCTGAGCGTATAAAGAGAATAAATGTTGTGTTTGTTTTTTTTTTCGTTTTGTATTTACTTGCTTTGATTCCCTTTTGTACTTGGATTTACTCTGAGAATTTTTAAAAAAGCAAATGTTTTTGAATTTAAATGTACTTAGTGCAAAAGCCTAATATCCACAAATACATGTTGCATATCGTTTCCTTAGTCGGAAAAAGTGCTAAGTCCACTTTTCGTCGAAATTGAGATTTTGATGTAGCTTGCTAGTATAATTCAAAATACATCATTTACAAGCAAAAATAATACCATTATTTTGTTTTTTCTTGTTGGAATGGAGTGGTAGGCAAATATGCTAAGTCCAAAAAAAACAATTTTAAAAGTAAGAAAATATGCCAAGTCCAGTTGAAAGGAACAAATTTTTTTTTTTTTTTTTAATAAAGGCTTTTCTTTTCAAGTTGAATTATAAAGAATTACAGCAATTTGGCAATATCTACAATATTAAATATCATATAAATCGTTATATCAAATTGATTACAGTTTTAAATGCTTTTGCATGCATTGAGAATTTTGGTTATTTTCAATATTTTTTTTTCGTCTTCGGTATAACCACTCATCTAAAACAATCTTAAGTATTTACTGTCTTCAGTCGAATTATATACGGGTTTGTGAATTTTAAAAAATATAAAATATTGCAAAATACCATAATTATACAGTTTTTTGACGCCGAAGGTAACTATTTATTGTATCTGGGACCCCTTGTTAATAATAAATTTTGTTAGACTCTGCTGAGAAAAATAACTACAATTGTGGCGATTATGGAATTGAGACGGATGATGATGCTCACAAAGAAAAGAATTCAACAGCAGAAAGGCAATGCTTGAATTCCTTTTTTAATTCTCTGCCTTCAATGGAATCACATTATTGTCGCGCCAAAACTCAAATAAAGAAGCTCTACGATTTTTATGTTAGTGCCTAGTGCGCTAGAAGAAATATTCCTCCTCTTTCTACTGCGGTCATCTACGATTTTTTATTCTAAATATTCTGTACCTATTTTTTTTAACATAAGAAGCTTCCGCTTAAAATAAATACACTATTGAATTCCATATAATCGTATAATTTTAAGCAATAGGATGTTCCCTATATCGCAAAAATATACCTTTTTATTATTACTTATTTCTTTTTCTTTAAACTAATAATTCTTATTCTTATTTATTGTTAACCAATTAATATTTTGTTTACCAATAAAATAACTACATTCTTGTTAACACCAAATACATTTACTTTTTAAATAGTTTTATTGAGGTTTTTTGGTTACAGCGAACACCGTTCTAATGATTTATGCTTCATAAGGAACAATTCTTTAAATTAAATTCCAGAAATAAAAAAACATATTTAAGGAAAATTATGCTAAGTCCCTGCTAAAATAATGAAATTTCAAAGAGCAAATGTGCTAAGTCCAAAAAAGCCTATAAGTCCGCAAATGATTTATTTTAAAATCCTACGATTACTGGTAATTTAAAAGGATGGACTAAAGAAAAAAACTGCATTTACAGATTTTCAAATAGTCTACTAAAAAAAAAACTTAGACAGTTTTTTGTCTCTATTGAATAATTTGAAAAAAATGGACTTAGCACTTTTTCCGACTAAGGTAACGATCTATATATACATACATACGCGTACATATATGTATACATACATATGTACGTATGTGTATTTATTTTTTTAAATTTTGTATAATTAGCTAAGTAGGTACACTAAACTTTAATTAAAAAAAAAAACACATAATACGAGTAATCATAACGGACGAGTATACATATGTTTCATGTCCCTGAAAATTTAAATTACTACAAAAAGATAAGAATTGAACTTTTATGGTGTAGTTTTAAAATACGTAGATGTGCATGTGCATGTGTACATAAACTAAAGCTACGTTCATATTTATCAAATATTTGTCGAAAAAAACGTAACCAAAAAAAACTAATAATTTATTTCCTTTAATTCCAATATTTTTTTAATTATGGGTTCGAATTTTTTAAAAACTGTATAAAAATACTCTTTTGGAGAAGAATTAATTTTATTTTGTAATATAAAAATCGTGTTAAATGAAACTATCCCTAAGCAAAACTATTGGTTACGTTTTTTGGGCAAATATTTGATAAATGTGAACGTAGCTTAATACGCATAGTTTGTGTTGAATTGATCGAAAAATTGAACTGTTTTTTTTTTTAATTTATTAACACATTTTAATGTTGTTCTTTATTTAACGCGGTTTGTTTAATATGTATGCTTCTTATCTGCTCATCCTTATCACTTCCGTTATTGAAATTTATATTTTGCTAGATCTGCCATGAATGAGACTATATATGTACATACTTTTTAGACAAATTACACTGTGATAGTTTTTGACCCGAAAAAAATGAACTTCGATGAATTCTTTTCGAACTATTAGGGGGGACTTCCCTGAGTGCTAAACTACATGTGGAAGTGTCAGATTGGCTCCAGTTTTTGAGAAATCGGTATATACTCGTATCCATGAAAAATGGATATATATATTATAATATTTTTCCAAGCATTCTTTTCCATGTTAGAAAGGCAAACAAATTTTGCTAAGCTTACAGGTTGCCTAGAAATGAGATGGAATTGTACCTATCAAGAACTTGATCTCAGTACTTTTTACGGCCGAAACTTTTTGGATACGAACTTGGCCTTATTTTCACATTTATATTTTTGTGTGGATATCATTTATTTTTTCTAAGTTGTTTTTGTATAAATATTTATATGTATTGCTTATCTGGCCCTACCTGTGTACCAAATTTCAGCTTTCTAGCTATACTGGAAATGCCCCATACAAATAAGGGAACCCTAGTCCCCCCAAGGTGAAAAGTGCCCGTTTAAAAATTATTTTTGTTAATTTCTCACCAGGACCTACCTGTGTACGAAATTTAAGCTTTCTAGCTCAACTAGAAGTGCCCATACAAAAAAGGGGCATGATTGTAACCCCAGATGAAAAGTGCCCGTTAAAAAATCATTTTCGGTAATTTCTCATCACTACCTACCTGTGTACTAAATTTCAGCTTTCTAGCTATACTGGAAGTGCCCCATATAAAGAAGGGGAACCCTAGTCCCCCCGGCTGGAAAGTGCCCGTTTTCAGATTTTTCTGTTTATTTTCTCACCAAGACATACCTGTGTACCAAGTTTCAGCTCTCTAGCTTTACTGGAAGTGCTCAATTATATTGATGAGTCAGTCAGTGAGTCAGTGAATATGTACTAAAATATGGACTTTTCATACCTTAATATCTCGGGAAGCTTTTATGGTAGAACTTTCAAATTTAACCTGTGAGGTCACCTCTGTGGGTAGACCTTATGTTTCAAGTTTCATTATATTATGATCAGGGGGAGTTATGAGGGGGGTAAAAATAGCTCGAATGGTTTCGTGTAAATATACATACACACTGTGTGGCCGAACTTGGCCTGGCGCACTACCGTGCGCATAATAAATTCAACATTAACTTTCATAGCTTTGTGGTAAACTAAATGGGTCTTATATGATGCGTGTTCAGAACGACAATTGAATATAAAAACTCCAATGATTAAATTTTCAACATCGATTACTATCTACGAATATCTGCGCCACACTAAAATTATTTCTTGCACGGTCAGTCCAATTATGAATACTTATTTCTAGGAAATTTTTTCCCTTTTTTCTATTCCTCCTATTATTAATTGCGCTTTCCATATTAGTGATGTTACGAATACTCGTATTCGATTATTCGACTATTCGCCTATTTTAAGATATTCGTATTCGCCAAATTCAAGAAAATATTTCTCGAATAATTTGCACGTACATTTTCCAAGAAAAAAAAATCATACAAAAAGTTTAAAAAAGTACATAAAATGAACAAAAAATATAATAATTTATAATAATTTTTATTTAAAGAAAGAAATCCCTTTATCTTCGACGCAAGATAATAATCTTCCTATAAAAAAATATATATATATCGTTACTATCATTCAAAAGTTAAAGTCTTATATGTAAATTCATATCACGTTAAGTTAGTAATCAATTCTCAGTAGAGAAATGTTGTACTTCAAAAATGGAAGAACTAAAATTTAATATGGGAAAGTCCACCAAGACAGGTGGCTGCGCCATATGCCCAAATAGCACTGAATTACTAATTAAAAGTGCAAACAGAGTGAGAAAAACGAAATCTGAAAGTATGTAAGTAAAATAATTTAAAAATTTTCAGTAGTGGTCATCTAATTCGGCATCTCAATGTCAAATAATAAAGTTAAATATCTAAAGTAGGGTGACAGTTTTTTGTCAATTTATTGTTATTGACACAAAGGGAGGAATTTTTCCCATTAAATTTGAAATATTATGTTTCAAATATTCGTATTCGTATTCGCGAATACTAAAAATTGATATTCGTAACATCACTAGTACATATGTAAATTTTGTTCAGTGGACTCCGAGCGGGAGAACAGTGAATGAATATTACCAGGGCAAGTTATTTAAGCGCTTTGCTGGGAAAGCTTGATTTCGCTTATTTTGTACCTTTTTTTTGCATAATTGCTTTATTTGATATACTCTGCTTGAATTTGCTTATAATGCACTTTGGCAGCCCTTGAAAATAATTTTTGAACCTTTCTGTTGCAAATAAGAAGCAAAAGTTTGTTCTTTTTTCACACATGCAATTTTCTATTCTTTAACTCTTGACATTACAAACTAGATTGGCTTAAAGGTGTTATTTATTATTGTGACAACTATACAGAAATTTGCAATGTGTTAAATGCACTTGCCGATGATGATGTGGAATCAATATATAAAACAAAAGCTCTATTTAAAAATGCATCTTTAACATCTGATCTCCCGTACATAAAAGATAATTTCGAGTGTATTTGCCGAAGTATAATCAAACCAGTGATGTAGGGAAAAATCCCTACTCGTAGGGATTTTTTTTTCAAAAAAATGACCGTAGGGACACAATGACAGATATGTTGAAATCATTAAAATGTAGGGACTTTTCAATAATATGGCAAAAATATATTAATTTGGCAACCTTCTTCAATTTGGTCTTGGAAGAACTACAGCAAATATTACTCCTCAAAACAGAAATATTCTTAAACCCTGAAATTACATTGGAAAAAAAGGAAATAAAAATGAATTTTCATTTAAAAATATTTCGAAAATTTTAATTTATTTTTTCAGTGCTATAAGTAGGTGATTTGTTAAATATGGACTTCGAAAAGTTTTGGAGTACAGTTACCAAAATGAAAAATTTTAATGAGAATTTCATTTGTCGAAATTAGCTACCTTTGCTTTATCACTGCCACATGCCAATACAGACAGGGAAAGGACTTTTTCCATCATCACTGATGTTCGCACTAAGAAAAGAAATAAGCTAAGTCATAAAATTTTAACTTCAATTTGCATTGTCCGCTCATTACGAATGTAAAAATTGTAATGGTATCCTTACGACATGTCAGGAAATCACTAGCAAAAATAACACGGGCAAACAAGTTTATTTAATATCATAGCAAATTTCAAAAGTGCAAAATACAACTAATTGTGATTTTAAATGAATTTATGTATGTATATCACTTGTTTTTATGTTTTTCAATTTTTGTTTATTTAGTTTTTAATTTATAAAAAAAGACTGATATAATAACTCATAATGTATAACAAGTTTAAATAAAACGTTTATATATTAAACACAAAGATTTTATTTGCATTGTTTGATATATTATAATTTAAAAGTTGTAGGGATTTTTGTAAAGACAATTTTTTGAGCGCGTAGGGAAAAATAGGGATTTTTTAAGTACTGCGTAAAGACTTCTGAAAAAAGTGTTTAACATCACTGAATCAAACTAGAAAGAAGAGGACTTTATTTAAAAGAAAATTTGTCTATTATAGAAAAAGTGGAAGAAAAGATGAAAAATTTTGAAAACAAAATATTTTTTGAAAAGTTCAACAAATCTATGAATCGAAACGTTGAAATTCAAACATTAGTTAAAATTAAAAATAATATTTTTTTTAACAAAAGCGAAGCTGATGAATACATTGATTCGCTATCTCCAAGCGAGTTATTATTGTTTAAGTTCGCTCCTACTACATCCAATGATGTTGAATGAATTTTTTCAATTTATTCTACAGTTTTATGCGATAATCGATCTTTTCTTTTTGAAAACCAAAAAAAACATATGATTGTGCTTTTCAATAAAAAAATTATTTAATAAAATAAATGAAAAGTGGTTACATTGTTTAATTTTTGGAAGCATATTTGAGCTTTTTTTTTGCTTATTCTTGGGCTTATTTTGCGTTTATTTTGTGCTTTTTTCTTGCTTTTTTTCTTTAATTTTATGCATACTTAAACTTGCCCTGAATATTACTCTGGAATACATAAACATTTTAAAGATGTACATGTGTATGTACTTGCCTGACTACGGTGTATATGCATAAGTATACACTGAGAACTATAATAACGGACACCTCCCGTAACCGGTCACAAGTACGGCGACGGTTACTGTCCGGGTAGGTTATGCGATTTTGCACTGAATCTATTTTGTATATTATATGAAAACATAAATTAACAAAATATGAAGAATGTTTTTATCGTGAAATGTTGCATGGATTATTTTCAAAATTGTTTTATTAAAGTTTTTTAATTTCCAAAAAAAGTACATTCTATTAAATTCAACGTTGAAATCATAATTTAATACTGATTGGAATTATTAAAGAACTGGAAAATGAGAGATTTTTATAGCATCGTTCTCTTTCCTTATCATCATTCAAACGAGTATATAGTACACAATGTCATTAACTTTTCGACTTAATCAAACAAATTTAATTGTTAAAGCATTTAAAATCATTTGAATTTTAGAATCATGAAGTGGGCTCTACTGGTGCTCGTTGGCCTGTTGGCCTTTGCTCATATTAAAGCTGACGAGGAGGAAATCGGCGATCTGGATGATTTGGATTTATTCGATTTAGATGAAAGTGATGAAGAACTTTTACGACAATTAGAAGAAAAAAATCTAGTGAGTTGATTAAAATGTGTAAAACATATTGTACGTATTTACATAAATATATTTTTTTTTAAATTCTTAGAACAAAGACATTGAACGAGAAAATGAAATTGCTACAAAATTGGTGGCCGAAACTAATCAATTGTCGAATCCTGTTATCGAAAGTAAGTACAATCAAACACATACATACATATGTATGTACGTAATAATGACGGAAAATTGAAAAATTTTATAAATTCTAAACGATTATGATTAACTGCCGATTTCGCTATGTCGAAAGTATTTTTTCATATTTTTTTAATTCTTATAATTACATTTGAAGCAATAACAAAGTCTAAAATTTTGTTTTTGTATCAAATGTATTTGTAGGAATGAAAAAAAATTCAAATTCTTTCGACATCGTGAAATCAGCAGTAAAAAAGTCGAAACTTACGGTTGAAATATTTTTTATTCGAAGTGCTATGAAACAAATGTCACTAAATTTTACTGAAAGAAATTATGGATCTTTATAATTTTTACAAATAAAGCTTCGGATAGTTACTATGTTTTCTTCAATAGATACATATCATCACCTAAAATCCAAAAATATGTAACTGGCAAAAAATATAAAATTTACTTTTTGTTAGGTTATGACGTAATTAACATCTTTCTTAAAATTTTACTCGTATATTTTTAAACATATGTAACATGTTTATTACTACAATTTAAATGCGTCATTAAATTTATAACATAAGTACTTTTCAATTGCGGCCTGCGGGATTTTGGGTGACGGTATATAAAATTTAAAAGTTATCTTTTGTTTCAAATGTTTTTCCTTTTTAAAATATTATCCTGCAAACAAATGAAAGATATCCTTTTTAATATTATGTATTATGTTCTTTAGCTAAAATGGTGTGGAAAGCCAGGAATAGATATTTTAGAATATTTGGATAATTTTTTTTATTTCAATTAGTTAAACCATTAAGTGCTTAGTTTAAATTTCGGTTTTAAGTTGATCTTAACTTGTCTAATTAAACAATATTGAAATAAAATAAAACTTTCAAAGCGTGTCATTTAACAGCTTCATAGTATACATATTTAAAATTTGTGTATTGCTGAAATAATAGTGTTCTTTTTTTTTAATTTTTGTATATTTTTTATAAATATGTACATATTACATACATACATACATTGCAGCAAAACAAAAGTTTTCAGTTGAATAAAGCAGTTTTCTTCAACATTTATTTTTAGTTGATCCTTGCGAAAAAATGCACTGTGGTGCCGGTCGTGTATGCCAACTCGAAGGTGTCGAGGCTAAATGTGTCTGCATTCCGGAATGCCCTGAAGAAGCTGATATTCGTCGCCGTGTATGCACCAATAAAAACGAAACTTGGTCTTCTGATTGTTCGGTTTATCAACAACGTTGTTTGTGTGACACTAAAAATTCCGGTTGTCTTCATTCCGACAATAGCCATTTACACATTGACTATTACGGTGAATGTCATGCCCAGATGGAATGCAGCGAGGAAGAAATGAAAGATTTTCCCCGACGTATGCGCGATTGGCTTTTCAACGTTATGCGTGATTTGGCCGAACGTGATGAACTTACCGAACATTATATGCAAATGGAATTGGAAGCCGAAACCAATATGACACGCCGTTGGGCCAATGCTGCCGTGTGGAAATGGTGTGATTTAGATGGTGACACTGATCGTTCTGTTTCTCGCCACGAACTCTTCCCAATTCGTGCTCCTTTGGTTAGCTTGGAACATTGTATTGCTCCCTTCTTGGAATCATGTGATTCAAATAATGATCATCGTATCACATTGATTGAATGGGGTGCCTGTTTGGGTTTAGATGCTGTAAGCGATTTCATATTATTTTCAATTTAAGTTTTTAGTTAATAATACATATTTTATTCTATTTCTTTCTTTCTTTCTTATCACAGTCTGACCTTAATGAACGCTGTGATGATATACAAAAAACTGTGCCTCATTTGTTGGGTTAATTTCGTCATCGCAACGGAAGTTGTCCAATCGCAATTTTAGAAACACATTTATTTCTTTGTCGTTTTTTCAGTATGCCTAAACTTTAGAAAATAAATAAATTGTGTATGGTAGTTACTATACGCTATTGAATACCGTATGCATACATAATTTTGAATGTAATGTTTAATGCCAAATATTTTGTACTATGTATCCAACTATTTTTTTTTTTATTTTGATAAAATAGAATTTTAATAAAATTTTCAGAAATATATACAAATTTACATGTATGTACGTGTATATGGACAGCATTTTCTCTAGACAGTATTGCGTAAGAAAAGAAATTTAAAAAAACATTTGCAATCGGAAGCTAAATTTAAATCTTCGGTCGGTTTCTAGTGTTCGACGTATGTAAGTATGTATGTATCTATGTATGTATGTATGTATGTACATATATCGTTATTTAAAAAATTAATGTGAAGAGTTGGTACAGCAACCAACGAAATATATAAGTACATATGTACATATTTAGATATTGCTAACCCGCAACAAATAAATAAAATTTTAAAAATGTGAAGAAAAATTTTCTTATTTAGTTAAAGAATTGAATTCGGTAATAATACGATCCTAGTGTCGGTTAAAAATGCAAGAAATGTGTTCTATCTGTTAACAGATAAATTAAAGGGCTACTGAACACCAATTCATGGGTTATTTAGACTTTCTCCTTTTTTAAATTGCAATTTTCGTTTAAAATTTTTTGTAAGTGTATTGATATTTTCAATAGCAAAACTTTACTTTGCATTTAACAAAATTTTTGGATCTGCCTTCAGATATTCCTTCAGTTGATTATTGGAAGTTAAATATATATTATCCAGTAGTCGATACCATAATTTCTAATATGGAATACCGATTCCATTAGCTAAAGCTGTTAACTATTTCTTTAAATTAGATTTGGAAGGCGCTAGCGAATTCATTATTAATTACAAAAATGTTTTGCAAATTGCTTGTGATTCAATGAAAGCTGAGCACTAGTACTTAAGAATACATATGTTTAAAAATATATCCAGCGAAAAAAAATTTAACTTTGATATGCTAAAATCCAAAATGGACAAGAATATTTATCCAAACATTTACAAACTTTTACAAGTGGCAATCAGTCTTCCTAATAGTTACGTAGTGCAATGCTTCAGGAACGATTTTCAAATTTAGCAGTTTTAAATATTGAAAATGAAATAGTCAAATACAAAATAACTTCAGAAGAGTTATTAAACATATTTTGTAAAAAACAAATAGAAAACTAACGTTAGAATAATAAATTGATTTTAATATAATTATTATTAATATATATTAAACTTGAAAATACTACATAGTTACCTTTAACTTTTTAAATACTTTGTTTTTGTTACATTTATTGCTAACTGAATTTTTGTGATATATTTTTTAGTTTTGTTTTAATAAAAAAAAATATTTTGTTTTAATAAAAATGGGATTTATTTTTTCGTTTTGCGAAAGCGGTGCACTTGCCCACCCCAGAATAACACTCTAGCTACGCTTATGCATAAATAAGAATTTCATGAACACCCGTCCACCAATTTTGTAGAGAAAATGTTGCCAAAGCAACCCGTATTTCGTTTATTATTAGGGGATGTGGCACCTTTAGTCCTTAACCTTCCATTGATTTTATTAATGTATCGGCAATGTTCTGAAAAACGCATATCGCTTAAAATTAGCGTTTTTTGGCATTTGAAAATGCCAGTGTAGTTCTGACAAGCGAAAGCGCTAGAAACTTGGCGTTTTCAAACCGCCCGTGTATACTGAAGCGATCTGGAATATTTTACATAAATAGCACTTTGAAGAGAATATTAGATGATCAACAGATGAAATATAATATGTTTTCATTTGAAGAAAACACGATACAAAATTTTACAATTTTATCAAAAAAAATGCAAGTTTAAAATTTCCTTTGAGTTTATTACTTGATTGTAGCTTTTTTTTCGAACACAGTTTCGAAAAATAGCAAATCGTATGGTATTTTCTTTTCTACACACAAAATGGCACCTTATTGAAAGGTACATACATATGTATATAAAATGCCTTGCCAACCTTGTAATAATGCAGCTTGTTATTTCACTAGAACTGAACACAAATTATGAAAAAGAGGAACGCCCTGTTTTCAACAGCTAACAGCTAAGTTTTACTATCAACACTGTCGATTTTTACGGGGCAAAAAGTGCAATGCCTTCCACCCTTAGTGAGGGCAATTTTTTTAGAATCAAACACACTGCCCTTTTAGAGAGCAAAACATTTTTAAGAAACGAACACTAAAGTACATTTTCTAAATGGAGATGTACATACCATTTTATTGTAGAAAAGAAAACACCAGTAGAGTTTTCAGAACATGACAAAAAACTTTTTGCGTTTTCAAAACAGTATGCGATTTGCAAACTGCGTTTTTCAGAACATTGCCGTATGTATGTACATACATACATACATAATAAAATTTTAAATAGCACTTTTATGCTTAATCTCTTTAGGTGCTTTTACACACTATGTATTTTACAGTGTGCTTGTCAAATTTTCCACTGTAAAATGCAAACATGGTGTGTAAAAGCAAAAAAAAAAATTGCTTCTGTAAATGTTAGCCTGAATTTACAGTGTAAAATTTTTCAATTAGAGCGTGTTCTATTTTGAACTGACATCATCTGCTTTGCAACTCAAATGTTTGTGATTTAGCAAATATACATATGTAAGTATATTAAAAAAAAGTTTATTTATATTAAAATCTATTTATTAATATACCTACATACATACATATATTATCTTACTTTAAAAACATTGAAGCGAAGCTAATTCCAGTATCTCTTCTCAGTAACCATTTTGGCTTCATATACATACTTATGTACATACATAGTACGTTTTATCTTTACCTTCTCTAGCTTAATTTATTTTTATTTTTCATTTTTATGGCAGGTATTATTGAAATAATACAAGTCGCAATTATTTTATAATTTGAATTCGTTTTTGAAAGCTTTATTTACATTAATACAAAACACCCGAGAAAAATTTTAAAATATCATTAGAAAGACAGCTGTTGTAAATTATTATAGGTTATGTCAGGTAAAAGCAAACAGCCAAGAAAGCAAATATTATAAACCGTGTGTATATATTGTGAATTTTGACACGAGATAAGCAATTACAGATGCATAGTCAACTGACAAACCCACTGTAAAATACAGTGTGTAAAAACCACCTTTAGACAAATGGTAAATGCACATTGCTTTCGAAATAAAATAATACATACATATGTATAATAGGGCAGGGATTTTTTGTAAAAAAAAAAAATAAAAATAGGGGGAAATTATTCTACGAACAATTCTGAGCAACTTTACCAAAGAAACCATGGGTCTAAAATGGATTTCGAGCGTCCGAAATTTCAGAAACATCGTGCTAGTATTACTTTATAAATTTCGGAATCTTTATATACATACATACATACATACATATGTATGAATAAGGATAATAAACACGTCTGTCTCTTTTAAGTCTTTTGATTTGTTTGCATACATATGTTTCTTGCAGCGACAGATATGTACAATATATTTTTAAATTTTCGGAGGTTCGAAATCCATTAAAGCCTATGGTTTCTTCTTCAAAGTTGCTCAGAATTCTCCGTAGAATAATTTCCCCCTCTACGATTTTTTTCGGCTCCATACAAATCGACCCGCCCTAATGTATAAGTATATTTGTTGCCGCTTTTTATTTAAAATTGCAATTAATTTTCCCAAAAATAAAAACCATAAAATATTTCACATTTTTACTAAATTTTGTCAAATTTGTATTTATTTAATTTATTAATTTTTTTTTAATTTTATTAATATTAAACATGTAAGTATGTATATATGCATGTACTTGTTTTTGAATTGCATTCTTTCCAGAACATTTTCATTTCATTGTAAAATTAAAGAAAGTAAAAGCAATCATACATTTTTATAAATTAATGCAAAAAATTGTAAATCGATGTTATATAAAAAAAAAACTAAGAAATTTACGGAAATTATTAACGGTATAATTTTTTGATGTGTAGTCTTTTTAAACATATAATGAAAAAATGCTTTAAAAATTTTTTTATGTTTATGATTAATATAATTATTATTAGAAATTAAAAAAATGTACGTTTTATTTATTAATATTAATACCCTTGCGACAGAATGACGGTATTCTTTCTTTGCGGGTCTTGTACGTTGTCTTCCTTCTTTCCAATCAGCGATTTGTGAATATGTGGAATGACACCACCTCCGGCAATAGTTGCCTTAATAAGACTATCCAATTCTTCGTCACCACGGATGGCTAATTGTAAATGACGGGGTGTGATACGCTTAACTTTTAAATCTTTGGAAGCATTACCAGCTAATTCTAGTACCTGAAACAATAATAAATATTCATTTTTTCAATTATCAAAGAAATTTAATTATTTAGTCCTGTTTGTTTTTAATTTTATTTATATATTAAAAAATTTGTAATTTATTTGAAATTGCTAATAAAATAATAATTGAAATTAAAAAAGAACTTACATACAAGCATACTAGGGTAATTACAGTACAAGCTCGGTATTCGCGATTACATATTATCGCGACGGCGTACTGTTTAATATTGGAGGTTCTATAATCGCGACAGTTTACGAAAAATGAGTTCTATTTTCACGACTTTTTTGTTTTATTGTTTTTAAATTTGATTACAATGTCTATAACCAAAAAGGAAAATACCCGTCTTTTGTTATAATTAAGTTTTTGAATGATTTTGATCTTTAATTTTAATTCGTGTCATTTATTGTGTAAATAGTTCTCGTAATATGGAAAAAGTTCAACATTAGAAATTTTAAAACGTTTCACTTAAAATAAAAGCTGAGTACCCAAGAAGAGAAAAAATTCGATTCAAAATCTCCAAATTCTTTAAAAATGTTTAGTATGTAAACATATCAATAAAAACAATTCTAATTTTAACAATTACATACAATTATTCAATAAAATTTTTGGTTGTTTTCGCGACAGGGGTGGGGTCTAATTACCGCTTTCGATATCGAATGAACTATCGAACAAAAATAAAACTCGATCTATATCGAGTTTCCTCATGATGGCATTCGATCGCTATCGAATCGAATTTTCATACTAATTGTAAAAGATTTTATTAAATTTGTAATAGAGTGCCAACACATGTTTACATGCAATATACTTATGTAAATAAAACAAAATACTAGTAATGTAAGTAAAAACTAGAATTTTTGTTATTTTAATTAAAAATTTGTATTTTATAGAAAATGGATCAACAAATATTGATGGTATCATATTTATCTTCGTCGTCCATGCCAACAAAATGTAACAAATTTAGTATTTGGAATGAAATAACCAGGCTGAAATTCTTGACTGTATATTTTTTAGATTTAAACAGCGGTTCAGATTGTCGAAGGACAATTGTGTGCAACAACTCTTCCCTGTCCTCAATTTGGCAATAGGATCTTTGCTAAATTCGGGTGTACGGACATAAACTCTGCCAGTATTACTTTTTGTTTTAAATTTATATTTTTCACACTTGTCCTAAAATTGTACACCATAATTACACTTGTTTTTTATTGTTTGCATTTAAAATTAAGAAAACCATTTGTTTTGTTTACGATGGACATTTTGGTATCGAGCAATGTTTGCAAATAAACACTCGATCGATGACTCGATATCGAAAGCCATCATCTCAAATTTGATTTATTTTTGTACGATATCGAATGCCATAATCCCAAATCAAAAATTTTCGATCCAATTAGCTCGATATCGAAAGCGGTAATTAGACCCCTGATTTTTAATTAGTCGCGAAAATCAAGCTCGTACTGGAGGGTTATTCTGTATTTCGATTCGAATAGAAAACTGTTCGAACTTCCATTTTATTTACATAGTAGTTCGAAAGACTTTTCTTTCGATTCGAATTA